>OZ005654.1:306863566-307421066 GCA_963930645.1 Salticus scenicus
AATTCGGTGGCAGTATAATTTAAATGATTCGAATTGTCTTGCGCCACAAAAGGTTAAAAGTTAATTTCTGCGTATGATGAATTGCATAACAGGGGAAGTTAGCTTAAAATGGTCCTAGCGGGCAAAACGTTTCCCATATGTTCTCTTCCAGACAGGCAGACCTATCTACAGGGTAATATATAAATTAGTTATACCAAGTCAAAAAAAAGAATGATGGTATTCAGGCGATCAGACTATTACAAGTCTGAATAGAATTCTTTGAGAAAGTGGGTTTTGTAACATCTATCATAAGGTAAACATTAACTTTCCTGTTTTTTAAATATATAATTTTTTTATGTATAGAGATATGATTTGGTTTACTTATTTTATTTCATTATGTACTGTCATTATTATTTTTATATCCTTTATTTTGCCGACAAAATGTAATTTATACTTATTTTTAAATGAAGAATTATTTTGCCCTTTGGTGAGGGTAAAATGATTCCTTGAACACTTTCTCAAAAATCTATTTTTTTCGTTAATAAATTTTGGTTTAAAATATTCTTAAAGTATGTTTATTATGCAAAATATAGTGTATAACATTTTAGGGAATATCCTTTTTTTTTTTTTTTTTTTTTTTTTCTTTTTTAAACAGTTATTTTTTTTTACACAAGTTTTTTACCTTATGGGGATCACTTTAGATCACCTTCCCCTACATCTAAAAAGAAAAATGATTTGATGCGTAAAAGAAATTTTGAACAGACAATTACTAATCTCTTATGAATATGGATGTAACTGAAAACAAATCCTTTAAAATATACTTTCAAGTTTAGACTATTTCTCTATACTTGTACCGTATCATTGTTAACCAAATAATATTACGTTTAAAATAAGTTTTTTTCCTAAAATCGAAGCATCTGTTTAAAGATTGAAAGAAAGAAATTTTTTTGTAATGTTCTTTCTTCAATGAAAATTCAATTTAACATTCAGTGAATATCGCCCCTTTTTTGTCTTGAACATCGACCTATTGATTTTACAATCTAGACATTCACAGATATATAACTTTTTTTGATGAAACTAAATTCAAACAGGCTATTTATATTTCTTTTTTGTTCATTTATTCAAACAGAAAATAATGTTTCACGAGATATGAGAACGAATTTAAAGATTTTTGAAGTGACTTTCGATATGGGTTTCTCGAAAAAAGATATATGTAAAAATGTTTTAAAGGTTTTTATTTGTTCCATAAAGTTGTACGAACTTTAGAAATTAGAAATTTAGTAAAATAAACGATGATAAAAAATATGAGCTTTATAATAGGCTTAAAAAAGTTTTACCCGTATATTTATTTTAATTCCAGGCTAAAAGAATCTATTTACATAACGTGAAACCATAAAATAAAACAGAATTCTAGAAAAATTACTAAAAACTAGGAAAAAAAAAAATCTGGAGTGACTCCACTCGACTTTCCGAACATTGAGTAATTAACAGTTTTGTAGATAAAGTAAAGAAAGAGGAGTTGTTGAACAGACAAAAGAGAGAAAATCATAATAGAGTGTTTGAGTATTTTTCTCCTTACAGTACACGATACTTTATTTAACGCTACTGAACTTTGAGCCCATTGATCACAATGATAAAGACTTTTTCGTTGTGTCCCTGTAAAAACCTATAAATACTAGATTCACCAAAATGCTTACAGATAGTGGAACGGTGATTTATAATATTCATATAAATTTTCAGCTCAATTGAATAAGGCGTTTTTATGCTGTCGCACTTTTAAGATTTTGGTCCCATAGGCCATAATGAATAAGAATTTTTCTTTGTGTCCCTATAAAAAAACTATAAGTGCTAGATTCATCAAAATCAATAGGATTCGTGCTACGGTGACTTTCAACATGCGTACCAACTTACAGATCATTCGAGCAAAGCGTTTAGACGCTAGAGTGTTCACTCACGCACATACACACACATACACGCACGCGCACACACACACATACACATCATCGTAAAAATAGTGAAGACGGACTCAGGGGACCTCGAAACGTACAGAGACATTAAAATCTCAAATTCCAATTTTTTAAGTGATTGCAAAACTTTTCTCACTATGGTGTTCGGAAAGTAAAAAAAAAGAAAAAGAAAAAAAAAAAAAAAAAAGGAAACACTAAAGGTAAGTATTTATAACTTACATAAAGAATGTAATTTATTAAGCAATTAAATTAAGTGGTATAAGATTTTTCTCTTTCAAATAATCGTTTAGGAAAATGCTGTATGTAGATATGCCAGTGGCCGGCATATTCACGTTTTTTAATATTACTGTTTATTTTAAAGCAAAATCCATATTATTCATTCGAAAATTACAGCTGCAAACGATTACTGCATTTCTCTATTAAAAAAAGGGGGATTAAGAAAAGTGACCGCGACAACCGCTGATATGCTAACTATTCTAAACATCTGGATGTTTTATTTATGCTTTAATGCAATTTGGTTTAAAAAGTAAGAGCAAAATTATAACAGATTGAACTTTCGTTACATTTTCAAAATTTAACTTTAATTTTCACACAAGCGCCTTTTTTTGCCATTATGCGCAAAGTTTGTAAAATTTTAATTTTTTGCTATTAAACTGTGCACATATATTTACATAAAGGATAGTAAAAAAATGAATTCTGGATTTAGGGGTTGTACTGTTTCTAAAAACATACGAAATTGAAAATTTTCAAAATATCAAAGTATTAAAAAAAAAAAAAAAAAAAAAAAATTGAGCTAAGTAAAGTTTGTTTCGCTAAATCTTTATTCATTTTGTAGCATTATGTAAATGTATATGCAAAAGTTTAAGGCGATTGGTGGTTTTTATTCATTTATTTATTTATTTGTCTTCTATATAGTGACAATAAAAACTCTCTTGGAAAAATTGAAGTTTATGTTTAGAAACGCAACTACTTCAAACAGATCCATCAGTTACATTCCTTTCATTCTGAACAAAAGTACATAAAATGAATTTAAACGTCAAAAGGTTTTTTTTTTCTGGTTTATATAGCATTTCATAGTTTACATCCATTAAATAGCTGTTCCCATAAAAAATTACACCTCTAGGGGTCACCGAAGCAGGAGAGCCATCCTTTCCGTGGATGATCAAAATTGTGATGACATGTCTCCGGACCACCTCTAGGGGTGTGTCCTAGACAGTCGCCAGTTGCCCATTCGCGCAGCACTAGTGCGACGTAAAACCCAACCTTCCACCCATCCATCCGTTAAATAGCATTATATAGCATTTAATCCATTATATAGCATTTTATAGTTTATATCCCATGATTTATATACATTGGCGTATAATTATCGGGGCTTTTTTAGAACAAATTTGAAATTCGCTATAAAAGTACACGAATCAGTAAAATTTCAAATAGGTTCTAGTCTGAGTGTGTGTGGTGGACTAATACAGCCAATTTCCAATATTTTTCATCTTTTACTATGATCGCATTGCCCACATTTCAGTCTTCAGCCAAATATTTCTTTACTTTCCACAGATACTGCCAAAATTTGGTTTTTCATTTGAAATGTCACTATCAGGCACGCCAACATAACGCTACACTAAAGGTGGAACCGTTTGAATTTACAGTTAAACTTCAGTTTCGTACGACTTCATGTGCCATATTTTTCAGTATTTAAGTCTTGATTTAATTAATAAGACAGAAATTTGGGAAACTTATGATCTTCAAACAGGTTTACACCATGCTAAATGTTTTAAACAGTATTATAACCTCAAAAATGGCAAATAATTTATAATTTCATTTTTTATATACGAAATGTTTATATTACGATAATAATAATTTGCTTTAGAAATATAATGACTTTTTAATATTACTTACAATATTTGCATTTAAATAACTCACAAGCTAGATAAAGCCGAGCTATTGAAACCCAAGAAAAGGACAGAGTGAAATAATATTAATAGTGTTTAAAACTTTAAAGGTAAGTAAGTAAATATAAATAGGGTAAGTGCTCTAGTGATTGACACTTTTAGATTAATTTCCGATGTTTTTTTAATGTTTTAGTCACCAGAAACTATTTTTAGAAATCTTAAGTTAATATATATGGCATGAAAGACTTTCAGAACCACATATATATTAAAATATATACATTTCATAATTATTATTATTTTATTATTTTTTATTTTTCTCCCACTCAATGTTCCAGCAATTGGCACTGCCAGTTTTTTTTTCCTCTTTAGTTAGCATCCTATGCTCCTGTGTTTGACATACAATGTTAAAATTCTTATCTGTAAAACAGGTGCCTTTACCGTTTTTCTTATTTATTAATTATTTCGGGAAAATGTCAATTACTGGAGCATATCTATCACTGGAACACCTACACTATATAAAAGAAAATGAGATTACTGCTTATAATGTGTTTACAAAAAAATAATAAAAAATTAATGCAAAAGAGTTTTAGATTAAAACAGAAAAAAAGGAAACAAATCAGGAAATACTAATGCGATTACCTTTATTCTATACTGGGTCTTTGCACTAGGTGATCTATATTCATCTGCATTACGTAAATAACACACAAATGCAAAAAAAGGATGTAAAGGTTTATATATTATTTTTTTCTTTAACACATTGTGAGAATTTTGAACAAATAAACGACTTTTTTTTTTTTTTTTTTTTTTTTTTTCACCGTGCAGCAATTTTTTTGTGATGTTACAAATTATGTGCTTTGAACATATTTCTAATTTAAATTATTACAGATATTAATGAAATTCCGCAAATCCACTTTTGTATTTCATAAAAAAGTAGTTCTCAGTATAAGAATATACATTTTAAATTTAATTAAATGCATTCTTTGCCTGCGTAGGTATTATATCACCTTATTTAGATTATGTTTTCTTTATGCCTGCAAGGAAGGAAGAATAGAAAGAAATATCCGAAGAAATAATTTAAATTTTTAAAGTTAAATTAAATGAAAATCAAATATTTTTGAACATGTACACAATAACCTGAAGATATTTAAAGATATTAATCTTTTGTAGAAACATAATAATAAATACACTTTTTAAAAATTTACTTTAAAATAAAATAATCAGGAGATGTTTACTCTTGCCCTTGGGACATTTATTGATTAACAGGAAACGTGACTTCTAATATAGCAAACGGAAATACCATACATTAAGAATAATTTACATATTCGATTTTTTTTTTCAAGATATTATTTCATAAAATTCGAATATTTTTTGAATTTTTAAGACAAATATCCTCAAGAAAAATTAAAAGAAAATAAAAAAAATTGTTCACAAAAACTTTTACTGTTCATTATGGATTAAATATTTTGATCTGCATGTAACTTGAGCTGAGAAAAGAAAAAAATATATACAATAAGAAATTTTCATTCAATATATTGTTGCGTACTTGGGGGTTCGTGAGTTGTCTGAGAATGAAAGGCCAAACGTACAAAAATTCAGTAATTTATTCACAGAAAGTTCCAGAAAAATACAGGTCAATAAACCAATTATCAGCTTCAATTCAAGCAGTAACCACAGCTTAAACAACAGCTGTCAATAGCAAATCCACAGTACAAACTGTATACCAATAACACTTGAAGCAAGTCTCTCTCAAAGAGGCTTAAGAGCAATGCAATCACTAGCGACGCTGGCTGAGATCTGAACTGAACTGACTGCCCTTGGCGAGGAAGCGCTCCTTATATGCTGTTCCATGGAGTCCAGATTTTTCGAGAAAACTCTAGAAAGTGGTCAACCAATCAACTTACAGCTTCCATATTTGGTATATCCCATATAAGGATTTTCTCGCCAAGGTCGCCCAAAAAATCGCCAAGGTGGGGAAAAGTCGCCAAATTTGGCGCCAAATCCATTACGTGCATTACTGGGGCTTTTTAATGCGTTTTTAAGGGAAAATAAGGCTATTTCAACGCTAAAACGACTAGAAATGCACAAAATTAGCACTTTATCAACTTACTAAGCCTCTTTGAAAGAATTTATACAAAAATAAACACAATTATTTACAATTTCGTAACACTGCCCCCCTCCCAAGGACTGCACATCCCGGGCAGTGCAACCCTTGGTCAAGAGGCGAAACTAAACAAATTTACACAATCTAAAACACAAAAACTAAGTTGCACATAAAGATAACATAGAAATATAAATTAAGTGGGAAATATTTACAAAATTCACAAATATGTACAAATATTTATATACAAATATTTACAGTGCGCATGCGCAAATTTTACAAGTATTTACATTTTAAATTTTAATTTTACCGTTACTTGTGGTACTTGGCTAGCCTATTATAGTGCACCACCTTCGGTTTTGATGAAGGTGTTTTAGTGATCCGCACCACTACATCATTCAGCCTTTTTAAGACTGTGTATGGTCCGTCCCAGTTGCACTGTAGCTTGGGAGAGAGTCCTTTGCGTCGAACAGGATTCCACAACCAGACCTTCTCTCCTTCCTGAAACTCATGTTGCGTAGCCTTTAGATCGTACCTTGTCTTCATTTTCTCCGATGCAATGTGAATTCGCTCCCGAGCAAAGTTGTGAACGTCCTCAAATCGTGCCTGGAGATCTTGGATGTACTCCTCGGGCGATGAAGGCGCATCGGGTGGACAACCAAACAGGAGATCACAAGGGAGACGAAGTTCACGTCCAAACAGCATCTGGGCTGGAGTATAGCCGGTGGTTTCATGGACAGCACTTCGATAAGCCAGCAGGAACAATGGCAACTTCAAGTCCCAATCTTGCTGGTTCCTTGATACTAGAAGGGAGAGGTTATTCAGGATGGTACGATTGAACCTCTCGACCATGCCGTCCGACTGGGGATGTAAGGGTGTTGTCCGGGTTTTGTCTATGCCGAGTAGTTCACACAGTCCTTTGAAAACATCAGAGGTAAAGTTCCTACCTTGGTCGGTATGAAGTTGTAGGGGCGTGCCGTACCTTGACACCCATTGCTGCACTAGGACTTCTGCGACTGTGCATGCCTCTTGATTGGGAATGGGATATGCCTCAGGCCACTTGGTGAAATAGTCCATCACGACGAGGATGTATTTATTCCCACTGGAGGTCCGTGGCAAAGGACCCAAGATATCGATTGCAATCCGTTCAAATGGTGCTCCCACGTTATACCGTTGCAGTCTTCCTCGACTTCGTTTCTGCGGGCCTTTACGTGCCGCACAAGCATCACAGGATTTACACCATTTCTCCACATCCTCCTTTGCCTTGCACCAGTAGAAGCGTTCCCGAACTTTCTGCAGAGTCTTCATTACCCCAAAATGGCCTCCGGTAGAGCTACTATGCAGTTGTTCTAAAACAGCTGGAATTTTTGATCTTGGTAATAAAATCTGCCATCTGAAGCTTTTCCCATCATCAGATTCCCACTTTCTGTATAATACGCCGTTTCTGATATGAAGAGAGTCCCAAAGTGCCCAATAACTTTTCGTAATGGGACTAAATCTGGAAATATCCTGCCAGGTAGGTCTGTTGCTGGTCGTCTCCTTCAGCTGTAATATTGGCTTTATGTCAGGATCGTCCAACTGGGCTTTTCTAAGTTCTTCGTCACTCCATGGATCGGGATCTTGATCTGATGGTGTTGAGACAGTAACTTGGCAGGCAACCGGATTTATCGGCAGGTATTTCTGTTCGGCTCTAGAGCAGTACTTGCAGCTTTCCGAGCAGGGCTTCCGTGACAAGGCATCAGCATTACCATGTAGAGTCCCTTTACGATGACGTATCTCGAAGTCATATTCCTGCAGGCGTTGTATCCACCTGGCAATCTGTCCTTCCGGGTTCTTGAACTGGAGCAACCACGTTAAAGATGCATGGTCAGTCCGGAGCAGAAATCTTCTGCCATAGAGGTAATGATGGAAATGTTCTATGGCTTTTACGATGGCGAGTAGCTCTTTCCTGGTGGTACAGTAATTTCGCTCCGGTTTAGACAGGCATTTACTCCAATAGGCAATGACATGTTCTTGACCATCAATTTCCTGCGACAGAACAGCACCGACACTCTCATGGCTGGCATCTGTATCAAGTATGAACTGTCTGTCGGGCTGTGGATATGTCAAGATAGGCGATGATGTTAAGGCCTCTTTAAGTCGCTTGAACGCGTTTTCACATTCATCTGTCCACAGGAACTTCTGTTTGGCTTCCGTCAGCTTGTGGAGTGGTCTGGCAATATTTGAGAAACCCTTGACAAACTTCCTGTAGTAAGTGCATAACCCCAAGAAACTTCGTAGTTGGTGTACATTTTCAGGGCGACTCCAGTTCTCGACTGCAGAGATCTTCTCAGGATCAGTTCTCACGCCTTCGGCAGAGATGATATGGCCGAGGAAGCTCACTTCACGACGGAACAAGTTACACTTGCCTGGATTCAATTTGAGGTTAGCCATTCTGAGTTTCTCTAGCACCTTTCGGATGTTCCGTAGATGGTCTTCAAAGGTGCGCCCCACAATGATAATATCGTCCAAATACACCAGACAGGCCTCATAGGAAAGTCCTTTTAGCACTGTCTCCATCAGGCGTTCGAAGGTGGCAGGAGCATTACATAATCCGAATGGCATAACTTTAAATTGCCACAGTCCCTGTCCCGTGGTGAATGCAGTCTTCTCACGATCATCAGGATGTAATTCTACTTGCCAGTAACCGCTCTTCAGATCCAAAGTCGAGAACCATTTATTGCCAGCAAGTGTGTCTAATGTGTCGTCAATTCTGGGAAGAGGGTAACTGTCTTTCTTCGTGATGTCATTCAAACGACGATAATCCACGCAAAATCTTGTTGAACCATCCTTTTTCCGCACCAGTACTATGGGAGAGGCCCAAGGACTCGTTGATGGCTCGATGACATCATTGTGCTGCATTTCACTTAGAAGTTCAGTGACCTCTTCCTGTTTAGCAAAGGGAAGTCTTCTTGGATGTTGTTTGATTGGAGGATGATTTCCTGTATCAATTCTGTGCTGAGTGATGTTCGTTCTCCCGACGTCTTCAGGTGTTCGAGAAAAAAGGTCTTTAAATTCTTGGAGTAGCTTCTCTGCAGCACATCTCTGTTCCTTTCCTAACTCCGCATTCTTGAGTAATTCCTTTATTAACTGTTCAGAAGACTTGGATTCAGTTGATTGCGTGGGGCGGTTGATGCATGTTACAGGAGTGCAGGCTGCTAACACCTCATCCTTCTTCACTGTTCGGACCTTATCGCTGATGTTTGCGACTCTCACAGGAATAGTATTCTTTGAGAGATCAACTAGAGATGAAGCTACCAGAACTCCTCTTGGGCTATTGCCTGTATTCGGGTATTCAATCAGTCCATAGCGGAAGTATTGCTTTATAGGTGGTGTTCCTGAAACTATTATCTCTGTGTGTGGAGGGATGGAAATTTCAGACTTGGCTGTTATCTGGCAAATTGTCTGAATGTCTTGATTTTCAGTGTTGAACACAGCGATGTCTTCCGAACTCGAATGCAGTTCATTATTCTTGAAGTCCAATTGAAAGTTAAATTTTCTAAGGAAATCAATTCCAATGATTAACGGATCTCTTATATCAGCCACATATGCCATATGATGGTAACTGGCATTCCCAAAAGTGATGGTCAAGTTCATTTTTCCATATATTTTGATTTCGTCTCCGGTCACAGTTTGGAGTTTAACACAGGGCGGCGTCCAGATGATCTTCTCTTTTAGTTCTTGAGCCAAATCCGTTCTAGTGATGGTCACGTTGGCTCCCGTGTCCAGAATCATCCGGCAGGTGGCGTTGTTGACTTGGCCATAGAC
This sequence comes from Salticus scenicus, assembly GCA_963930645.1. Taxonomy (NCBI): domain Eukaryota; kingdom Metazoa; phylum Arthropoda; class Arachnida; order Araneae; family Salticidae; genus Salticus; species Salticus scenicus. The sequence continues at coordinate 306,873,307 of OZ005654.1, forward strand.
GTGAAGTCCATTATCGCCGCCACTCATCGATGAAACATGAAATACTGTAAATTGGGGCTCTTTAATTTTAGGCAACCTCCGCCCCGCGAGATGGCCTCCTCTTAGTTTCCCTGCAGTGATGGTGAAGCCGGGTGATTTCCTACAGTTGGTCGTACAGGGCAGTTCCTCTTCACGTGACCATCCCCTCCACAGCCCCAGCACTTTATCTTCCGGTCCTTTATTTCCTTTTTATTCTCCAGGCTGCGCAATCTCTTTAAGATCTCTTCGATACTTCTCTTCATTTCATTTTCACCAGCAGGCGTATCGTTTAATGAGACTGCTCTTATGGTATGGCGGTCTTTACGGGAGGCTTGTTGGGCTGCCTCTATCCTAAGTGCATAGCCTAAAGCTGATTCTACGTCTCTGATGTTGGAGAGTCTCAGCGCTTTTTGAATTTCTGGATCACGAACAGCATCGATAAAGTACTGACGAGCTAAGTCGTTTCGAGTGTCAGCATGACAGTCTGAGAATGCTAGGTGTGACAGTCTCTGAATGTCCGCTGCCAGCTCTTGCAAACTTTCGCCCGTTTTCTGGTAACGGGACTTTAGCTGGAGGCGACTATAGTCCTTAGAACACTTCTCTCCAAACCGTAGCTCCAGTGCTCTAGTCAAGGCCTCGAAGTCGTTCCTTTCTTCTTTAGAAACATTTCTCAGTGTCTCGGCTGCATCTCCCCGTAATGCTGCTGCTAAGTGGACCGACTTGGCGGTAGAGTCCCAGCCGTTAGCTTCAGCTACGATGGAAAACTGCGTCTTATATACATGCCAGGAGGAACTGCCGTCGTAGGTAGATAGCTTAATAAATTCGTGATTCTGGCTTCTTCTCTCTTTCTTTTCAGTTTCCTGGGGCTTGGATTCTAACTTTTCTTCGAGATTCCGAATCTTGCTCTGCAGTTCATTCCCTATTACCTCTCCGCTCCACTCTTCTCTCATTTTTCTCTCAAGATCTTCCTCCATTCTCTTCAGTTTACCTTCTATCTCTGAAAACCTTCCTTTCAGTTCCTGATCAAAATTTTCTTTAACTTTCTCCTCGAAACTCCGTTCTATTTTCGTAACACTCTCTTCAAAATTCCTTTCTACTTTCATAACATTTTCTTCTATCTTCATAGCTTTCTCTTCAAAACTCTCTTCAATTTTCAAAACTTTCTCTTCAAAATTTTCTTCTATCTTTATAACTTTCTCTTCAAAATTTTCTTCTATCTTTATAACTTTCTCTTCTATTCCATCCATTCTATTTTCCATCACCGTTAATTTACCCTCGATTGATTCTTTCACCGTTGAAAGCTCTCTCTTCATCTCATCTTGATTAGATTTAATTTCTTCCTGAACTTCACCCAAACTGCTTTTCATATGCTTCATTTCTTCAGTCAAACCGTCTTTCAATTCTCTTTGCAATGTTTCCATTTTCTCTTGTGCTATTTTCATTTCTTCAGTCAAACCGTCTTTCAACTCTCTTTGCGATGTTTCCATTTTCTCTTGTGCTACCTTCATTTCTTTCATCTCTTGACTCAGGCTATCTTTCATCTCTTTTTGTCCAGTTTCCATCTTTTCCAGTCCTGTTTCCATTTTCTCTATCAATCCGGTTTCCATCTTTTCCTGTCCGGCTTTCATTTCATTTATCTGGGTAGCTAAGGCTTCTAGAAGTTTTTTCATCTCTTGCTCCATAGCCCTCGTTATCACCATTCACAGACAACCCCGCTCCTGACACCAGAAATGTTGCGTACTTGGGGGTTCGTGAGTTGTCTGAGAATGAAAGGCCAAACGTACAAAAATTCAGTAATTTATTCACAGAAAGTTCCAGAAAAATACAGGTCAATAAACCAATTATCAGCTTCAATTCAAGCAGTAACCACAGCTTAAACAACAGCTGTCAATAGCAAATCCACAGTACAAACTGTATACCAATAACACTTGAAGCAAGTCTCTCTCAAAGAGGCTTAAGAGCAATGCAATCACTAGCGACGCTGGCTGAGATCTGAACTGAACTGACTGCCCTTGGCGAGGAAGCGCTCCTTATATGCTGTTCCATGGAGTCCAGATTTTTCGAGAAAACTCTAGAAAGTGGTCAACCAATCAACTTACAGCTTCCATATTTGGTATATCCCATATAAGGATTTTCTCGCCAAGGTCGCCAAAAAAATCGCCAAGGTGGGGAAAAGTCGCCAAATTTGGCGCCAAATCCATTACGTGCATTACTGGGGCTTTTTAATGCGTTTTTAAGGGAAAATAAGGCTATTTCAACGCTAAAACGACTAGAAATGCACAAAATTAGCACTTTATCAACTTACTAAGCCTCTTTGAAAGAATTTATACAAAAATAAACACAATTATTTACAATTTCGTAACAATATCTTTTCTGGGGTCATGCAATTTCAAAACAAAAAGAAAAAGTACGAAGCTTTCAATGAAATTTTTATAAATGTTAAATAAAATATTTAAATTTAATTTAAATTAAACCATTTATGATGTATATTAACTTTTTATTTCATTTTATTTATTAATTTTTTTTATCATTATTAAAATAAAAGGTAATCAAATGTAGAAAAGAAAAAAAGTTTAATTTAATTTTAAATAGAATAATTAAGGAAATAGTATTTTTTAATAAAATTGCCCTAAGTGCAGTTTTTGTATGATAAAAAAAATAAAAATAAATTAGGTTATTCACATATATCGTAATATATACATCGTTCACATATATCGTAATTACATGCAATCGTGTCGCAGAACGTCCATAAAATATGCAAAATTTATTAAGGGAATTAAATAAACAATAAATATAACAAGAACGACTATTTAATCCTTTAATTGGCAAATAATAAAAAGCTATCAGTTAAATCCGAATATATAAACACCATAGAACAGGCGTTTAAAAATAAAAAGAGCAAAACTGACTAAACACCATAAAAAGCAAGAACTCGGGTCGTGTTTGTTCTGCAATGTTTCGGGTCGAAAGAAGACACGACTCTTCGTCAGATGAACAAAGTATGTACGAGTGCTGCAAACAAAGAAGAAACGTACCATGCGTTGCCTCTGAAAAAACTAAAAAAAGAATCTATAATTACTATAATGTTTTAAACTGAATGTCGTTGGAACATTGGTACATTCAAATTAAAAATATACAGACACAAAATTTTATCGATATAAAAATACTTTAAATATGAACAATTTGTAATAAGTAATTTTTTCAAAAGTTTGATTTTTTTGCAAAATTAGAAATTAGTCTTTTAAATTTAGCTAATGATAAACGTATTTGTAGATCTCTAATATATAATTTTATGTTTAATGTGGGAGGTCTCTAATATATATACGATATTTTAGAGACCGTTATTATTTACGATAGGTATCTAATATATAATTTTATGTTTAATATCGTGAATAAAATTTTTTAACATTTTTAAAATTAGACTGTTTAGTTAAAATATAATTCATTAATGTAGAAATAACGATAATGCTGTTATGTAGTATTACAAATTTGTAAATAATAGTTGTTATTTTGAATGTAAATTCATTAGTCAGGTTATAAAATGTTAATTTTCTGCATTTCTAGCTTGTTTTTGCGTCAAAATATAGCATTTTCCATTAAAAACCTGTTAAAAATCTTCACCAGGGCAGGTAACGGCCTTGGTGCTAAATTTGGCGAGTTTTTGGGACTTGGCGTGAAAATACTTATTATCGATATACCGAATAAATATACCTATAAAACGAATCCCGATCCGGGTATTGCGGCCAGATTTCTCGTCAAATGATGTACTGTTAAGAGCTCCTGACTGGTCTCTTCCAAGGTAGCACATGACGTTGTTATACCATTGCAAATAAGTATGGACAGTGAAAAATTAGTTATAACAATGTTAAATCAATGTTATGTGCTTCTGGGGTTGCTAATGTTTGATTACAGTCTATTGCTGTATGTTAATGCTATGATACAGTTTATACTGTGAATTTTGTGTTAAACTGGTGAAATTGAAGGTGATACATGGTTTACAGACCTATAATCTTCTGGAAAAATCTGTAAATAAGATTCGTCATTTATTCTGACACAATTCACGAACTCTGAGTACGAAACAATTCTGGTAGCAGAAGCGGGGTTGTCTGCTGAATGATTATAATTAGAGGCATGGAGCAAGAAAGGAAGAAACTTCTAGAAGGTCTAATTGACCTGATCAGTGAAAGGAAAGAAGGGTAAAAAGGAATGAAAGACAGTTTGAGTGAAGACATGAAAGAAATGAAAGAAGTACAGAAAAAGATGAAAAACTTATTGACAAAGAAATGAACCAAATAAACGCAGTACAAAAAAAGCTAGAAACGGAATTGGCCGAAGAGATGAAACAAATGAAAGCAGTACAGGGAAATATTAAAACCGGGTTGACTGAAAAAATTAAATCCATCCAAGGAAAAGTGGAATATAATAAAGATGAGATGAAAAAGAACTTTCAACATTGAGAGAAGTAATAGAGAGTAAATTATGAGATATGGAAAACAGAATTGATGGAATGAAAAATAAAGTTTTCAATGTAGAAGACAGTGTTATAATAATAGAAGAGAGCATTGGAGAGAAAATAAAAGAAAATGTCGAATAAGAGCTGAAAGGAAGGTTTTCAAAGATTTTCACCTCTGAAAATCAATAGTACAGAGGAAGAAATAGAGAGAAAAATTGAAGAAAAGTGCATCAGAGAATTGACAGTAAAACTTGAGGAGAAATTTGAAGAAAGATTAGGAAATGAATTGCAAAAGAAACTCCGGAGTCTGGAGGGAAAGTTAACATCGATGCCCAGGAAGATAAGAGAAAACATAAAATAATATTGGATCGAGAAGTAATAAAGATTTTTACTTATGATGACAGACCATCTTGGCAAGCATTCAAGACAGTTTTCCATCGTAGCTGACAAGGGAAGTATGAATCAGTATAATTGCTATTGAAACCAAACCAAGCTTATATTAAAGAGCATGGTCGAAAACATAGGTTACAGTACAAATTTGCGGCAACAACTCCCATGGGGGCGAAGTATGCCCGTATTAGTTTTAGTTATTTCTATAAAAGCCAACAAAACACACATAGATGTGTAAACGGATGGTGCAGTGCTGGCATGCTTAACTTCGGAACATAATGCGGGTTACATTAAGGAACATAATGTGGGTTACATTATTGAGAAATAGAATGGAAAATGTAGCTCTCAAACAGAAATGTGTATAAAAACCAACATATTCATTTTTTACCCCCTTCAAAAAAAAAAAAAAATGTTTTTGTAAATGCCAGTTTTGCGAATGCAACAAGTAAATACTTTCTCTTTCTATCTTTTTTATTTTTTTTTTCTCCTGCTAATGATTTATGCGACCAAAATGTCAGTCCTTTGGCGGGCCGCAAACTGATGCCTACTGGGCCGCATGTTCAAAGGCAAAGAACACTAAAATTTATAGGATACAACAAGTACGTATAGTTCAAAATTATTAATAATCTTTGCGTACCACATAATTTCTCTTTTTTTTTTTTTTTTTTTTTTTTTTTTTTGTTGTTGTTATTATTCATTTTGTAGTTGCACAATTCCGATCAAATATTGGCCTTTAATAATGATAAAACATTTTTTAAAAATTTATTTAAATAATCATGTGCATATGCAATTGTTTTATGCGAAAATAAAAAGCGAAATTCTCATACTGAAGTTTTATAACTTGCAGCGTACTACTTTTGCAGAATGGCAAATATGGATTAATACTCCTAAATACGTCAGGTTATAGGCTTTAGTCAAGGGACAAATTAGGCAGTCAATGAAATAATAAAAATTTAAAAGTTTTACCTATTTCCATTATGAAAACGGTACACAAAATTTAATACTAGGCGAGGCATAGCAAGTCTCGTTGGCGATTCAATTAACCCGAACCCTCTTTTCCCGCTTTTCGAGATTTTTTTTTTTCTGATTTTTCAGGATTCTTTTGTGACAGGTGGTATTTTTTTTTTTCATATTTATGTTTTTCTTTTTATTTGATGCTCTTGATGACCCTCTTGTCCATACCCATCATCGCGGAGTGTCATTTATCATACTGGGTTAGACCAAAGCTTTGTCACCCAAAGATAAAACTGATCACAGAGTAAAATTGTAACTGTAACCAGTAATTGACACTGCCAGTTTTTTCTTTTATCTTTAATTAGCATCCTATGCTCCTGTGTTTGACATACAATGTTAAAATTCTTATCTGTAAAACATGTGCCTTTACTGTTTTTCTTACTTATTAATTATTTCGGGAAAATGTCAATTACTGGAGCTTATGAATCACTGGAACACCTACACTACATAAAAGAAAATGAGATTACTTATAAAAAAAAAAAAAAAAAAAAAAGATTACTGCTTAAAATTTGTTTACAAAAAAATAATAAAAATTTAATGCAAAATCACAGTGTTTTGGATTAAAACAGAAAAAAAGGAAACAAATCAGGAAATACTAATACGATTACCTTTATTCTACACCGGGTCTTTGCATTTGGTGATCTATATTCATCTGTATTAGGTAAATAACACACAAATGCAAAAAAGAATGTGAAGGTTTATATATTATTTATTCCTTTAACACATTGTGAGAATTTTGAACAAATGAACAACTTTATTTTTATTTTTATTTTTCATTTCATTTCATTTTATTTTTTAACCGTGCAGCAATTTATTTGTGATGTTACCAAATTATGTGCTTTGAACATATTTCTAATTTAAATTATTACAGATATTAATGAAATTCAGCAAATCCACTTTTGTATTTCATAAAAAAGTAGTTCTCAGTTTAAGAGCATATATTTTAAACTTAATTAAATGCTTTCTTTGCCTGCGTACGTATTATTATATCACCTTATTTAGATTATGTTTTCTTTATGCTTGCAAGGAAGGAATATTAAAAAGAAATATCCGAAGAAATAATTTAAATTTTTAAAGTTAAATTAAATGAAAATCAAATATTTTTGAAAATACACACAATAACCTGAAGATATTTAAAGATATTAATCTTTTGTAGAAACATAATAATAAATACACTTTTTAAAAATTTACTTTAAAATAAAATAATCAGGAGATTTACTCTTGCCCTTGGCACATTTATTGATGAACAGGAAACGTGATTTCTTATATAGCAAACGGAAATACCATCCATTAAGAATAATTTACATATTCGATTTTTTTTTCAAGGTAATAATTCATAAAATTCGAATATTTTTTGAATTTTTAAGACAAATATCCCCAAGAAAAATGAATAGAAAATAAAATAAGTTGTTCACAAAAATGTTTACTGTTCATTATGGATTAAATATTTTGATCTGCATGTAACTTGAGCTGAGAAAAGAAAAAAATATATACAATAAGAAATTTTCATTCACATCAATATATCTTTTCTGGGGCCATGCAATTTCAAAACAAAAAGAAAAAGTACGAAGCTTTCAATGAAATTCTTATAAATGTTAAATAAAATATTTAAATTTAATTTAAATTAAACCATTTATGATGTATATTAACTTTTTATTTCATTTTATTTATAATTATTTTTTAATATTATTCAAATATAGAAAAGAAAAAAAAAGTTTATTTTAATTTTTAAATAGAATAATTAAGGAAATTTATGTATTTTATATTAAAATTGCCTTAAGTACAGTTTTTGTACGATAAAACAAAATAAAAATAAATTAGGTTATTCACATATATCGTAATATATACATCGTTCACATATATCGTAATTACATGCAATCGACTCGCTGAATGTCCATAAAATATGCAAAATTTATTAAAGGAATTACATAAACAATAAATATGATAGTAACGACTATTTAATCCTTTAATTGGCAAATAGTAAAAGTCTATCAGTTAAATCCGAATATGTGTTTCATTTTAACAGAAATTATTCTAAATAAGACAACGTTTATAAAAAAAACACCATAGAACTGGCGTTTAAAAATAAAAAGTACAAAACTTTGACTTAACACCATAAAATGCAAGAACTCGCAACAAATGTTTCGGGTCGAAAGAAGACACGACCCTTCGTCAGACAAATAAAGTAGGCACGAGTGCTACAAACAAAGAGGAAACGTACCATGCGTTGCCTCTGAAAAGACTAAAAAAGAATCTATACTTACTATAATTTTTTAAACTGAATGTCGTTGGAACATTGGTACATTCAAATTCCAAATATACAGACACAAAATTTTATCTATATAAGAAAACTTTAAATATGAACAATTTGTAATAAATAATTTTTTTAAAAATTTTGATTTTTTGCCAAATTAGAAATTAGTCTTTTAAATTTAGCAACAGATAAACGTATTTGTAGATCTCTAATATATAATTTTATGTTTAATACGATAGGTCTCTAATATATATACGATATATTAGAGACCGATATTATTTACGATAAGTCCGATATATTTACGAAATTTTACGTTTAATACTATAGGTCTCTAATATATATATACAATATATTAGAGACCGATATTATTTACGATAGGTATCTAATATATAATTTTATGTTTAATATCGTCCACAAAATTTTTAAACATTTTAAAAATTAAATTGCTCAGTTAAAATATAATTCATTAAAGTATAAATAACGATAATGCTATTTTATAGTATTATAAATTTGTAAGTAATAGTTGTTATTTTGAATGCAAATTCATTCAAAGATGCTTAGTCAAGTTAAAAAATGTTATTTTTCTGCATGTCTAGCTTGTTTCTGCGTCAAAATAGCTCATTTTCTTTTAAAAACCCGGTAAAAAGATTCACCAGGGCAGTAACGATGCTAAATTTGGCGACTTTTTTGGGACTTGAAGAGAAAATCCTTATTATTATTATACTGAATAAGGGGCTATGAAAGGAATCCCGATCCGGTCATTGCGGTCAGTTTTCTCGCCAACTGATGTACTGTTAAGAACTCCTGACTGGTCTCTTTCCAGGTAGCACATAACGTTGTTATGCCGTTGCAAATAAGTATGGACAGTGAAAAATTAGTTATAGCAACGTTAAAACAACGTTATGTGCTACTGGGTTATTAATATTTGATTACAGCCTACTGCTGTGTGTTAATGCTATGATACAGTTTATACTGTGAATTTGATGTTGTGAGCTTTTATATCAGCTGTGTTTTCTGGTGAAACTGAAGTTGATACATGGTTTACAGAACTGTAATCTTCTGGAAAAGTCTGTAAATAAAATTTTAAGTCGCTAGAAGTTTCGTCTTTTATTCTCGCACAATTCACGAGCGCTGAGTATGAAACAATTCTAGTATCAGAAACGGGGTTGTCTGCTGAATGGATATAAATGGAGGCATGGAGCAAGAAAGGAAGAAACTTCTAGAATGTCTAACTAACCATATCTGTGAAATGAAAGAAGATTAAAATGAAATGAAAGGTAATTTATGTGAAGACATGGAAGAAATGAAAGAAGTACAGGATAAGATGAAAACCTTATTGGCAAAGGAATGAAACAAACAAACGCAGTAAAAAAAAAGCTAGGAACCGAATTGTCCGAAGAGATGAAACAAATGAAAGCAGTAGAGGGAAATATTAAAACCAGGTTGACTGAAAAAATTAAATTCATCCAAGAAAAAGTGGAATCTAATCAAGATGAGATGAAAAAATAAAGAACTTTCAACAGTGAGAGAAGTAATAGAGAGTAAATTATGAGATATGGAAAACAGAATTGATGGAATGAGAAATAAAGATAGAAGACAGTGTTATAGAAGAGAGCATTGAAGAGAAAATAAAAGTAAATGTCGAATAAGAGCTGAAAGGAAGGTTTTCAAATATTTCCATCACTGCAAATCAATAGGATAGAGGTTGAAATAGAGAGAAAAAGTGAAAAAAAGTGCATCAGAGAATTGATAAGAAAACTTGAGGAGAAATTTGAATTAAGATTAGGAAATAAATTGCAAAAGAAACTCCGGAGTCTGGAGGGAAAGTTAACATCGATGCCCGAGAAAGATGAGAAAAAACATAAAATAATATCGGATCGAGAAGCAATAAAGATTTCCACTTTTGATGGCAGATCATCTTGGCAAGCATTCAAGACAGTTTTCCATCGTAGGATTGGCTCAAGAGTACCTCATTTAGTCCCATCTTTAAGAAGCGACGCAGCTGATATTCTGGAAACTCTTCCGGAGAAAGAGCGATATGACTTGGAGGCTCTGACAAGAGAACTAGAGCTGCGTTTAGAAGGAAAATGGTATAAAAAAATATAGACGACTTCAGTTAAAGTCTCGTGATCAGAGACCAGGTAAAAGTTTACAAGAACTGGCATTAAATATTCAGAGACTATGACACTTAGCTTTCTCGGACTGCCATTCTAAAATTCGCGATGATTTGTCCTCCAATATTTCATTGATGCCTTGCGAGGTTCAGAGATTTAAAAAGCTCTTAGATTCTTCAAATTCAAGGACATTGAATCAGCTTTAGTGCATGCCGAGAAGAATGAGGTAACCCAACAAGAGTCTCGAAAAATCCGCCTGAGCAAAACAGAAGTCACTTAGGATGACTCTCAAGCTGACCTTAATAAGATAAAAAGCTTAAAAGTTTTTACGCTTTTATACGGGAAATATATATTCAACAAAGTGTTCAAAATGCACACTAAATAGAAATGTCTCCCCATCATGCGATGACTTCGAACAGAATCAGTTAACATTTTTGAGACAATTTAAATTATAATACAATAACGTTTGATAGTTATTGTTATAGCAGCACTGAATAGAAAAAAGAAAAAAAAAAGAGCACCAGGAAAAACATTCAGAAAAAGACACCAAAAAGCGGTCTTAAGATCCTGAAAATCTGAAAACGACTCGACGTAATCCGGTGATAGGGCTTAACAGGGGTGAACAGGCATCGTTTAACCCAAAGTGCATATGAAATAAGAATTGACACTTCTATGTATGGTTGGTACCATATTTTAAAAGGAGCCCTCTAAAAGTTGCAAACAAAAACTTCCACAATTACTCCGGAGTTTTTCAGAAATTCTTTTAATAACTATATGTATCACCAAAGAAAAAACCAATATCCCGTAATTCCTTGTGGCAAAATATATTTTGCACTATTGTTTTCTAGAAATGTAGTTAAGTTCGAATATTAATTAGGTTTTTGTTTTTATAGCTAATTTAATAGTTTGCCTTGCGACCTCTACAAGTTAATGAAACATTTACTCTGCGATCAGTTTTTTCTTTGGGTGACGAAGCTTTCTTACTCTGGGTGACGAAGCTTTGGTCTAACCTAGTATGATATATGACACTCCGCGATGATGGGTGTGGACAAGCGGTCCATCAAGAACCTCAAAGAAAAAAAAAAAAAAAAAGATGAATTGAAAAAAAAAAAAAAATCTCGAAAAGCAGGAAAAGAGGGCTCGGGTTAATTGAATCGCCAACGAGACTTGCTATGTCTCGTCTAGTATTAAATTTTGTGTACCGTTTTCATAACGGAAATAGGTAAAACTTCTAAATCTTTTTAATTTCATTGACTGACTAATTTGTCCCTTGACTAAAACCTATAACCTGACGTATTTAGGAGTATTAATCCATATTTGCCATTCGGAAAAAATCGTACGCCGCAAGTTATGAAACTTCAGTATGAGAATTTTGCTTTTTATTTTCGCATATGCACATGATTATTTAAATAAATTTTAAAAAATGTTTTATCATTATTAAAGGCCAATATTCGATCGGAATTAGCCAACTACAAAAAAAAACAAAACAAAAAAAAAAAAACGAAACATTATGATGTGGTACGCAAAGATTATTAACAATTTTCAACTATACGTACTTGTTGTATTGTATAAATTTTAGTGTTCTTTGCCTTTCCCTACGTTATCACACAACTGACATAAAGAAGGACAGAAAGGCATTCAGATAGACTAACGGATTTCATAATCACTCCTAAACATTTTTGAAACGTGTTAAAAAGGCTTAACGCAAAAGAAAATACAGCTCTTAGATTCTAATTGCAGCCCTTAATGAATCTGAATATTTTAGTGTAGCTCTGTAAATCTGAAGATCTACCATATCAAATTCTATACAGAACATTATTTTAAAATATTAAGAATAAATGCCAGTTTGTTATTATTTTTACAATGTGTAATTTATACAAATATCTGTCCTAAAATGCAAAGCATTGCCATTTTTTTGGATGTCCCTGTACGGAAACCAGTTGAGCGGAACCTATTAATGCCATTTTAAAAAGGAACACTTCATAGTGAACGTAAATAACATATATCATTTTTTTTTAAATTGTTGGGGCAGGCAGTCGGATAAAAGAAAAGTGGAGCGTTGGGCAGACAGATACATAATTTGAAATCATATTCACACTTAAAATTATCGGAAAGTGATTGAAATGCCTAATGTAAATGAAAATGCAATTCCAGGATATTTCCAATAATAATGGATATTTTTGTTCGTCCTTGTAAATCTAATGCTCATCATAATATACTCCATAGAAAGCATTCTTTGGTGCATATGAATAACATATATCAGTTTCATTAATATTTGTGGAATGTAAAGTTATGGAAATTTGGTTTATAGAAATACTTTTCGTATAACACAATGCTTTGGAATATTTTCGTGTGTCCCTGTACACAAATCAGTGGTGATATTTACTCCATTTTCTATAGAAAACATCCGATAATAAATATGAATAATATAATTCATTGACATTTGTGCAAATTAAAGGCATTAAAATATTGTTTATAGAAATACCTCTCGTAGAACACAATGCATTGGAATACTTTTGGGTGTTCCTGTACACAAACCAGTGGAGGTGTGCACTCCATTTTCAACAAGGTATATCTAATAGTTAACTTGAATAACATATATAAGTTTAAAGAAATTCCTTGAATATTTACGCGAGTTACAGCGCGAACAGAGGGAGAGATGAACAAGCAGACGAACAGAAGTCATTAACACTTTTCAACCTTGTAGGAAAGTGTTAAAAATATTAAGCAACTTTTTTTTTTAAACTAATAAATAAATATTTTCTTTTGTGGAAATTCTGTTAGGTAATAATTTCGTATTATATATATTAATATAGCAGTATTCGGAGAAAATTTCGGAAATTACATACCATACTTTTCTGAATGTGAAGAAAAATATTAACAGTTTTTTTTTAAAATATATATATATTTAATATTTATATATTTCAATCCATACTGGAGAAATTTAAAAAATGTAAAAGAATATCACAGAAAAAGGTTTTATAATATCCAGTGTTCCAATGCTTCATAATTATTCCTATTTAGAAAACCCACTATGTTGAAGGGAAAAAAATGTGTCTATTTTTAAATTAGTCTATTAAAAAAAATGAGTCTATTTTTAATTTTTTTTTATTTATAAGCGAAGTAAAAAACATTGTTATAACAACGGGTAAAATGATGGATTAGGTTTATGCAAGATGAAACAAAGTATGTTTACTGATTTTAGGAAAATAAAATTATTTTCAAGATTTTTAAAGAAAAAATTACAATCGATCAAAAAAAAAAAAAAATAAATAAATAAAATCTCATAATATAACTGATGAGCAACGTATGAATATTTGATCTATAATATGAAGCACATTAAATAATCTTAGGTTGAATTTCAAACAACGGAAAATTGTATGAGGTAGTAAATTAAATGTACAGGTAAAAATAATAAACTTGATGTTTCGAAAGTAGTAAAGATCTAAAGACAATGTATTGTTATTAAAAAAAACCACAGATTTGTAAGGAACAAAACACTATGTTTTAAATATAAATCTTATTTTAAACAATAGTACACTTAAAATCCTAAAACATGTATAGCATTTATGATACATATAAATACATCTTGTGTTTATATGTAAATACTTTAAATCTGACAACATTGCATTAAAAAAGAATATATATATATGTAATATCTCTCATATATGTATAAATAAATTTTAATCTACTGTGTATACACATTATTAAATTAATTACCTTAATATATGATAAAATATTTAATGTAAGATAAAACATTATTATATGCATTATGGTTGATTCATAATAAAAATACGCCAATCTAGAATTAAGTTTTAACATTTCCATATGATAAGCTACACTATTCCGATCACTGTAATATTATGTAGGTTCACAATAGCCAATGAATAATGGTAAATAGAAAGCTGTTCATTGTAAATCTCTATTTTAATTTAAGAGGGTTAGTATCACACGAATAAGATCCCAAGTGTTTGGTGTGATAAAAATGTCTTTTAGAAAAAAAGCGAAACTTATCAGTATATAAATTCCATCCTTAAATGCATTATGCATGTAACTTTCTTAATATATGATAAATTGTCTTTCTATATCATACAACTTCAATAAATGCATCCGCATTGATGCATAATGAAATGCATTTTCGTATATTTCATATCAAAGTAAATTTTACAAAGAGTACACTCGAATCATTTCTCTCGAGAAATTAAAGTATGTAATAATTAACCGCATTATTGGAATAGTAATATTTTAGGCTTTTATTCTACGTATTTCAATTTTTTCGGAAAGGTAATATAAACCCTTAATAATCATAAAAGTTTAAAATGGTGCTGCGACAAACATTACAAGGCTTATTGTTACAATTATACCTATCCCCTGTCCCGATTTTCTAGGGTGATTTGATACCAAAAATTTTGTATATAGATTTCTATCTATTTAATCGTAGAAAATAAATATGAGAGATTTCTATTCAAAAATAGTGGTGATATCTCATTTAAAAATTTGAATTTCAGCAACCATAGTTTCAGTGTTTGATTTCCACGAGCAGGATTTCTAAAGCAGTTATTGTTATTAAAAGAAAAATGATGGAAAATTAAAAGGGCATATTTAAAGCACTAGGACGACTTCAGAAAATTAAGCGGAAGCAGTATTAGAAGTAGAAGTCGGGAACTGCAGTTATAGAAAGACAACAGTAAAAGTAAGCCGAATGATCTTTTTTAGATGCACAAATAAAAAATAACACCTAAATATTCAGAATGAATATGAAAGAATATCGTATCTCATTTATACCTAAACAAGAGATGAAACAGCGCTGATATGTCAAACAATCATTAAATTTATTTTGTCATTAGTATGATAATACGTTAATGGATATTACAGGGAATCCATCCACTATCAAATATCCACTATTGTCTAATCCAATGACATCTACCTATCATACCAAAATAACTGTTATGATTTCAATGTATTGTAGGATAACTATTATGTTAAACTGATATTTTGGCGAGGATTACTTGGTCTATAATGTATGTCAAAATACAAAAAACACATCTTTTTTACTTGAATTTTTTTTCTATGATTAATATTTATTTATTTATTTTTTTTTTTTGGGGGGGGGGGGGGGTGCAGGGCTCACATCAACCAAAATCTTTATGCACTTAAATATTTATATGTCCCAATTGATTCAAAATATTAGTTGCAAAATTTGAGCTGATAAAAATCTCGCCTCTTATTTATATTTTATTTCTATGTATTCTAAATTTGTAATATGTTGCCCCATAATTTCTCCTTTATATGTGCACACATGGACAAAAAAATTAGCGCACCAAGAAATAATTGCGGGATCGTAACAAAACTTGGCATGAAGGTACATGTCGGGGAGATATGCAAATGATTAGAAATGCAGCGTGATTGCGCATTGCGTATAGCCGGTAGAGGGCGTTTAACGTCGTTCTCTGTGGAGTATAAAAAAGGTAACCAAAGCTTATTTGAGTGTGCTGAATCGTTTACAAAGGAAGAGTTGAGGTAGACATGCCATTACGTCGTTTTCGAAGACAATATGAGCAGCTGTCGCGGTTTGAGAGGGGGAGAATCATCGGCATGATGGAAGCTGGGTGGTCAGCTACGCGAGTAGCTGTCAATTAGGCCGCTCTGATTGTGTTGTGAGGAGGTGTTGGGACCAGTGGACCCGACAGATGTCATGTACACGAAGACCAGGCTCAGGACGCCCTCGACAGACCAGTCGTCGAGAAGACCGCCACATCGTAAGAAATGCACGCGTACAGCCAACTGCTTCATCGGCCGCCATCCAGGCACAGGTAGCACCTTCACTAGGGGCCCCTGTGTCTTCTCGAACCATACGATGGCGCCTGGCTGAAGGACACTTGGTATCGCGGCGCCCATTACGTGTGCTGCACATGACGCCCACCCATCGACGCCTCCGTTTGGAGTTTTGCCGCGCACGAGGAAACTGGACTGCAGCGGAATGGAACCAGGTCGTCTTTAGAGACGAATCCAGATTCAATCTCAGCAGCGATGACATTCGTGTTCGTGTGTGGAGACACCGTGGTGAACGCCTCAATCCTGCCTTTGCTTTACAGCGACACACCGCTCCCACAGCTGGTGTGATGGTATGAGGTGCCATTGCCTACAATACATGGTCACCCCTAGTATTGATCCATGGCACCATGACAGTCCAGCGGTATGTCCAAGACATCCTGCAACCACATGTGTTGCCACTCATTCAAAGGCTCCCAGGAGCCATTTTTCAACAAGACAATACTCGGCCTCACACGGCAAGGCTGTCACAAGTCTGTCTCCGCACTGTTACTACCCTTCCATGGTCTGCCCGATCCCCAGATTTGTCTCCAATCGAGCATATCTGGGATCATTTGGGACGGTGAGTTGGGCATCCCACGAGTTTGAACGAACTAGAGGCAAGGTTACAGCAAATATGAAACGAAATGTCTCAAGACATCATACAAAACTTGTATGCCTGAATGCTCGATCGTATCGCATCGTGCATTCGCGCTTGAGGGGGTTCAACAGGGTATTGAACCCTCCGTTCTTTTGCCTTTTTCTCTGAAATAAATTATCCTTTTTCTTTGATTTTCTAATCATTTACTTATATCAAAGTAGTCATTACGTATGTAAAATTTCGTTTCATTTTGACGACTCCTTCTTGGTGCGCTAATTTTTTTGTCCATGAGTGTATATATATATGCATTTCATCCACTATTTTTAGTTTCCCATCATAGGTATGGAAAATTTAGGTTTGTGTGAAAAGTTTCGACCTCGGATGTTTTTTTCATGTTTTTTTACGCATTTTGGGATGTAAGGAATACGAAAATTACCCAACAAATGTGGTTCCGTCTGTATAGCGTTAGTCTGTTAGTTTGTTAGTCTATGTACACAATGCCTCAAGAATAAATGAACGGAAAGAGGTTGAATTAGTTTTGAAATGTCACTAATAACATCGTTAAAAACACTGTTGATTTGTACCATTCTAAATTGAAAACTTCGTAAGTTATTCGAAATTTATGATTTTCTAAACATGGGAGAGTAGGGAATTTTTTCTCTTAAACGTGCATAATAAAGGATTCTCTTCAGCGTAAAAATAGTAGATCAGTTTTAAAATATAATTTTTGATACTAGTATGAACATTATTGACTACGTACATTCTACTTTTAAAAAATTCGTGAGTCATTTGAAATGTGCGATTTTTTTAACATGATAAAATAGGGCAATATTTTACATTAATTTACATTCCAAGAATTATTGGAATAGAAATACTAGGAATTTGCAAGAAAACTGAAATGTAAATTTGACCCTATTAAAATAAAATAATAAATTAGGATGAGGTAAAATTATTCAAGCAAAGGGAAGGTAGCATACTATGTAGGTAATATCATGGATGACCAGTACTTTTTTTTTTTAATAACATGAATATAATATGAGTTAAATTAGAAAATAGTGAGAAAAAGTATATGGCCGGGAAGTTAGCAGAATCCACCATTGTCAACTAGTTTTATTTTTTATTTTTATTTGATTAATCGCTTTTTAAAGATATTTATGTATACATACATATAATTTGTATAACAACAAAGTACAGATTTCGCAAAGAATGTTATGTGGGCCCCCCATTGTTTCCAACCAAAGATGATTTAAGCTTGGAGCCTAGAATCATTTGCATCTAAATGCACTTGTGCATATTTTTTAAAGAACAATATCCGTAAAATTTATATTAAATTTCTTTGAATTTAGATTTAAACCTATAAACTTATTATTGTCTATCAACTAATATATATATATATATGATTTTATAAATGTTGGTTAAAGAATATGAAAACAGCACTATGTGTTATAATGCATAATGAGTATAAAAAACACTTGTATTTCTCAATTTAGTCTAATAAAGAAATATTTGGCAGAAAAAAAATATAAGTTTAAATTTTAAAAGTTTTTTCTTTAATTTATCTACCGGTGTAAAATTCGAAAAACTGCCATTGAACTTGACACTTAGTTGTAATCATTTTTAGATTATTTTCTTAACGAAAAAAGCTTTCATTAGAGCTTTTCTTGATATTTTCTTCTTTTTTCTTTCTGTCATTTTCTTTTTCTTCTTCTTTCTTTCTTTTTTTTTTTTTTTTTTTTTTTTTGAAAAAATTTAAATTAAAAAGATTCAAAACATATTACTTCATTATTCAATTTTTATTTTTAACACATCAGTATCCATTTTGAAAACTACTACTTCTCTGCAAATGATATATATTGATAGCACTGTTACTAAATTAAACACTGTTATTCAAATTTGGCTTCGGAAAAGCTTTATTTGACAAATAATTCTGTTCACACTGAATTAACTGTCATTCCTTACCCCTCCCCACCCACCTTTCATTACAGTACCTACATTTATATAGAATTCAAATCTGTTATTAAATTCAAATGTTCATTTAAAATTATTCAGACAACTTTCACACCAAAATTCCTTGAAACTTATCAAAATGATCAAATTTTTCAAGCAAAATCATTAATTTCAAAATACAACATTTGGATCGCCTGAAATTATTTGTTTTCCATTTACTCTAACAGACACAGACAAAAATCAAGCATTAAAAACTTGACTTCGGTGTTCAGGAAGCCTCATAACATGTAAATGTACAAAAAACTAAGCTATGATTATTTAGCTTAAGAAAATACATTATTTACCATATGGTTACGAGGAATTAATTTCAATTCCTGAACAGCTTTCCTGGACATAATAAAACATTACAGTAAAGCACTTCCACTAACAATAAAAAGAATGTTATGGTTAAAATATTGGTAGCCCTGTATATAGTCTGAAAGTTATGTGCACATCACATGGTAGACATAAATATAATTCTATATTAATAACACACAGCACAACCTCAAATACATTTCCATCAATTTTCAAGTATTGCCTCACTATAATCTACTTATTTTGCGTAGCCTTGTAAACGAACAGTGAATGATTTCTGCATCATATTCTACATGAAACATGTTTTTACGTATATAAAATATAGGCATTCGTTTCATTTGGTTTGTGCAGTCTATAGATGTTAAACTCTGCTTACCCGCAACCTCCCCCGTAGACGTAATGTATTTGAATTCTCTTGTGTATCCCTGTACATGAACCATTTGCTTGATTGCAACGAAAAATTTAGTGTAGCATTCCTATATCACACACATTTAGATTACCAATTTTGGACTTTTTGCTATAATTTGTTTTTGAGATATTCTGATAACAGACAGACACGCACATAGACCAACCGCAAAAACATGATCTTTGGATTTAGGGGACCTTTAAAACGTATAAATATAACAAAACGGAATTTCAAAAATTTGACCTAAAACAATACTTTCGCTACCTTATGGGTAAGAAAAAGTAAAAATATATTGTTCTAGCAATAGCAGTTGTTGTTACAATATTTGTCAGTTACAGAACTTAATACAGTAAATATTTTCTTACAAATTTCAATGTTCTTTACAATTTGTTGAATTGTTAGAAAAAAAAAATCGACAAGGTCAGGTATTTTTCATTAATTAAATTCCATTAAATACGTTTAAAAATGAAAATGTTAATAAATGTTATCCTTAAGCAATATAATGTTCAATTATTAACAAAGTCAAAACTAATATATAGATGAACCGCTTTATTTTAAAAGGGGACTTCTACCAGTTTTATTAAATTTCGCTTTTTCGCCTTTTTCAGTAAAAGGGACATAGATCTATTATTTAATGAAGAAACGAGACTTTTTGACTTATAAGTATGTCTACAGGAATGCTTTGAAATTTGCGTTTTATTTTAAAAGGGGACTTCTGCAGCACTCTTTCATGCCCTGTGATAGGGATTTTTCTATTATTAGAAGGATTGTTAGAAAAACTGAAAGAATTTATACAATGGATGAATATATTGACCTGATAAAAAAAGGCTTCGAATAAATTGCAGAAATTTACAACTGTCCAACCTACGCATCGTGATGGTTTGCATTTTAAAAGATGGTATCCAGAATTTTACAAAATGACATGCCTCAGTAAAGAATCCTATGGTAAAAACTGTACAAAATCAGAAAAGGTTTCTTTTAGAATATCAACATATCACTATCTGAAATGTGAAGATTCTAACCCTGCGATACTTGCCACCAAAAACTTTATTGTGGGTTTAACTCAACACAAATTTAGACTAAGAAACACGCAAAAGAACTTGTCTTTGCCTGGTAAATGGAATGTTTCTCGAAGACCCATACTGAAAAGTAAAGTAGACGATATCCCAAAAACTCTTAAATTCATTCCTCAGGAGCATCTGGCTTTTTGGAATACAATACAGAATATCCTACGACTGAAAGTGAAATTAATTTGTAAATTACACATTCTGGTGAATTTACCTTTGTATTTAATTACTTTCTTATGTATTCGCAATTTATCTGGAATATTTGATATAAGATAATTCGATACACTTTTTTTTTTTTTTTTTCATTTTTTCCTTAAAAATTGAAGGATATTTCTGCATTTTATTTTAGAAGTGGACTTCTGCTGCATAAATAAATAAATATATATATAATTGAAAACTTTTTTTGAAAAAAGTATTGACCATAAATTTGGTTTTTATACATTAAAATATGTATATCAATGAGTACTATTGTCTGGCAAAAGTTTATACATTAAGATAAATTAAACCAAAAATTAGGAAGCTTTTTGGCTCTCCTGTAAAATTACAAAAACAGCAGAAGTCCCCTTTTAAAATAAAGCGGTTCATATATATATATATTATACACATATACTCATTCATACCAATAATCAATATCGTAAATATCGTTCGTGAACTTTATATAATACATAGCGAAAAAAAGTATAGCTATAGCTAAATTATTTATTATATATATATATATATATATATATATATATATGAATAATATTATATTAAAATCTACAGAATTTGAATCAGATATCTTCGTACAAAATAACATACTCCTGATATAATTTGCAATGTATTGTTATTTTGAACACTTTAATGGTAGAGCAATGTCAAATATTTGTCAGTCATATAGTCCCATCAAAATAGCACGTATTTTAATTAAAATACAGATAAACAGAGGAAAAAAGTTCAAGAGAATAAAATAATGCTGACAGCACTTAGAAGAATGTGTAAAACTGTTTAAGAAATGATGTTTATTAGTTGTTACTTTCCTGAAGGCACTTAATTAATACTGAGAATTAATACTGAGAATGTTAGAGAAAAGTGCTGAAATAAAAATACTTTTAAGGTATTAATCAGGCATTTTGAGAGTAAAATAACTATATTTAAAATAATAATTCTAAAATTGCTTAATTTATCCGTTATTTGTTTTTTATGGACTTCAGAAAAGTACTTTATTTTTAATTTAACCTTCCAGTGGACACGCTCCTTTATACTAACATGAAAAGTCGCGTGTATCATTCATTTACACTGTTGTAAAATAAGAATTTTCTGGTATCTGAATATTTGAATTATAATATAATCAATTGATGGTTAAAAAGAACATTTAATTGATAATTTTATTCATTAAAAAAATCTGAAACAATGAAACTTACAGCACAAAATGAATATAAATCAACGAAATATTGGAATTATCTAAAAATAAAATAAAGCATGTTATTGATGTTGTGTCTTTTTTAATGAAAAGTGAAAAATTAAAAGTTAATTAATTTTAAAAAATATTTAAAATAATAATGTTTAAAAGTAAACTAATTAAAAAATCATTTTAAACAACGTAAAAATAAAAATTAAAATAAAATAAAATAAATCAAAAATCAAAACAAATATGACAAAAAGATACTTGAACGGTGCTTGTCGCGTATTTTTAAAATACCAATAGAAAAAAAAAAGTTAATTAATTTTTAAAATATTTAAAATAATAATGTTTAAAAGAAAAGAAATAAAAAATCATTTTAAACAACGTAATAATAATAATAATAATAATAATAATAATAATAATAAAATAAAATAAATCAAAACAAATATGACAAAAAGTTACTTGAATGGTGCTTGTCGCGTATTTTTCAAATATCAATAGAAAATATGCACCTTAATATTATTGTCTCAAAATTCAAAAGATAACTGAAAAAAGATCAATATATATATATTGACAATAGCCAAAGATAAGTGTTCCAAATGCTCTGTGGCTTTAAAATATACAACAAAGTTCCCCTCTAGTTTTTCGCTCGCATACGCAAATCCTCTGGAAGGTTAAATAGATTAAGTAGTTTATAAGTCGATAATTACATGAGCAACGAAAAACTTTTCACTAATAAATAAATTTAACTTTTCAGAACAAAACTCATAACATCTAGGTATACAAAAAATGCTATATTTTATTTTATCGTTCTGTTGGAGTAAATATTGTATCTTTTTTTTAACAGTAAAACATAATCACACATCTCCTTTATTTATGTATTTATTAAACCTAAAGAATGGCTTAAATAAATAAATAAATTAAAAAAAAAAAAAAAAAAACGCCAAACATGGCGGTGTTTTTAATCCTAACTTGGCGATGTTTTTAAGTCTAAAAAAATGGCCTTGTTTTAGGACATTTACAGTGTCTTAATTTCAGATTGGAAAGGGTGACTTAAAATAAGACTCTTTTTTTTTTGCTTAAAATATGTAATGATTGTATGCTTAAAATGTAAAATGTATGCCTAAAATATAAGACAGTATTTTTTCGCTCAAATTATCTTTTCTATAAAAGAAAAAAATACTTTATAAAATTTATCATTTTTACGTATTTCAAATTACAATTTATTAAATTTTTATATTTACATATCTTGTGTATGTTGTTGATATTTAGAACACTAAACAATTATTTCTTTCTTTCTTTCTTTCTTTTTTTTAATACTTAAAAAGATGAATATTATTCCAATATGTATAAACATATTTGTTTCTTAAAACAGAAATGGTTAAAGATACGTGTACATTATTAAACATGGAATAAAATCGTATGTTAAGTTAAAAAAAAAAAAATAGTTTTAATATAAAAAAAAAGAAATACAAAATATCATATTTTAAGTTTCCTTTTTTTCTTTAAATACAAAAACATAAAGTTTTTCGATATCTCAGAATAATATCTTCAGGTAACAAATATAGTGTAACAGTCAAAATATGTGTAACATCCGGTGAATGTTGTGCTGCCTACAAGGAGAAAATCTTTGCAGATTTCAAAAGACACACCAGACATTCAGAGTTGACGAAGTTTCTTGTGAAGACTAAATTCAAGTAGATATACTTGATACTTGGTAAAAGTTGGGAGATACTTGAATTAAACATGGGACAGGCTGAATATTCTGAAAAATACACAAATAGCAATTAGAACTACAAACATTTGAGAACTTGCGTGGCTAGGGAAACGAAACTTATAATAGAGATAAGTTAACATTGCGGAGCGAGTAAAATATGCCAAAATTTAGGGATAACTACGAAATCTTTGTTATCAGTTAAAGTTTTCATTTATTTATATTGATTTACTCTAATAAATTAATTCGTTGGTGTTGGATAGAGCAGATACAACTTGAGTTTCTGACTAAATAGGTATGGCATAAAACTTATTATATCTGTACTGATAAGTATAAAGGATTTAAGTCCAAAAATGTCGATTTTGAGTTAAGTACAAACTCAGAAAAAAATTCTCTATCGATTGGTATAAAGGATTTAATTCTATGTCATTTAGTCTTTGAGAAAATCCATTGGTAAAAAAAGGACCAATTTAGAAATTTACCGTTCATGTATGGTATAAAGTATTTAATTCAATTTTTCCCGTTATTAAATGAAGGTTGACAACCACTGAATGGTATAAAGGGTAATAATCAACGAAATACCTTTTTCCTAATCCATTCTTCTGATTTGTTTTTAGCCAGTTAAACTTTATTTTTCGTCTCCTGAAAAATCAAGAATATGGACTTAAATCCTTTATACTTATCACTACAGATATATAAATTCAATTAAAACAGATCTACTGTTTTCTCATAAATTGCAAATATGCTTTTGAATTCTTCTTTTTATTGTACATCTAGTTTGCTCAATATAATAAAGAAACTTCTGAATCGAATTTTATATTCTTTTATCCATTGGGTCTTGTAAAATCGCTATCATTTACAACTAAACTATTAATAGTTAATGGAGAGATAAAATGAATTAAAATGTTTAATATAAAAAAACCCCTTAAAATGTAATATTTTAAATTTAACTTATATATATATACATATATATCACATCTTAGATGTATTAAAGTGCTTTTTAAATCCTTATTTTAATGTATGCCATTTTTTGCTGTGATGTAATTAATATATTATAAATTTACGTGAAAAGCCTAGTCTTTAAATGAGAAAGTTAGAACCTGTTACAGCGTTATTAGGCTGAAGGGAAATGTACAGCTTAGAAAAATTATCTTCTTACTTTTTAACGCTAGGTTGCATTTTCAATATTAACATATTTGTAGCGGAAAACTATTCACAAAACGTTAAAGAAATGATGTATTTTCGTGACTGTAAAGTATGTGTAAGGGAATTTTAAGCATAGTTTGTTTATAATTGTAGTGGTATGTTAACAATATTTTGTTTATTTTCATTTTTTATTCCAAAAAACCTCTATTAGAATATTTAAAATTTTCGATTAAATAATCTCAAACGTTATTGTATTAAAAGTCAAAATATAAAGCTGTTTAAAATGATATATTTTATCAAACAATTCTGAATTTAAATATGTAATTCATTTTCAAACAATTTTTTATTATTTGTTATGTAAAAATTTTCAATAACGTAACATTTTTGGATTAAAATATTTGAAGGATCATTTGTTGAAAAGCGGAATAATTGAATGCGAAATTAGATTGTCATATTTTATCTGCTTTCTATTTCGACTTTTTGAATAACGTCGTTTATCTTGAATCTATACAGCGACCGAAACCATCTGAAATGTATTTTAATCTTTTTCTCTTTGAAATCAGCTATAAAAGTTTAGCCATTAACCTCAGCTGTGTTTGTGAGATAAAAGTCAGAAACTATTTTTGAGAATGAAAAGGGAATGAAAAATTTATTTTAAATGTTTCATTTTAGATTCCTTTTGTAGTTTTAAAATATAAAATTTTAACGTTATTCTTTGAAAATGGATCGAATGTGTTTTGCATGAAAACGTTTATCAAATATTTTTATTTTATTTTTCAATGTAGCTATTAAAATGAATCAGAATTATATAGCAAGAATTTCTGATACATTGGACTTAGGGGCACGTTTGTCCAACTCTAAATACTTTGATGCTGTGTCTGTTTTGTATTAAATTTCCCACCCACCAGACGGTTCTAGTAGTCTTACAAATCTTTTTATGAAAACAAATTATGCAGTAATAATAAACAATTTTTATTTCAGGAAGTTGTATTTCAGTACTTTTAAAATCAAATATTCGTAAAACAAGAAGCAAAATTATAACTTAATTAAGTAAAGAAACCTTACATACTTCTTGAGAAAAGACTTAGTACTTGCGGGAAGGGGCCCCTCCCATCGTCAGAGGCAGCACGGCGGAGGCTTGCTTAGTTGTGTTGACTTGATCTTTGCAGTCTTCATTGTTCTACACCAGTTACGTTTGATTTCCTGCGCTGGGTCGTTGCCGTTACAGGTAAGTGGATTAAATAAAATTTCGACCGTTTCGCGATTTGCGGCGTATATTGCGTTGTTGTAATCGGCTAATTTGCGAGTTTCGTTAAAATTTATATTGATGGGTTCGGTAGCGTTTACTTTGTTGAGTGCGGTGGTTATTTTCCCAAATTTGATATCTGCTGAATGTTCTTTAATACGATTTAGAAATTTATTCATCAACCTTGAAAGTTAATTTCAGAAAATTTTGGAGTGGAAGGCTGATTTTTTATACCAACTATGTGAAAAATACCAGAGCCGGGAATCGAACCCGTGCCTTCCTCTTTACGTGCGGATGCTTAAACCATTAAGCTACCCTGGCTGATTACCAGGCAGGCATTTCTCACGTAACATTCGTTGGCAAAGTCACTGAGTCTGTAAACACAGCGGAATGCCCGGGTTCGATTCCCGGCTCTGGTATTTTTCACATAGTTGGTATAAAAAATCAGCCTTCCACTCCAAAATTTTTTGAAATTAACTTTCAAGGTTGATGAACAATTTTCTAAATTAAATTAAAATTTCGTGGTCTATTGGATTTGTGCCATGAATATTTATGTTACATGATATAGCTGTGTTTACAGACTCGGTTACTTTGCTAGCGAATTTTATGTGGGAAATGCCTAGCTGGTAATCGGCCAGGGTAACTCAATGGTTTGAGCATCCGCACGTAAAACGGAAGGTCCAAGTTCGATTCCTGGTTCTGGTATATTTCACATAGTTGGTATATAAAAAAATCAGCTTTCAACTCCAAAATTTTCTGAAATGAACTTTCAGGGTTGATGAATAAATTTCTAAATTAAATTAAAATTTCGTGGTCTATTGGAGTTGTGTCATGAATATTTATGTCACTTGATATAGCTGTGTTTATAGACTCGGTAACTTTGCCAACGAATGTTATGTGGGAAATGCCTAGCTGGTAATCAGCCGGGGTAGCTCAACGTTTGAGAATCCGCATGTAAAACGAAAGGCCCGGATCGATTCCCGGCTCTGGTATTTTTCACATAGTTGATATAAAAAATCAGCCTTCCACTTCAAAATTTTCTGAAATGTTCTTTAATACGGTTTTTGATTTTGCGTTTAGTCATGTCTATGTAGTAACCAGTATCATTGTTTGTTTTGGAGAAAGGAATGCGATAGATTGCGAAGGTTTCTAGGGGATCGATTTTGTCTTTTTCATTTCTAATTGTTTGGTAAATATTTTTATTTGGTTTAATTGGGATTTTATATTAATTTTGTTGGCTGCATTTTTGATTTTTTGGGAAATACCGC
This sequence comes from Salticus scenicus, assembly GCA_963930645.1. Lineage (NCBI taxonomy): Eukaryota > Metazoa > Arthropoda > Arachnida > Araneae > Salticidae > Salticus > Salticus scenicus. Next base: position 306,900,491 of record OZ005654.1, read on the forward strand.
GGTCGTACATGATGGCTGGAGTGAATTTTTGTTTTGGATTTTGAAAGTTTTCTATAATATTAAGTTTTTTTATTCTTTTACGGTATAGTTTATCAATTAAGTCTCTTTTGTAACCTGCTTTTGTTGTAATTTTTCTGATGATATTGAGTTCTTTGTTTAGTAAATATTTCTTAGAGCAAACGGTGATGGCACGATTGGTATAGGATTGAATAGTGTTTATTTTATATTGATAGGGGGTTTTACTATTGCAATGAATTATTTCTGCACTACAATTTGGTTTACGGTAAACGATTGTTTCTAAGGTATGATTATTGGTTTTAAGTGTACTAACATCGAGGTAATTAAGGATATTGTTATTTTCGATTTCATGGGTGAACTGGATGTTTTTATCGAGTTTATTTAATTTTTCAAAGATTGTCGGAATATTATATTGAGGATTGATAATTGCAAATACGTCATAGACGTATCTGAGCCAGCAGAATATTTCATTGTTGAACATTTCTAATATGCAATCTTCTAAAATTCACAATTTTAACTCCGCTACTGTACCTGAAATGGTGGATCCCATTGGGACTCCTTTTTGTTGTTTGTAAAACCTGTCGTTAAAACGATAATAGTTTTCTCTAAGAACTAAATTATTTGCAGCAATTAATGTGTTAAAAATTTCTTGGTCGTTATATTTATTTCTGATTTTTATTGTTTCTGAGATTTCATCTAAATCAATTGATGGGTACAAGTTAACTACAACAAAGCTTACTAGAGTTTGGTTTTGGTTAATTTTGATATCGCGAAGTTTTTTTTTATGAAGTCTTCGGTTGAATGTAGACTGTTTTATGAAGGGGGGAGAATAGAATTATAAATTTTTTCCATGTATTTTTCTAGGAAATATCCCGGGCCTTCACATTTACTTACAATGGGTCGCATTCTTGGAGGATTTTTGTGGTCTTTGTATCTACTGTAGATACAAAGAGAGAAAGAACACTCTTAAGAAGTATGTAAGGTTTCTTTACTTAATTAACTTTTAAAATTTTTTAGAAGTCTGCTATTTTATTTTTTAAACTGCTGTCATCAATGATAGATCAGTGAATTGTATTCTAGTCATAAAGTAAGTTCTTTCCTTTAAAAATTATTTGTAATTTGTTAGCTTTTATAAAAAAGAAAAATGTATGTATATTACTACACTTTTGAAACTTATAATAACATAGAACACCTTGCTTAATACTTTTAGCCTTTTATTTGGTTCTTAATGTACGATAAATAAAACATCATATTAATTATTTTATATATTTATGAAAATATGTGTATAACTATTCATTTCAAGTTAAAAACGAATTAAATTAATAATAATAAAATGTTGTAAAAGGAAAGTGAAGCAATATGGCATATAGTACCTAAAGTTCTCGGGTGCTTAGCGTTCTTATTATTTTTATTATTATTTTATACACGATTTAAAGTAGGAAGAACCCAAAAATCACAAATTCAATGTAGTGTCTGGCTATAGGTTAGTCAAATTGATGCTTCATTTTGGAGATTTTTAGACTGTGTAGACTTTATATATATATATATATATATATAATCATCGTAAATAGGTTGGGTCAGATTTAAAACTTCATTTATTATTTTTTAATAATTTACTGCCTAGGCTTTAATAATTTACTTTCTACACGCAAAAATGTCGACAACGTTCATGTCAATATCATTATGGACTCTATCTATGCGATGAATATTCATTAAATAAATTGCATTCATCGACTAGAATCTGCATACGTACTTTCAACACTCAAAAATGTCGAAAACATTCATAAAAATATCACTAAGGGCTGAATATTCATTAAATAATGTGCATTCATCGACTAAAACCTGCTTATGTCTTGGAAAATTATTTTCTACGTGCAAAAAATAGCGACAACTTTCAAAAACATATTATTATAGGCTCTATCAATGGGCTGAATACTCATTAAATAAAATGCATTCGTCGTCTAGAAGCTGTTTATGTCTTTAATAATAACTTTGTACACACAAAAATGTCGACAACTTTTATAACAGTAACAATACGGCCCATTAGCTTCTTTTGAAACTTCTAAGATAGTAGGTCATGTATAATGGCTGTAACATTTGCATTTTTGGTCATTATGAATGTAATTTTCGTAAATAACTCCAAAACAGAAAGTCACATGTTATAACAAAACTATATACCAATCTATATTTGCAACGCTCTACGTTCAACAGTTTTTAATTTATGCGAGATACACACACACACACACACACACACATAATTACATACAGACGTCACGGAAATTCGTGTAAAGTTGTTGATATCTCTAAAACAGGAGCATGTATCAAGACAAAAGTGCAGGAGTAAAACTAGACATCATATCAATTACATGTATAAATTTTCAACATTTTACGACCATTCGTTTTTGAGTATTTCGAAATACAAAATCTATTTCGCAAGTCGGTATTATTTTACGTCCTTAGGCATTGTATAAGGAAGCAAAAATAAAATGGAAAATTATTATTAAAAGAATTTTTTTTAAAAAAAAGGTATTGGAGGAACATAAAACTGATCTTACGGAAAAGCAATCGCACTCTATAGTTATGATTATTATTTTGAAAAGATTAAAAACTAAAAAAAATGTAAGAGTAAAAGGAGACTTTTCCCCAACTTCTCCTAAAAGTAAGATAAGCAATTTAAATTAAATGTGCATAGATATTGTTTTACAGTGTTATTCTAAAAGAAACAATTAGTCACAAAGAAATAAAGATAATTATTTCATAAAAATTTAAAGATAGACAATCCGATCTTAGTTTTCATTTTATATGATGTTCGAAAGTAATTTTTCAGTCCTTAATATAGACCAGAAATTCTTAAAAGTCATTAAATAATTTTTATATGTTCTCAAAGAAGTTTTTTTTTTTTTTTTTTTTTTTTTTTTAACTATCAATACTCTTTGTTTATAGGAAACTAATTGGCATAGGTGGACTCTGCTCAGTTCCCCATCATATTTATGTTCTCATAAATTTCTAGTGCGATACATATTATAATCATGTTAAAAGTAATGAATTTGACCAAAGCTTGATACAGTGACAGAATGAAATTCCCGCCTAATAGGCTATCCACCGTTCCCTTCGATATATTTATCTTATTTTAATCTATTGATTTATTTTATCAGGGTCAATTCCGTTGTTTAATTTTCATGCTACTATTTCCAATGCAATAATCCTCAAAATTCATATTTATATGAAAAATTTACAATTTCGCTATGTTGATAAAATCGTAAATTACGAAATTTTCCTATTAGAATGTTTGTATTCAATCATGTTCAAACAACTATCATAAAAGTAACTTTGAAGTTGTCTAATGTATTTATGATCCTCAAGTTTATGCTCAATTTTGCCTTATTATGACATGCTAAGTAAATCGTAAATTCCAGATAACTTACGAATTTTTAAAATTGGAAAAATCAAAGACTATGATATTCATGCCAGTATACTAAATATTTTGAAACTGGTTTGACATCTTTACGACGAAAATATCTCTAAAAATTGACGTTTATGTGAAATTTTGCCCTATACTGCCATGTTAAGAAATTCGTAAATTTCCAGTAACTTGCAAAATTATCAAAGTAGCATAGTTATAGTTACTGATGTTTATTCCGGCATCAAAACTGATATTTTAAAACTGGTCTGATATATTTACACTAAATGGTTTCCATTTAATGCACGTTTAAGTGAATTTTTGTCCTATTCTCCCATGTTAAAAAAATCGTAAATTTCTAATAACTTACGAATTTTTTAAATTCGAATGTTGCAAATGAATAGGGTTCTTGCCAGTATCAAGAGTAATATTTTAAGACTGATCTGGCCTCTCTGCGATCATTTGTTCCTGAGATATCGTGTAAACAGACTAACAAACTAACGGACTAACACACTAACAGACACCCTACAGACAGACACCATACAAATTTTGTCATTTTCGGATTCCTCACACCTGAAAACGTGTAAAAAAGTAAAAAAAAAACCGAGGTCTAAAATTTTCACGATTACCTAAGTTCACCATACCTATAATATGATGGGGAACTCATAGCTAAGTTCCATATACCTATAGTATAATGGGGGAACTAAAAATCTTTTAGAACTCTGCGGATGCTGTTTGAAGAGATGGGGTTGATATCCAATTTTAATTGATGATTAAATTAACATATTTTGAAAATGCTGTAGCTATAAAAAATTTTTGTTCCTTTTGGAAAATGGGTGCCATTTTTAGTTGCTTAAACTGTATGTTATTATCTATAGAGCGTGCATATTAGTTGTGCCTATTTTGTTAACTTTGTCAACGAGATCATAAAATATCTTTCTTTTTTTTTTTTTAACATTTTGTATATTTCTTTCTTGTTTTTATTTATTTTTTAATGAACAAAAGAGAGTAAAAAGAAAATGTTCTTAATATAGCTAGAACATTTCCATATCTTTGCATTTATACTAAATTGGAAACACTTTATTATTATTTTTTCTCAGAAAACATTTCCGTGTCTAAAAGCTGTAAGGTAAAGCTTTCCATTCCAATGCAGTCACTAACAAACAGAAGTGATGTTACATTTATTTTTTTAACGGTAATTAAAAAATTTCCGGTAATTAAAAAAAGAAGTCATTAAAGTGTATGTTTGAGTCGAGTGTTGATGACGTTGCATGATCAGAATGTTGCTTAAAATGATAACGAATAAACCTTGCATCCACAACATTATAATCATAGTACTCTTGCATAATAATTTTGCTTTGCTTTTTACCATAAGACCCCCAATGCTGTTTTTTTTTTTTTTTTTTTTTTTTCTGCTCATCTTTTATATTTTTGAATATCGAATGAATGTCTCAATCATTTCATGTTTTCGCTTAGCTGTAATGTTTTCTAAATGTATTTTTATAAAGAATATAGAGCACTTTACATGTTTATAAACGACTATTTATAAAAATTATACAAGAATATTAACAAATATGTAAGCAAGGGAAAAACGATGTCCCGAAAATTTCACAACCGTCGTAAAAGAGAGAAAGAAAGAATGGAATAGAAGATTTGTTTGTTATTGCTTTAAAATATTAGGTAGTAAGCTGAAGTATTGTAGTGATTAAAAAAAAATTACAGTAAGAAAATAATGCATTAAAATATAAGTTAAAAATCAAATAAAGAAATAAAATGATAATATTAATAAAATGATAAAAGTTTAACAAAAAAGTAAATTTGATTTAATCTGTTAAACATAAACCTATTTTAAAAATATAGATACTGTAATTTTAATGGTTTAATAAATATGTCGCACATGGCACCATAGAATGCACAATACGCCATTTGATGGGAAATATAGCTCTGTAAGCAGTCGTATCTTACAGTACCAACTTATTTCCCCATGTCATCTTTTTTTATGAAACTAATTTTCACTGTTTTAAAGTTAACTTCTAAAAAGAACTTCAGTAGGTGCACTGTGTATAAAACAAGCAGACAAAAAATACATTATTTAATGGTTATGATAAAATGAAATTAAACAATAAATTTTGGGATAATTTTAACTGGGAGTTAACACAAAGTTCTTCTGATGATTTAGTATGAGGCTGTATTTAAAATGAATTAAATTTCCAATATAATAATGATAATAATAATAATAATAATAATAGAGCATTTAGAGTGAAGGATATAAAAATGAATACTAGAAAATTTAATCATTGAACTGAATTTTTTTCTCGTCTCTGAAGATATAAACAATTGAAAAAATCATTTAATCTAAAAAAATAAATGAAAAATTCCACAACTCAATTATTTAATGAATTAGAAAATAGAAAAGGGTAGAAAAATAGAAAAATAGAAAAATAGAAAAACTAAAAAAGATAATGCTATTATTGAATAAACTAGGTGTATGAAAAAAGGCTGGTTTTAAGTAAATTACTCATTTTTAAACATTAGACGTTAGTGAAAGAAAAAATATTGTTTTTTCTTTAAAAAATTATATGAAAAGTAAATAAAAATTCAACGTTATAAATAGCAGAAAAAGAGAAAAGATATTTTCGAGAAAGAGTAACAGTCAATTAAATAATAGATTTAATTACAAAAGAAATCGTAATATTAAAAATGTTGTATGAATATGTCTATGAAAGACATTCTTACTTTTATGAAATCATTAATGGCCTTTAGGAACCAAGTATTGAAAATGGAGAAAATGATAAGCTTTAAATACCAGAAAATTAGTGAAAGAATGACGATGATGACCTGGTATCCCATATTCCTTCTTTCATCCATCTTCAGCAATGACAGCTTTTCCATACATCTTTTTCTAATTTTCGTTACTGTAAAAGAAATCTTTAGGAGAAAAAATAATTTCGCATCAGTTATTTTCTTCATATAACAAATGTTTCATAAAGAAATATTATATAATAAAGATTATTCGTTTAAATAAACACTGTTTAATTATATGCAATGAAAATACATTTCAAAAATTAACTATAAAATTATATGTCAAGAATAAAATATTGTCAAAGTAAAAACTTTTACAATAATAACTGCTACATATGTGCCACTTAGCATAACCAAAATTGTTTGGATACCAACACATCTTAACGTGACCGCATTTAGGTGCATGGAATTCTTTCATTTTCTCTATTTTCTTTTCATTTTCTATGTAAATTAAAATAAAATACGTACTTTGTTATTTTATGAATATGAACAGAATCTTACACTTTTGAAAATATGAAGACCCGATTCCTCCCCTCACCCGTCCAAACCTTGAAACACTGATTAAAGGCCTCAGCTCTATATTATATTTTTTAAATATCCCCTCCCTCAGTCTGCCACTTCCTATTTCCTCTACACCTTCGAAAGTAAGCACAATGGATTCGTCATCTCCAAAAATCTATGTGTCTATTTTAAGATTTTAAATGTATATCAGGCAACATGTAGTGCTACTGTTCTCTAATATCCTTTTTGAGTGTATATGGGCCAAATGGTGGTCTTGCTAAGCTGAAATTTCCGTTGTTTATAGAATGACTATATCTCATTTTCTAATGTGTACAATTACTTCTGTTTAAATTTGCATGAATAACGACCAGAAAATAGTATTTTTAATAATCAATAACTAGGTTTTTGCAATAATTACACATATCTCATCATTCAATGACCATTCTTTAAACCTGCTCGTTGCAGAATTGTTTCATTTTTCCCCAAAACCCTATACACGGATCTTCAGGGACCTAACTGTTAAATATTTAACTAAAATTCTTATTTTACCTGATTAAAACCAATATTTGGCTGTATATTTGAGATAATTAATCGCGGCAGATTACTGATTTCTGTTAAAAACGGTCTAAAATTGGAAAAATTTAAAAATTGCTTTTTTTATTTCTAGAATAAGGTCACATGAATATGAAACTGAAAAGATTTCAGACTGTTCGCTTTCACTGTGGATTATGCAAATATCTCTACAAGAAAATTTAAATTAAACACAATTTTTAAATTTTCTAAGTTTCTCATTTCTTAATGAATTAAAAATAATTTTGGGCTCATAATTTGAATAAGTGTCCGTGACCAAATACTGTTTTCTCATTAAAAAAAAAAAATCACACTAAAATTGGAGAAATTTTCAAATTGATATTTATATTTCTATTACAATGTCATGCGTATATTGAACCGGTAAGCAAATATTTGAGACAGATTGTGTACACTCTGGTAATATTTATTCTTTAACCACATTTCTTGCGACCATGGAAGCCTCTGCGCAAGTGCGGACTAAACGAGTCAACTGTTAAAGTAGGGGAGATAATCTTATCGTTGAGAGAAAATAAGCATTAAGGGAACACTGTGAATGACTAGATTTTTACAAAATCTCAACCTGTCGGTCAACTTGCCAACCAACCAAGCTTTTGGTCTCGTCTTCACTGCTAGACGTAGGAAACGTGGTTATACTATAGCTGAGTAAGCGGGTATTCTAAACAGATATTCGATTTCCAATTATGAGACATTTAAAAGTGATATTTTTATTGAAATCTAAAATAACTTATTAAATTTTTAAATTTATTTATTTATTTTGACAATCCCCGCAGGCATTATGCATCCACATGTCAATTTTTGTACTTCTCCGTTTCGTGGGTGGCTGAACATTTAGATGAACATACACCTAGATATTTTCTTTAATTGTCGTTGATTGTATTGCTCCTAATATTATTTAATTTTCAAAGTAACTTGTGGAATATTCATGTAAAGCGATATCTGCAACTGAAATATTCGTATAATTTTACAGAAATGTAAATTTTTCCTATTCTTCCTTTTTATTCGGAATTCTTTGAATCACTGTCTTGGGCCAAATCATGCTACGACCTTAGAGCCAGAAGCATTAGACCATCCGCAATCATGTTCATGGTAACAGTTCTATTCTAACGTAATAATGAAATACTAGTTTGTATTGAAAAAAATTGCCTATATGTTATTTAAGTTACAGTGCGTTGCATGAATATAAACGCACCTTTTCCAATAAGCAGAAATATAATTTTTTTTTTAATTTTAAAAGAAGAAATGTGACTTACAGTTATTGCATGGTCAGAGGTCCACCACTGACAAAGATTGTATAAAGATTGTTGTGTCTGCTTTTAAGTGGTGTTTTTTTTTTTTTTTGCTAAGTACAATTGCTCATAGTGTATACTTAGCAAAAGTCCCTTCTCAGTACCTCTAAGTGGTTCTGACTAGAAACGCTATTTCATAGCGGCCAAATCTGAGAATTGTAAAGCAACAATATTGCTCAGCTTTAATTTATTTATATCTATTATTATTGTAGATTTATTGTGTGTTTTTTCCAGCTCGACGTAAAATGTCGGAGCATGGAGAGGAGGTGAATGCTGGAGATATCAGCAATGTCTCGGAGGAGACGGAAGGGTTCATTGCCAGGGCATTGGCCCTTCAGGAGGAGATGATTGGTTTAGTCCTTAAAAAGGACATTAGGAAAAATTGAGCGAGAATCTCCGATCGAAAATACAAGATTTAGTACGAATCGTAATTGATCAATCAAATATAATCTCACATATGACGGGGATTATGGGAGAAAAGAACAAACAGATAGCGAGTAAACAATACAGTGATGTAGTCAAGAAAACTCCATTACCGTCCAGGTTGGAGAGAGCAAGAAGTCGGTCCCGGACTCGGAAGACTTATGCAGTTAAGATTCTTCCTCCGGACAAAACGGCGAAGTCGGCTGATACAATGAAGACGGTTAAGAAGTCTATTAACCCGTTTCAATTAAAAGTAGGAGTTAACGCCGTTAGAAATATATCTAATGGTGGTATTATCATTGAGGTGTCCCAGAAGGAGGACATTGATGTCCTTATAAGAGAGTTCAAGGAAAAAGATGTTCTGAAAAATTTCGAAGCAGTAGAATTGAGGAAAAGACATCCTCAAATTATTATATTCGGCGTGGATGAAGAGGTTGAAGAAACCCAGTTACTTGAGGAGATTAAGCAGAACAATCAAATCACATTCCCTGAAGATTTGAAAATTAAATATAAATACAAGGGTAGAGGAGGATTGAATTGGGTTATGGCTCTCAATTCTATTGATTTTGTGGAAGTTATGAAGTTGAAGAAGATTAAGCTTTGTTGGCGGAGGATGGACTGCAAAGAACACCTCCGACCAATGTTGTGCTTTAACTGTGGTAAATATGGGCACACCAGTAAATATTGTCGTAATGTAAGAATGTGTATGAAGTGTCGTGACAGAGACCATGAAATGAAGGAATGTAAAAAGGAAACGAAATGTGCTAATTGTCTTCATTCAAATAATACCTATAAAACAAGTTACAGCCTTGATCATATCGTTACTGATAACACTTGTCAAGTTTGGAATAAAGAAATTGAGAGATTGATATCAAGAATCGACTATGGAGAATAGGTCGCTTGACAAAATGTGTATATGGCATTTTAATCTTGGAAATAGTAAAGTGGCTTCGGCCACTCTTTTTCAGGACCTTAAAAACAGTAACGATATTGATCTTGTTAGTATTAACGAAATGTATTATACAAAGACAAACTTGTAAGTCTTCCTAAAGAGTGCAAAGCGATTTATTATAAGTCTCAAGCGAAGGCTGGTATTATTATTTGTAATTATAATTTTATTACATTTACTTATTTTTGTAGTCGCTATGTTGTGGCTGTGGAGATCACAGTTAGTGATCTTAAATTCATCATGGTCTCTGTATATTCAAGACCTTCTGGTGACATCCAAGATGAAATTAATACTACTCATCTCCTATTGAATAAGTTCCCTTCTACTCCTTTTGTTATCATGGGCGATTGGAATGCCAAGTCTTTTATTTGGGGCCAAAGACCATTGGATGATAGAGGTGATAAAATTATTGAGCTCCTTCTTGGTTGTGATTTGCTGCTTCTGAATCGAGCCGATTCGTTGCCCACCTTTACCAGAGGTAATAAGGAAAGTTGGATAGATCTTGCTTTGGTTAAAAGTTTTGATCAAAATTATACTTATGATTTTGATGTTGTGGATAAACATTATGGTAGCGATCATAACCTTATTATTATTAATATTTATTTCAATAAGAAAATTGAATTTCTCAGTAATATTACTTCGTTGAGAAGATTGGATTGGTGGAAGTTAAAGTCCAGAATTATTAAGTTAATTGACCAATTCAGGTCTATTAATACTGATGGTTTCGAAGAATTTCTAGAAGATTTTCAAAACAAGTTATATGATGTGGTAGTAGAGTGCGTAAGAAAGCCGCTTAAAAAGAAAAAGAAAAATGCCCCTTGGTGGACGTTGGAGTTACAATGTATGAGAAGTAAAGCTAGGGTTTTAAGGCGTAGGTTTTGTGATATCGAAAATCACATATTCTAAATTATGTATTACATTTCTGATAAATTTAATTCTTTCCCAATTCATTTTCTATCTGTATAAAAAGCGAGTTGATATGCGGTTTCATTCTTTATTCCTACTTACAAAAAAGAGCAAGCCATACTATTCTTTTCAGTTAAAAGAAATAATAATAATAAAAGTAAGAGATGATCTTTCACTCGCTTAATTCTGTGGCGAACAATTCGTTTCATCGCAATTAAATAAAACAGAATAAAATGTTTCCTGATGTCATTTTTAACATTGAACAGATTTCGCATCTGTTACTTATAAATAGAAATCGCGTATTCTTCTTAGACTAGGGTTATGAATAAAAATTTAACGATAAAATTCTTGTGGTTAAGAGTTAAGGTTAGTTTGCCAGTTTCTCACGAACTGATAACGGATTTTTGGCTAAGAAATCAATCGCCAATATATTTTAAAAAGTTGCACTAAATTAGCTGTAACTGAAAAAGTTCGGTGTTGCCTTGGCTTAATTTTTATGTGGTTTTGGGTAATGTATCCAGCCAACAATTTCATCACTTCGGCATTTTCTTTGCTGCTGAAAAGAGGTCTCTTGATTTGCGTCTCTCCCCGTGTCCATCCCGTTCCATTCTGTGCATTAAATCATTTTGTTAAAAAGGAACATTGTCTTGATGTTTTCAAAAGGATATTTATGCTGTAACTCTATAATGCTGAAATATTTGATTATAAGCGTTATTGTTTCAAAATGGAGATAAATAAAATATTTTAATGTCAGCAACGAACTCTGGATTATTGTTAACAGTGCAATGTGCACGGCCAACCACCTCAATGACTTTGATCCTTTATCACTATTTTACCAGTGAATTGTTTCATAGTAATACGGAAAATTTATGCATTCTCAAAAGTGCTATTATCATTAAGTCGTTTATACAAAATAGTACAACAAACTCTATAGCACAAATTATGGTGCCAAAGACTAGTGCTGACTTTATAAAATTAAAATAAATGGACACGGGGAGGAGAAAAAGCCTTCTTGAAACTTTTAAAATTTTCTGTATGCTGCCTTGATTAACATTTGAATTTTTAATACGCTGCAATCATGAAGGGTGCTGTCTCGTTATGTCTCTCTCGCTTGTTCTGAAAGTGTTTTCTCCTGTCTCTGCAAGATCGATGCTCGGCGAAATTCCATTTCTCTTCACTCTGTTAACCCTTTCAGGGGCACTAAGTAAAAATGATTGAATTTCCTTTTAAATATATATATATCATAAAGTAAACATCCCCTACAAGTCATATTTGATGAAGAAAAAAATTCAGCATGTGGGGATTTTTTTGTGGGTGGTGGCTAGGCGTTCTAGCCACTGTGTCTATCCACCTAAAAGATGCTCCTAAAAATCAAACTAAAATTAATGATCTAAGATAATATGTAAATCTGTTGTATTTAAAAGGTGCATTACAGTATATTTACACCACCAAATACTTTTGAATATAAAATTAATTTTCATAAAAATATATAAAAGAAATTTCAAAAAATTTTCCCGCAACTTGTCCATTTAAAAAAGTCACAGGCACATCCTGCTTAAAGTTACTGTAGTTCTGCCATCTCTATTTCAATTTTAGAAGTACACATCAACTTTTCATAAAAGTGGATAGAAAAAGTAGCCACTGCACACTTATAAAAAATTTTCTAAAGTAGGTGGATAGACCCTCTAGCCACCGCCCCTGAAAGGGTTAATGGATGATGTGCAACAGATGTTTCGTACATCACAGCGTCTTCTTCAGGAGAAGTTTCGTTTAGTTTGCCTGTGTTACGGTATGACCCTCAACAGCTGTTTCGTCATGTGAGCTTCTTCAAAGCATTTTTATCGAAAGTCAGTCCGATACTGACTATTCCGTTCGCTTTCGGTATTTTCTTTTTTTCAAGAGTGTATGGAAAAATTAATTGAAATCGTCAATCATCAGCCGCTTAAAAAAATGATGAATCATCGTATTTTTTTCAAATGCTTTCAAAGTTCGATCGTAATACATCCAGCTTGAAGACGATCTCTACGAAAAATTATTCAATGTTTTGTGTTGTGACTATCCGATTTGTGAAATAACTTTTTTACGAAGTTAGAAATTTTTTTAACTATTAGTGACTACTATTGAAGCAAGAATCACAACAATTAAAATATATACAACAGTAAGGGTATGACGAAATGCAACATATAATATATATATTTAAAAGAAACTAAATAAATAAATAAATAAATAAAATAATATACAAATTCGTCGTATACATATAAAAAAAAAAAAAAGTAAATAAATAAATAAAAAAAAAAATAATATTAATAAAAATAAAGAAAAGAAATCTTTCTATTCAAGTAAGTAATTTTAATATATTTTTAAGTAAACAGATTTAATTTTAAAATAATAAAGAGTAAATAAGTGAATGAATTGCACTTATGATTATAATTTTATTGCACTTTTTATTGCTCTTCTCTTGCTCTTTATATGAAATTGCTATTAAATTAAATGATTTTTTTAAATTGCTTAAAAAATAAATAAATATATATATATAAATTAAAATTAAAATCAGGACATTCTAATATTAATCCTCATCATAAAATATTTCTATCTCCCATGCAGTTACTTAAATATTGATGTTTATGAAATCTTTTATTTATGCTATATTTTCTTTCGGCTAATTTTTAGTAAATTAATTATTTTGGTACTCATTTTTAATTATTACTACTAACTATTGATTGGATGTTAATAAATATTTAAATATATAGATTGCATACATATGTTGATTGCTACGTCATGGTATAAATATAAAGAAATTTAAAATATTGAGAATTTTGAAAGTAATTTTTTTAAGGTTTTACATTTTGTGATTTATGATGGTTCTACATTTATTGCACAACATATATTTTTATAACAACTAATTTCTGCCATGACTGATCTTATATATATTAAGATCTTATATATATATTTAATATATTTTTGAAAAGGAAGTATTCAAACCAAAATATATTTTGTGCAATCTTTTTTTTAAATTTTATCTTTTAGTAGTGAAAGTTTATATATATACATATATATATATATAGTACATATTCAATATATAGTATATACACATAGTATTCAGTTTTTTTCATTTTGGTAATTAAATTATTTAGTAATAATGGCCACCAATATTATGATTCCAACTTTTGATGGGGATCCAAATTTTCTTAAATTCTTTTTTGATCAGTTAAGATCGTATGCAGAGATCGGTGGTATAAAATCTAAAGAAATCATTTTGATTCTAAAAAGTAAATTGATCGGTCCTGCACAAAAATTTATGTTAGAAAATGAAATTTTATATAATGCAACTGATCTGGAATTTATCGAAAAAGAATTTACTAATTTCTTTGCCTTACCGTCTTCAACATACAATATTAATTCATTTAATAACATCACAATGATGAAATCGGAGTCGCCAAAACATTTTGCACACAGATTAAATTGTGTCGCATCAAAGGCTTTTCCTGATATTTATGACACAGAAGCACTAAACTCACTAAAATTCTCTAAATTTATTTCACGTATACCACCAAACATTAGAATTAAGCTTCAAGAGGAAGGTATTAATAAATACAAAGAAGCTGTTGATAGGGCACAAAAACTATTTGAAATTCATGTGACAGAGGATATGACAAAAAACACAGAAAACACAGACACAAACAGTAACATCATTTTGGAGAAAATCAATTTTTTGACTGAACAAGTTAACAGCTTATCATGTAAACAGGATAATAAAAAAGACTATCATGATAAGCAGAACCAGCAATTGCAAAACAAGAGAACAAAATATTCTCCAAAAATGCACAGATTTGCTAATAATCAAACACACTTTAAAAATAAAAGAACTTTCTTCCAAAATAGACAAAGTAGAAACAAATTCAATTCTAGAATTTGCCAAATTTGTGAGAAATATGGACACACTGCTAAATATTGCTTCAGATGGAAGAGACAAAATTTAAGAAAACAAGATTATAGACACTACTCACACCAACAAAATTCGGAAGCAAATTTTCGAGACAATACAAAGTTTAGAGAGGATAGGAATTTAAACTGATAGAGAGATCTATTCCTACTGGTGAGAATATTTCTCAATCTCTACAATCACCAGTATTTTCTACGCTAAATAATAATATACCAAAATTAACAAATCGTAGGCTAGTTAATTCTGTTGCTTCTCAAACAAATTCTATCATTACGATTTCAAACAATGTAGCTATTCAAACAGAAATGGAGCAAAGAAGTAAATATATTTGTAATGTATATCAAAATGCTTCTTCTTTACCACTTATTAATGCAGTGATGGCTCAATCAAAAGTAAATTTTTTAATTGACACTGGCAGTTCGTTAAGTCTACTTTCACAAAAATTGTTTAATCAAATCAAAACATCTTTGAAATATAAAAGAAAAGGTTCTAATATTACAATTAAGACTGTCAATTCTGAGGTTAATTTCTCATCATGTATAAGTGCATCTTTTAAAATTGAACAAAAGAATTTTCACCATACATTTTATATTGTTGATATCCCTTCATCCTCGTCCTTCCAAGGAATTCTTGGAATTGATTTCATTAAACATAATAACATCCAAATTGATTTTGCTAATGACTTACTAAAAATAAATGATACATCAATTCCATTTTACTCTTGTAATGAAGAGAATGATGGTACTTGTAATCACAATCATACTGACCATGCACATAAAAGAAATTGCATTCCTGCATATTTACATTCTAAATCTATTCTCAACCCATATGAAACAAAAGCAATTAAGGTATTCACCAAATTAAAACCTGATCCTACTGAATATATGTTTGAGGGAAATGAAGATAAACAGATAAATTTTTACGATTCTCTTATATCATTCAAGGACTTCAAAAAAAGTTACAATAGGAAAAATCATATAAAAGAAATTTATAATTTCCACATTTATGTATCAAATAATTCTGAAAAGAGTGTTCACCTTAATAAAAACATGAATATAGGTAAAATTGCTTTGGTTCAACAAATCAAAAATTTTGATGTAAGTGAAATTATTTTGAATGATGGCAATGACACAGTATCTAAAAACAAAACTGAACACTCTGTTAATTTAATTCAGCCATCAGAACAAATTTTAAACAAAAGAAAATCAGATTTAACTCATTCTGACTTCAAACTTGATCACTTATGTAAAGAAGAAAAAGAGCAGTTGCAAAAATTACTATTCGAAAATTTTGCTGTTTTTTCAAAATCTTTAGCAACTTTAGGACATACTGATAAAGTTATTCCAAATTTAAAGCTCACAAATGATTTTCCAATAAAAACTCTTCCTTTCCCAATACCTCAAGCTCTGCAAAACGAAGCTCTCAATCAAATTAGAGAACTTGCAGATGCTAATATCATTGAGCGTAGTTGCTCTGAATGGGCCTGTCCCATCCTTTTGGTAAAAAAGAAACCGGATGGTTCAGGAAAACAAAGATTCAGACTAGCTTTAGATCTAAGAATGCTAAACACGGTAATTCAGGGTTCTTCTTACCCTTTACTAAAAATTCAAACTATTATTTCAAATTTATCATCATATAAATATTTTACGTCATTAGATTTTCAACAAGCATATCATCAAATCGATTTACCGGAAAAATTTCAAGATTATGTTACTTTTACATCAATGTTTGGTTCTTATAAATATAAACGTTTATGTTTTGGTCTTAAAACAGCTAGCTCTATTTTTCAATCACTTATGGATAGTCTTTTAGATGAAATTCAGGAAGATGGAATCTATTCCTATCAAGATGACTTAATTTTAGGAGCTAACTCATTTGAAGAAACAATGTTTAAATTAAGGAAAGTATTCGATGTTTTAAAAAAGTACAATTTAACTTTAACTCCTAACAAATGTTCATTTCACAAAACAGAAGTAGATTATTTAGGTTTTCACATTCAAAATCATACAATTTCTCCGGTGCAGGCTAATATTATTAAAATTAATTCTTTTCCTGTACCCACTACTAAAAAACAGGTGAAAAGATTTGTAGGACTTGCTACTTATTATAAATCATTATTACCAACTTTTTCTCAAATTGTCCAGCCATTAATTGACTTAACCAAACCTAAAGTCACTTTTAAGTGGACTCA
This sequence comes from Salticus scenicus, assembly GCA_963930645.1. Classification (NCBI taxonomy): domain Eukaryota; kingdom Metazoa; phylum Arthropoda; class Arachnida; order Araneae; family Salticidae; genus Salticus; species Salticus scenicus. Next base: position 306,917,501 of record OZ005654.1, read on the forward strand.
GAAACATCAAGAAATTTTTGAAAAATTGCAACAATTATTTTTCAAACCTCCAATTGTCAGATTACCTGACTGGAACAAAAAATTTTTCGTAAACACAGACGCATCAAAAGTTGCAATTTCAGATGTACTTATGCAAAAATTTGGCGATAGACTTTTGCCCATTGCATATTTTTCAAAATCATTAAAACCCTCTGAACAAAAATATCCTTCATTGAAACTGGAATTAATGGCCATACACAGATCTGTACTTGCATTTAAATACTATTTATATAATCGAAATTTTGTAATTATTTCGGACAGTGCACCTTTAAAAAAATATAAGAAAACAACAAATCCTGCAGACATTACCACTAGATGGCTTATGGACCTTTCTGAATATTCTTATTCTTTCGAACATATACCTGGTTCTAGCAATATTTTAGCTGATTATTTGTCGAGATGTAACTTAGATGAAAATCAAGAAAACCTTTCTACTAATCCGAAGATTGTTTTTGAAGAAAATCTTCCTGTCATTCAAATTGATCCTGATAAGGTGAGTACAAATGGTCATGAAAATTATGAAAAAGGTAAAAATAATTATCAATTGAACTTTCTTATTTCTGGCCAAAATGGTAATAAAGATCCCCTCCTGGAAATATCAAATAAAACTTTTGTGTTTGAACAGAAAAAGGATGATAAATTATCTCCTATATATAATGAAATTTTAAGAAAAGGATCATCTAAAAAATTTTCTAATTTTTTTATACATCCTGATACTAAAGTTCTAATGATAAAAAAGTATGACACTTGCAATGACACATATACTTACTGTATTGTTGTTCCAGAAAAATTAAAAGCTAAGACATTAACTATTTCTCATTTATCCCACTTCGGATTTACAAAAACTTACGAATTTTTATCATCTAGATTTTTTTGGAGAGGAATGTACAACGACGCATTAAATTTTGTTGCATCTTGTACAAATTGTTTACAATCAAAACATCATCGTATACTTAATGCACCTTTACAGCCAACTTACACACCAAAATTTCCTGGACATACTATATCTACTGATTTGTTAGGTCCTTTCGAAAATGGCCAATCCATATTGACCATAATTGACCATTTCTCAAGACATGCAGAACTTTATCCCTTAACGGATACATCTGCACAATAAGTTGTTAAATGTTTATTTTCTTACATATCCACACATGGTCGTCCATCTATAATTCTTTCAGATCTTGGACCCCAATTCACGTCACATGTTTATAACAATTTCAACGACACACTAGGTATCAAAATTTTACACTCTTCTGTTGCTCATCCACAGAGCAACGCTATTTCTGAAAGAATAAACAAAAGTATAAAATATTCCATAAAAACACTCCTACAAGAAGGACACACATTTGCAAATGCTATCAATATTCATAAATCTTTGTATAATGGATCAAAACATTCGTCTACACAATTTTCACCAAATTTCCTACACTTTGGCAGAGAATTATCGTTAATTTTTGATACATATGATTCTCAGTGCAACCAACCATTCCTTGATAGAAATGTTGATGTTTATAAACTAATGCATGACCTTGATAAAATTTATCATAAAGCTTACAGTAATATTAAAATGTCTCAAGAAAGAAGCTATAACTATTATCAAAGAAAAACAAAGTTAAGAAACATTTTAGAAAAAGATATAGTATATTTAAAATCTACTGACAGATTTAGACTTAAATATTATGGTCCTTTTATTGTATTTAAAAAGCATTCAGCAGTTGTATTTTCAATAAAAAGAATAAACTACCCTGATGAGTCTGCATTTAAGGTACATGTGGATAGACTGTTGCTAGCTCCTCCCAGAAACACACATTTAGTTGATAACCGTGTTACAAATGATCAAAACGCTTTTCAAAACGTATCAACACCTACACACTCATATAATCTACGTCCAAGACAAAAATGCACACCAAATAATTTCAATGCTACTCCAAAATCTACACACTCATATAATTTGCGTCCAAGGAAAAATAAGACAAATCCTTTAAAAAAAAAAAAAAAAACGAGTTACCATTGCAGGGGTACCACTGCAGGGGGTAAACTTATTGTCATAAAAAATCATATACTCATAAATGACTTTTATACTTTATTTATTTAATATTTATAATTTGAAATTTTATTTTACAATCAATTTATCAGTTTCTCAAAAGATATTCTTAACAGCATTTCTATTATATGGTTTAAAAAAAAAAAAAAAAGGAATATGTAAGTATTTTTGTTGTGATTCCTATGCGCAAAGGATCTTTGTTGTGCTTACTGCATCATTGCATGCCATTATTGGCGGGCCCACTTTTTGAATGTTCAAGGGTGCAATTGACATAACAGTATTACTCTAAAATGTTGCATATTCTTTTATTCAAATCGATATATTTGACATATTTTCTAAAAAAAAAAAAAAAAAAAAAAGAGAATCGTGACAAAATTATAAAAATATACTCTTACGTTATATTAACATTTATTTATGAACATAACAATTACAATTTTCACACATTTGCATCTTAGACACTTGTCAAATACTTAAATTACACATTGTTTAATATTCAAAAATAAATAAATATGTTTATAAAAAAAAAAAAAAAAAAAAAAAAAAAAAAAATAATAATAATAATAATAACTTATGCTATTTCATTGAACACATAATGTTATAATATATCATTTAAAATTTTGAATTTTCCCATTTTTGAATAATTTGAACGTTTTGCTAGTAACATGTATTGCCATAAATGTGTCAATGTGTGAATATTACCGATCGTGACTTTTTTTTATGCTCTCAATTTTCTTGGAATGACTTTTTTATGATTTTTGTAGATATCAAGTCATTGAATCTACACCTTTTTTTTATTTATTTTTTTTTTTTTTTGAAATAATTATCCCTCCTTGAGAAGATGATTCGTTCAAAATTATTGCCCCAAGAATCATCAACTCAATTGAGAGCATCCAATTTTGAGAATTCTAGTATGCTATTAAACTAGTAATTCTCTATTTATTCATTTGAAAATCTCCCGTCCCTGTTTTTTGAGGTGCTCCCGATCGTACATTTTTCTTAATGGCGTGGTGGAGCTGTTTTTTTACATGACCTATTCATCTAGGACGAAGGCCCTAAGCCTGAGTCATATACTTGTGTTTCACACAAGAGTAAGGTGGGTTGTTCGTGTTACGGTGGATGCCTAACACAATTGAACAGCTTTATGCTGAAAAGAGGTCTCTTGATTTGCGTCTCTCCCCGTGTCCATCCCGTTCCATTCTGTGCATTAAATCATTTTGTTAAAAAGGAACATTGTCTTGATGTTTTCAAAAGGATATTTATGCTGTAACTCTATAATGCTGAAATATTTGATTATAAGCGTTATTGTTTCAAAATGGAGATAAATAAAATATTTTAATGTCAGCAACGAACTCTGGATTATTGTTAACAGTGCAATGTGCACGGCCAACCACCTCAATGACTTTGATCCTTTATCACTATTTTACCAGTGAATTGTTTCATAGTAATACGGAAAATTTATGCATTCTCAAAAGTGCTATTATCATTAAGTCGTTTATACAAAATAGTACAACAAACTCTATAGCACAGGTTTCAGAAGGAAACGGATGATGAAGAAAGGTTGAGGAAACACTTGGAATTTAAGAAATGTCAATGTCAATATAAGAAATTATTACTACAGACCAAAAGAGAGAAATTCAAAAATTATATTAATAATATCTCGAAAAAATCAATTCACAATAGTTTCTATACTGTTGTTTCTGGAAAATCAAAAAAGAGAAATGATATTGAGAGTGTCTTTAAAGATGATGGGGAAAAGACTGAAACAAGAAATGATAGTATTTGTACTATTCTTGATCATCACTTTGGTTCGGACTATAATGTCTGGAACAGAAAGTCGATGACGGTTGAAGAAGATTTTCAACAGGAGATGGAAGTGGCCATGATAATGAGGAGTTTGGAGGAGAATAGAGCTCCTGGGTTGGATGGGATCCAATATGAAATTGTAAAGCATGTCTTCTATGCTGACAGAAGTTGGTTTACCAATATAATGAATCATTGCATGATTAATGGTATCTTCCCGAAAATATGGAAAAAAGCAAAAGTTCTTTTAATTCCTAAAAAAGGTCAGGATCCTGCCCACCCAGGAAGTTATCGTCCTATTTGTCTTCTTTCCACAATGGGTAAGATTTTAGATAAAATTATTACCAGAAGACTGGATTATTATTTGGAGTTTAACAATATTATTTCGAGGTATCAGTTTGGATTTCGTAAGGGCTTCTCTACTTCTTTGGCTCTTAAGAATGTAGTTGACAGTATTATTAGAATTAATAATAATAAGGAAACTGCCATGCTGCTCTCCATTGATTTTAAGAATGCCTTTAAAAGCGTTTTTTGGGAATCAATTCAAGATTCTCTTATTAAATATTAGATTCCGCCCAGTCTCTTTAATATTATTTTGAATTTTCTAAATCATAGAGAAGTTATGTATGATGGGGTCTCTCTGAAATATAATAGAGGTGTCCCTCAAGGGTCCAAAAATTTGGAATATTGTTATGAATGAATTGTTGGAAATGCCGGAGAAAAATGGCATATTTCAAGCATTTGCGGATGATTTGTTGGTGATAGCTAATGCTACTGCACCGTATCGTTTTAGTAACATAGGTAGTTACTTTATAGAAAAAATTTATGGCTGGGCTGCTGTTAGAGGTATTGTAATCAATAAAAATAAATCCTGCTATACTATGATCAGGAAAGGTGCAAAATTGATCACGAATGCACCCAAGCTTTGTTATAATAACATACAGATCAAATATGAAAGAGCTATCAAATATCTTGGTGTTATGATTGATTACAAATTTAATTGGACGGAGAACCTAAACTACTTGTATGAGAAAATTGAGGAGTACTCTCTTAACGTAAGGAGTATTGCCCGGGCCACGTGGGGTTTGGATAAAAGTTTATTGAAATTGTTATATTTTATCGTTGTTGAGAAGATTGTGGAATATTGTTCTGAAATTTGGTATTCAGAAAAACGATATATGCGAGACAAACTGAAAAGTATTCAGCGTCTCTTTCTTTTAGTTATTTCTAAGTGTTACTCCACGGTGGCCACGGATGCTCTTTGCGTCATCACTGGCGTCATGCCCCTAGGTATCACCCTAAAATTTCACAAAATGAAGATTATGCTGCTTGATTGGAAGGAGAATGTGAGTTATGACTCAGATGTGTTGATTGCTGACGATTATATCAAAGAGGATATGAAGATGGTTGTACCATGGAAACCCACTAGTCTCAGTTGGAAGTATTATGAGGAAAGTTATATGGATGGGTCTTTGGACGAAAATTTTATCTTTACAGATGGATCTAAAATGAATGAGAGAGTGGGTTGTGCGTTCCTGCACGTTAAAAATAATATGACTTTTAGTTATTCTTTTTTTAGGGTCTCCGATCATACGAGAGTTTATGATGCGGAGGCTCTTGCGATCAAACAAGCTGTTCTTTTTACTAAGGTTAATGGGTGGAGTACTGTCAATATAGTCACTGACTCCAGGTCTGTGCTCTTGGCTCTTGAAAGTTATGAGGTTAAAAATGATACCATTGAAGAAATTCGAAATGAAGTTGAAAATTCAGGTTGTCATTTTAAGTTTTTCTGGATTAAAGCACATGTGGGATTTAGATGGAATGAAGAAGTTGATAGATTAGCAAAAGAAGCTACGGAGAAAGATGTTGTTGATTTTATTATAAAAAAGAAGAAAAATCATATAAAAATATTATTTAATAAATATAAAATCTTGGAATGGCAGAAAGAGTGGGAGAGCTCAGATACTGGACGCCATACATATCAGCTCTTTCCCAGGGTTGATACTAGGCGGAATTTTGGCGATTTCTATCTGAATCAGTTGGTTACCAATCACGGCTGTATGGGAACTTACCAGAATAGGTTTTTTGGTAAGAGTTACCTATGCAGCTGTAACCTTGGGATTCAAGATATTAAACATATTGTTTACTCTTGTCCTTTGGTGGAAAATGTGAGGCTCAATTACTTTCCGAAAGATTATAAGAAAATTAATCTTTATGTCCTACTTACTAATAAGAAAACCAAGGTGGGTTTATCAGAAATTGTCAAGTATTTTTTTAACGTATTATTTTCTGAACTCTAAGTTAGAGTTGAATGTATTTATGTGTTATTTTTGGTGTGTGTGCTGTGGTGTTGTTTTTCAGGAGTATTTTTCAGGAGTAATTTTTCTTCTTATAGTGGAAATCTCTTGAAGTTTTTAAGTTTTGGGGTTTGTATCCTACTACTTATTTTATATGTTGTGCTGTGATGTGGTGTTTATTAATTTGTATTTGTATACTTATTAAAAATTTATTATTGTTGTCTTTATTTTGTGTGGTGATGTGATTACTGGATTGTTTGTGTTATTGTTTATTGTTTGATTGCTTACGAGGGTTAAGCAAATGTTTTTATCAAAAATAAAATATATTGGTGTTTGTTGTTATTTAGGAATTGGGATATTATTTGTATATTTGGTGAACAAGTTGTTTCGCGCCTCTGACCTGCCTTCCTTGTTTTTTATTCTTCCTAGTTCCCATTCATCCACTATTTGTTATATATATTTGGATACTTTTTAAGTATTGTTTGTTTGTTTGTTGTATATTGGCTATACGCCTCTTTGGCTTTTGTTGTGACCTTCTTGTCGAAGGTGGGTTTTGGTGGGTTGTGGTGTTGTGCTGTTCGCTGCGGCGGCGCCAGGGCTTTGCCTGGGTGGTTTGCGGGCGGGGGCGCTTGCGCCTTGCCCCTGCTGGGTGGGTGCCGCTCTGTGCGGTCCCTGGTTCCTGTTTGGTGCGTTCGGTGTGTGGTGTGGTGTCTGGGGTGTTGGAGCCTGTGGGGCTCCTGCTGGGGGGATGCTTTCGTAACGGTGAGACATCTTGGTACTCGGATGTCTTCGGACGGGTCGAGTGAAAACTTTCTTTCTTACAGTTATTGCATATGACTAATAACTGAATAAGGTGCATTGAGCACATACGTTTAGGCTCATATAAGCTTATGTAAATGAGTGTTTAAGCATTTTCTTATTTTTCACTGTTTTTCGTTTGTTGCGCGAAATTAAATGCACTTTGTAGTTTGTGTTTAACATTAAACAGAGCCACCGGAATTAAATTAAAACATAGATAGTCGTGTTGCTAAAGATTTCTTAAAAACAGTTTTAATGCTTGAGTGCAAAATTTACGAAGTTTGTTCAGGATGGCAAGAGGGAAAACTTTGGCAGTACTCGAGAAGATAAAAATCGACTTTATGCGTGGTAAAGGCTTTAGCAATCGTGAAATTGGGAGCCTAATTGGAAGAAGTGAGAGTGTTGTGCGAAATTATATAAAGAAAGGAGCAAATTATGGGAAAAAAGCGTATAAGAAGCGAACAAGAAAGCTCACCAATCACGGCAAATATCGAATATGCAACGCTACAAACAAAACGAATATTTCCTGTGCGAAAATAAAGGCTCAATTCAAGCTGGGTGTTCATCGGACAACCATATGGAGAACTATCAAAGCTGCAAATTCATTAAATTTAAGAAAATAAAAGCGAAACCCCCCTCACTCAAAAGCGCAAAGATATGCGGATGGAATGGGCAAGAAAATGGATTCTAGATCGACTAAATTGGGAAAAAATCATCTTCTGAAATGAAAAAAAGTTTAATCTCGATGGCCTGGACGGATTTTATAGCTACTGGCACGATTTGAGAACCGAAGAAATGTACTGTTCAAAACGTCAATCTGGAGGTGGATCTGTCATGTTGTGGGCAGCCATAGGTTTTAAAGGTGCTTTCGAATTAAAGTTCGTGAAGAACACTATGAACTCTGTAGATTATGTCCAGATGCTCACAAAGAACCTCCTCCGTCAAGCAGTCAAGAAATCTGGAAGAAATTATATTTTTCTGCAAGACAGTGCATGTGTACACACAGTACATATCGTGAAAAAATGATTCCGTGGCAATAAAATTAAAGTTCTGGATTGGCCCTCAAAAAGCAATGATTCAAACATAATGGAGAACGTATGGGGTATTCTGGTTCGCCGTGTTTAAGTAAACGGAAGGCCAGTTTAACAAGAAAGATGAACTAAAATCGGCCATTCTATTAGCTTGAAAGACAACCAGCTTGGATGACCTCATGCCACTATATCAGACAATGGCAAGGCGTTTACTGGCTGTTCTAGAAGCCCATGGTGGCTTTACAAAGTATTAGATACAGTATTTGTCACTCAGTTATTTATTTTTTACATGTGCGTTTAAGTTCATGCAACATGTATTTTTGTCATAAATTCAATAAAATTATTTTCTAAAAAATCATATTGGTCTTTCCCAGATAGCAAAATTAGTTTGCTGCAAACTTGCAGCAGTCTTGCTTTGCAAGACTGCAAACTTGCATCAAGTTCACCATGACAAGTTTGCAAGTTCATAACAAGACTGAAGCAAGTTAACGCAAGCTCCGAAGTCACCAGACGCCAAATTTGCAGCTAACTTGTCGTGCAAGTCTTATTCTTGTCATGTCAAACTTGCAGCAAACTTATTTAAAATTGGCAGAAAAGTTTAGGTTTGTCATATCAAACTTGCTGCAAATTCACTGCAACTTATTAAAAAATTTTATTTTTGTCACATCAAGCTTGCTGCAATTTCACTGCAAATTAGGAGAAAATTTTATTTTTGTCACATCAAGCTTGCTGCAATTTCAATGCAAATTAGGAGGAAAATTTAGTTTTGTCACATCAAGCTTGCTGCAACTTCATTGCAAATTAGGAGGAAAATTTAGTTTTGTCGCATCAAGCTTGCTGCAACTTCATTGCAAATTAGGAGGAAAATTTAGTTTTGTCGCATCAAGCTTGCTGCAACTTCATTGCAAATTAGGAGGAAAATTTAGTTTTGTCGCATCAAGCTTGCTGCAATTTTATTGCAAATAAGTAGGAAAATTTAGTCTTGTCATATCAAATTTACTGCAAATTAGAAAAAATTTCTTTGTTATATCGAAATGTCTGCAAAGCATCAATCTTGCTGTGTCACACATTATATGAACTAATTTTACTTTTTTTGACACCTTCAATTTTATACGTAATACAGAGTTTTTATTTATTTAAGCCAACTTTATATTTTGGGTACTCATTTGATTATGATATTTTGTGCCAAAACAAAAGCTCTTCCTAAATTTTATGAATGACAAATAACATAAATATTGAGTATCAACATGCGCTACAAGAAACGAAGATCTGATTAGTCCCCCCCCCCCCAAAAAAAAAAAAAAAAAAAGTTAAAATAAAAATTAATTATGGTAGTGGTGGGTATTGTTTACATATATATTTTTTTACTCTGAATTTGATATCATCCGTAAGCTGATCCGATCATTTGTTACAAATGTTAGGATGGGTGTTATGAATTCATAAATTTAAAAATTATATTATAGTGCAGGCAAAGCAGGTTTTTTTTTTTTTTTTTTTTTTTGTCGCAACTTATAGATATTCATCAAAATTTAGTAAAAACATAGTTGTAACACTGGAAATGAAGATCCATCAATGAGCCATTTCCTCCTTTTTCTTAACCCATAAATGCCGGGTTATTTTTAAATCAATTTAAAAATGTTTTACTCAGTGGCGGATCCAGAACTTGACTGAGATTTTTCAAAATGTTATTCTAGACAAATAAAAAATTTACAATTGCAATATTCAATGGTGAATGTCAGTGTTTTTTTTTTTTTTTGGGGGGGGGGGCTTCAGCCCCCTAGCCCCCCCCTTAAATCCGCCACTGGTTTTACTTCATTCCATTTTTTATATAAACTATATAGGTAAAAAACTTTAAAGCTGCAGAACAGTTAGGTTCCTCCTCTTATTCTCTCCCCATGCTATCCTTTGGTATTCATGATATGGGATTTTTATTCAAAAATGAAGTTTTTCAGATTGTTTTTTGAATGCCAATATGTTGTCTTTTGACCTAGTGAACTCCCCCCCCCCCCCAATTTATTTGAATATTTTATTTCATTAAGTAAATTTATGACTAAGTTTGGATCTCTAAACGAAATATTTATTTTTTCAATATTAAAAAACATTTTTAAATGAAATATTCTTATAAAAACAAAGCAATGAAAATCCCATAGGATAATATGGGAAGAAAGCCTTAAGTTAACACTTATTACAAAACATGGAGGCAAATTGTAAGCATATTCAATAGCATAAAATTTTGTCTCTCTGACAATTTCAATTTAGTGCAATCATAATAAATGTTTATTGCTTGCATTAAACTATATATAATATTCAGTTTGTGAATTATCCAACATTTTTATGCTACACAAACTATAGCTTAAAAGGGATTCTAAATCTCTAAAAATACACAAAGGAAAATTTTAGTAGAGGATATGTAAACTCTAAATTTTCAATTTATTCCGATATTTTAGTTTGAAAAAATCAATTTGTTTACACACAATATTAAATTGTCATATATAAATATCTACTAAATAAACTCTAAATTTTTTTTATAGTATATTTATTACTCATCATTAAACAAATCCTAGAACTCTTTTCTGAAATAAATTGCTATAAATATCCAATTATTTACAAATTTCTCTTTGATGTAATTGTATATTGAATTATTTGCATAATTCATATAAAACATTAAGGCTGCTTATTCTTTCTTGTGATTTATCTGTCTCTAGTCACTAAATCCCAATGTAAGTCTATGACAAAATTTATAAAATTACTCATCTTTTATTTTCGTATTCACATTCAGAAAATTCACAACCAGTAAATAGTACTTTATATGCAAAAAATAATTTTTTAAAATTTCAATATTTCATTTTTCAGTAATGCCCTTAATGAAAATTCACAGTTTTAAACTCAAAATTCAAGTTTTAAAGTTTATATAAAGCAAGTACTAATTCTAACAGTTGTATGCTTTCAGAATGTAAAAACTGAATTTAAAAATAACAAATAAGTAATTCTATAAACAATTTAACTAACAGATGACCTCCTTTAAATGACCTTCACGATCTGTGTGTTCCCTTAAAGCTTTTAAGGAAAAGAAATAGATAATAAAACAGACAGAAATAATATATATAAGATAATTAGAAAAATAAAATAGATTTAATACATGAATTACTTCAGATTAATCTAATCATATTTGTGATTTTAGTAAAAAATATTTCCTTTAATGTTGCAAAATGAGGAAGAGAAAAAAGAAAAAATGCGTGGTAAAAATACACATGTTAGTATGCACTTTCTGGACTAGATATATATATAAATACATTCTACATATTGATACTGTGTTTCTATGTTTAATCCTAATTTTAAAGAGTTTTACAATTAAACAAAAAAAACACAGTTTGGCAGTTTTTCAGGAAATGCACAATCACATTTCTTCTAAAGATTAAGTCCCTTTCAAATTTTTTTATATCAAGTGTACATAAAATCAAGACTTATTTACATTTCACTATTAATTTAAGTTCATGTATAATTAAAAAAAAAAAAAAAAACCTTCAGGCAGTTTTGCGTTGAATTGTTTATTTATGATTCGAATGAAATACGCTAACACTGTAACATGGAAAAGAAAAAACCATTTATTGAAACTCATTTACAAATTTAAATTTTATTACAATTCACATGTTATTTACATCTTCTGTGTTCTTCTGCATTTGTCTTTGCTTCCTGAAAAAAAAAAAAAAAAAAAAAAAAAAATTACTTTAAGAAATCTATTTACAGTTACAAATAAAAAAAAGTGCTAAATTAGAAATCTTCAATTAACAGAATTGCTAAGAGGTTAAACACTGACTTGTTAATTGTATAGAACATATCTTTTAAAAATACCACATTTGCATTTTCAAATTTTAAAATGATTTCTGTTTTTGAAATGGGTCATTCCATGCCAAATCAACCACTCACTCAACCTGACCCCCTCAGATTTCTACGAAACTAGCAGGAATCATTCTCCTTGATGATATAAATGAGAATATATTTTTAGAAAATTTTTATCTCTTTCGATTTTTTTTTAATTAATTTTTTAAATTTCAAAAAATCAGCATTTTTTAGCTTGTGTAAGGATTTTCAATCTCAAATTTCTCAAGTTCTAAATGGGATAGAGCAGTTTATGACCCCTCATTTTAAAGAGTATTTTCCAAGGTTTAATTTGATATGCAACATCATTATGTTGGGTAAAAATTTTAAAAATTATTAAATTTAAAAATTTTAAAAATTTCAAAGATAGTGTTTTTTAAAAAATTTTAAAAAAATATATGTTTTTGGTTATACTAAAAGCTATATAACCTGAAACTTTTAGAGTGGGATCTCAATGGGATCAGGAGTTATGACAAAAAACCTAGCTACTCTACATGGTAAATTGTATTACAATTATCATATAATATGCTTACTTTATAAAATACCTGTTAAGTAAAATTCACACATACAGTATTGCATGCTAATATACAATTAAACATGGGGGGGGGGGGATCAATATTCAATGTAATTGTGCTTAATAAAAAATAAACAATTTTTTTAATAAAATTTTTTTAAATTATTTATTTATTTATTTTTTTTTTTTTTTTTTTTTTTTTTTTTTTAATCACTGTGTTTTATATAGCTGGAATGTTTTTAGAGTAGGTTCTTACTGCGATTAGAGATGATAATAAAGAAACAAAGGTACGTATAAATACAGTGTTCAGTTAAAATTACTGGAAGCTTTAATATAGCTTTACGAGATCCAGTACATGTTTATACAAATTTGGACTATATCTCAAAATGTTTTCATTTATTATAAATGAAAACATATATAAATATAAATTTTTTCATTATTACAAATCACAAACTTTTTTTATAATAATCATGGGCACCTTTCTTGAATGGGTTATAGCAATATATAGAAAAATGTTTTGATGTGCTAGGTTTACTCATCTTTACACAAAGTCTTAATGATCATACAAATTTAATCATATATTTAATCATAAAAATCATACTAATTTAAAGTCAGGTTGTAAGAAGAAATAAAATTTCTTACATCACAAAAGTAAAAACTAAATAGAATTGATTAAATTTTTTATCTGAAGAGGGTACTCATTGCTTAAAATAAATATGCCAAAAATGTTTGATTTAAAAAAACAATAAAATGCTTAAAAGAGTACGGTAGGGATTCCCATGGGTCAGGGAGAATCTGGAAAAGTCAGGGAATTTGAAATTAGTGAAAAAAGTCAAGGAAATGTCAGGAAAAAATCACAAATATTGTCTAAAAAGCTGGGAAAATGATGATATAAACCTGGAAAATGCTTTTTCAGCATTCAGTGTATGTTGCGGGTCACATGACTATGCTGTCTTTTATGTCGCAAGCTGTTTTATGTTTTATGCTGTGAGCTTACCTTTTATGTTGCAAACCAAATTTCAGGACTTGAATTTTCTAAAAATAGACCTGGAAAAGTCAGGGAATTTTATTTTTGAAATTGAGTTGGAACCCTAGTATGAACCAAAAATCACAACTAACTTTTTCTACATTGAGATCTCAGAAGAGATATAAAAAATTAAACTACAGTGGAGATGCAGATGAGTCATATGCCAGCAACAACATAAATAAAACAATATTTAAATAAAGACAATTTTGAACCAGAACATCTCTAATTAGCAAATGAATTGATTATTATTTACTTACTTATGATTTATGCTGTCATTAATTTGTAAGTGTAGTAATTTATTATCTGAATGGCTTCTGATATAAATTTATAACCTTATATTGTAATAATTTTGTAATCTGTCTTTAAAAAACTGCGTAAGTTTTAAAACCATCACTAATGATTATAATCTTAAAAATTTGAAACTTGTAGAATTACACACACATTTAAAAAAGAAATCAAATAATCAAATTTTTAATGATCTTAGAAATTTTCCTGAAGAAAACTTTTTTTTACTATTTTACTAGTCATAAATATGAACTTTCAAAATAATGTCTTTTATCAAGTAAGCATATTATATGGTACAATTGAACCTCGAAAATCTGGACATCCAAAATCCAAAAATCTCTAAAATCCAGACGATTTTTCAATTTTTATTTTAAAATAAGACTTAGCTGTATCTTATTTCCATATTTCTTGTGCAATGCAGTTTAAAATTCGTTTAATTGAACACTGAATACATAAATTTGAACATAATCTGACATATTTTTATATTGTTTGATTGTGAATTAAAGATTTTATTTTTTTACAAAAAAAGGTAGGTTATAAAATGGAAAAAATAAAAAATAAATAAAATCATAGTGAAAAATAATTACTGAAATGTTAAAAAAAATTGTTTCCTTAGTTTATTAGCAGCTATTTAGGAGGCATTATCAGTTGTTTATTATATTTTAGTGTAATATATCTGTTTTAATTTAACATAGGTCTTTTATTATATTTATATTTTAATTAACCAATTTGATTTGTTGTTTATTTTCATTAACATAAAATTGCAGTTTGTATGTTATTATAATATCACAAAAAATCAGTTTTCAATAAATATCTAAAATCTGGAATCGCCGTGGTCCTGCCAAATCCAGATTTTCGAGATTCAACTGTAATTATAATACAATTTAACAAGTCGAGTAACTAATTTTTTGTAATAACTTCTGATCCCATAGAGATCCCACTCTAAAAGTTTCAGGTTATATAGCTTTTAGTATAACCAAAAACATATATTTTTTTCAATTTTTTTAAAAAACACTATCTTTGAAATTTTTAAAATTTAAAATTTAAAAATTTAATAATTTTTAAAATTTTTACCCAACATAATGATGTTGCATATCAAATTAAACCTTGGAAAATACTCTTTAAAATGAGGGGTCATAAACTTTTCTATCCCTTTTAGAACTTGAGAAATTTGAGATTGAAAATCCTTACACAAGCTAAAAAATGCTGATTTTTTTAAATTTAGAAAATTAATTTTAAAAAAATCGCAAGAGATAAAAATTTTCTAAAAATATATTCTCATTTATATCATCAAGGAGAATGATTCCTGCAAGTTTCATACAAATCTGAGGTGGTCAGGTTGAAAATTGAAATTTTTTGGTTGATTTGGCATGGAATGACCCAAATGGATAACACAGATCAATTTATTTTCCTACAAATATTTTTTACCCTGCTTTTCTTTTCTTTTTTTTTTTTTTTTTGGCAACACATTTATTTACTTTTGTATCCCCACAAATATTCTACACACACACAACACACTCAGGGGTGAAACTACCTAGCTTGCAAAAATCCTGAAAACTATTCCTTGCATGTAGATAGGGGAGATTTATTAATGATATATCATATGGCTACCTATATTAAGTGATATTTGAAGACTTCATAATGCATTATAAGGCAAATTAAACATTCAAAATGAGAAATTTCTGTAAAAACAAAGTATTTTAATATGAAATTCAAAGACAGTAAAAATTTCAAAAACCCTGAATTCAGGGGTAGCCCCTGAAAAGTTTCACCTCTGACACACACACACACATATATATATATATATATATACACAGTATACTCTCCATATTTTAAAATCATAAGGACGGGGGGAAAAAATCAAGATAGAGTTTGTAATACAAGATACACT
Organism: Salticus scenicus; assembly: GCA_963930645.1. Taxonomy (NCBI): domain Eukaryota; kingdom Metazoa; phylum Arthropoda; class Arachnida; order Araneae; family Salticidae; genus Salticus; species Salticus scenicus. The sequence continues at coordinate 306,933,106 of OZ005654.1, forward strand.
AATAATAGCATTTACACACAGAATTATTGGTTTAAAAAAATAGTAATATTTATTTAGTTAGCATTCTCTTGAAAATCCATAGATAATAGAAAATATTATTTATTTTTACTAAAATAAACAATATCAGTTATTGTAAAACTTCACTTGTTTTTTAAATATTAATCAAGATGTTATTTAAAAATGGCATAACTTATTTCTTTCATATTGCCATTTCACTTAATAGCATATTTAGATTTTATGAACTTAATTTTATTATGATTAGGTTTAAGTAAGATATTTACATTAGTTACAAAAAGAAACAGAAAGCAAAAAATAAACATATGATTAAATTGCCATGATAATATAACAAAGTCTAAATAGCTTATTAAATAACTATAACTATTTATTTATTTATTTTTAATATTAATAATTTGACCAGCGTAAATTTAAAGGTATTTGGCAACACTGAAGTAGGTTTCATATAAAAGCTTATATTTCCATTTAATATTTATAAATTGAATTATATTAGTTTTAAAATATACATTCAGGTAACAGTTCTTACGGTTTTTGATGTATATTTTACAGATTTAAAATCGTAAAATTGTGTTTTCTCAATTTTCATTCTTATTCCTGCATTCGTGAATTTCAAAATGATTAAATATCTAGAAAAAATTAATAATGAACTTTATTTATTTACAAATTTTACAATCTGTGTGAACGATTTGACAATAGGAAATGCGATAAGTCAATCACTGAACCAGAGAAATATGGCGAGAAGTTCCAGTGTTGGTGCGAAAAGAAAATACCAGACATCCCTCAAATTAAGTCGAATGAATGGTTACCCTGGAAACTGGACAGTACCTTCGTCAGTTCCACGGTCGTTCTTATCTCGGTCGAACAGTAGATATAGTAATGATAGGTGGTGGTTCCGGAACACCCATTTCTTCCTCATCATCATATGGCAGAGAAGAAATCAACTGAGAAACAATTTTATCATCTGTTCACAGCCCACAGACTTTAACGTTAGCATCTAAGTCAGCAAAATCTTTAAAACTTATGTTTTTTTTTTTTTAAAGGTTTAGCGAATTTGAAATTTCCACTCATTCTTCACATTGTATTTCATCATCAGGTTCAATGCCAGTTTCCTATTCCTTGTATGATTCAATTTAATTTTCTACATTTTTCACAAAGTTAACTTTTCTGAAACAGTTCTTTTGTGTCAAACAGCTCTAAGGTCAGTCAACCATCCTCATACGATCCAGAATATTTATTGGTGCAATTTCCTGTTTCCTAAAAAATAACATCTGATCTTTACAACCTCCTATTCTGTAATGAACTTCGGTGCCATTCATGTTGACAGCTAACACTGTTACTCAATCTTAACCTTGCCTCCATGGTATGCTTCTCCACTGAAAACTGCAATTTCGCCTAACAGTGCTTTAATGAAAATCCTCATCTCTTTTAAAATGTTGATGAGATGAATTCGGGGAATAGTTTTCCAAACGATCAGGAAGATTTTTAATCTATTCTGAACAAAATTCATCGCTCACTGATTGGTTCGGTTTTCTAAAAATTATGTTGTGTTTTTTAAAGTTCTTTAACCATCCATTACTGGCTTTGAAATCCTTATACCCTAGTTTTTCTGCGAACTGTTCGGCCTTTTCTTTTAACACATTGCCTCCAAGAGAGATATTATGAGCTCTGCATTGGTTAAACCATTTTATGAGGCATTCTTCTAAATCAGGATATTCAGCCATTCTGATCTTCTTCGCAGCTTCTTTTTCCTGCTTGAAAAGTTTCTCAGTTTTGTTTCTGTTTTTCAATATTATTAATAAAAAAGTCGATGCTGGAATTTTGAAATCTTTTTCGATTTGTTCTTTTTTTCCTCCTTTATCTATGGCCTCTAAAATCGCTATCGTTTATTCAATTGTCAAAAAAATTCAATTTTTATTTAATGAATATGGAAATTTTAATTTTTGAAACAACTGGCAGTGATTCTCAGACATGCTTTTCTCCGACCAACTAATCCATATGTTTGAGACATTAGCGCACACTTATACAAACCTCTTTTCCCTAAAATGTGACTCATAAGTCTCTTGTACATATGTCATGTTTCTATTAGCAACGACTGAACTGGATCTTAAGAAAAAAAAAAAAAACTGAGATTGGCATTGGTCAAAACATGTGCGTGTTTATCTGATGCACCACAGAAATTATTTTTATCCCTTTGTTTGTCGTTCAAATGACCAATAGAGTTATTTGGGTTTCTCAGATAGATAAGGGGCGCGAGAGGTTTTTGGTAACATACCTTTTCAACAAAACTGAATTAAAAAAAAAAAAAAAAAAAAAAAAGACAAGATTTTGAGTGAAAATTCTTCAACATAAGATTAAAAATTTACTTTGGATGAATATGTAATATCACAAGAAAAAATTATTTTTCGACACATCAAGGTTTTCGAGTTATCGAGAGTACATTGTATATATACTTAAATGTAAACAAGATATTTTTAAAATTATGTTCAAAATGAAACAGATCTTTGACAAATCTGTTTCATTTCGAAAGCTAGTCTTTCATAGTATGAATAGACCACTTGAATACTAGGATGTGCTCTGCTGTATTTTCTCCCGGAAAGCTGATATTTATTTTCTAATTCAGAGTTTCCACTCAAATAGCAGAATGAAATTACCTGACTTTTCCAGACATGTTCTAAGAAAATTTCAGCCTAGCCATAGTGATGTTGCTAGTCTTCCAAAATCCTGGGTTCCCGGTACCCATGAGTTTAAAAAATCTGGGTCCTTTTTTTCAAAAAATGGGTCCTCGCATAAATGAATTTGTACATTACAGATATAAATTAAAATTTTATCCTATTGTAGACAAAAAACAGTTTTTTAGGAATTTTTAACCAGCTCTTTTTGAGATTGTCTTAAACTAATATTATGTAGAAGATAGTTGCTGTTAAGAAACAACTGAAAACATTTAGCTCAATGTGCTCTGGAACACACACACAAAAAAAAAAAAAAGAGAGAGAGAGAGAGAGAAAATATAGTATAATATCGAGTTATCATTATTTTAAATTAGAAACATTTTTTAAATTTCCTCAAAATTACTAGCATTAAGAAAACAAAATGAGAAAAAGGTTTTTTTTTTTTTTTTTTTTTTTTTTTGAGAAATGAATTTTTAGATAAATAGATTGATTACAAAATTTAGTTACACATTCCACTTCAAATACAGCACATGATTCATTATCCAGCAATCATGGGACCGACCTGATTTCGATTATCGGAATATTCGGGATATTGGCCCCTGCCAAAAACGGAAATATCATGTCTGCAAAAGCTACCCCAAGCCCCCCCCCACTTTCCTTTCACAAAATAACTTACCAATAAGCTATACTGATAACTTAAATAACGTATTAGAGAAAAAAATAAAAGAAGTGTACTAACTTATCTGTAAACAAAATTACTATAATAATAATGACATTCTGACATTAGCAAAACTATTTTATTTTTTGCTTAACACAGCAAACATAAAATTTTTTTAATACTTAGTTTTATAATAATAAAATTTCTTGAATCTTAATACAGACATAATGTCATGTTCCTGTAATTACGTTCGTTCATCCGTTCTATTTGTTTTCGTTTTGTTTCAACGAACTTAGAACGCAGCAGGGTGATGCAATTCAATGTTCCGGCACTTTTAACAGTTAACTTTTTTGTACAGGGTGTGTTTTTGTGTTTCAGAACTTTGTTTTCATGCCGACCACTCGTGTGTGTTTATCCTATTCGAATTAGAAATGTTTTTGGATTCTTTGAAAGAAGGGTTTTGCGACCATTTTTTGAATTTCATTCATATTTCGGCTAAGCTTTGATAGAGGACACCCACTGGTGATTTATTTACGTAGTGACGCGATGTGGCATATCGTACACTTTTTACTAATAATCTTTTTGCATCAAAACTTCGTTTTCTAGTCTCAGAGTGTTGGGACTTCGTTTTTGATTTCGCGCCGTCCGCTTGTTTGTGTTTATCGTATAGGATATGTTATTTTTCCTTTATGGTAAAATGAAGTTCAAAAGGATTTTTTTTTCTTCTTCTTTAGAGCAGAATGCTTTAAAATTATAAAGAACATATTAGTTTTAAAAAAGAAATATATTTTAAAATTTACTTTTCCTTTCTTCCAATTTGATTTTTTTTTTTTTTTCCAAGAATGAAAATTACGTGTCCCCGGGGACCCGCCATAATAAATTTTTCGCATCCTGCCTCCAACTTTTCGTGTAATTTAGGTGCTATAGCGCATAAAATTGCTGCATATATTGTGCATTGGTTGTATTGAAGGCAAAATAAGTATGGTACCACTTGAACACACAAAAGTTACATGTTACTTTGACCTAAGGACAGATTGCCCTATATGCGGGGTCTTTCTGAGAGGTCTTATTTTGAAAAAAAGGCGGAAGCTAAGAAAAAAGAAGACAAATGACTGTACGTTGGAAGAAAAAAAAATTTTTTTTTTTTTTTTTGGCAATCATTGTATGAAATTCTCTGGCTTTTCCACATTCTGGCTAAAATATTCAAATTCCTGACTTTCATGCTCAATTTAAAAATTACCTGACTATTTCAGGTTCTCCAGGTGTAGCATGGCAACAACATAATTTATAAAAGGTTTCTATAGATATGTGTGAGCTTAGCTCTATAAAAAAAATAGCCATCATTGTCTAAATGAAATCTTAATTGTAATTTTATTTTGAAAAATTACATTTTTCACAATTTTACAAAAAAGAGGACCCTAGACAAAAATGCTCAGAAGAACTTTATTTTCACACTAAGTTTAGATTCACAAAATTATGTATTGACAATTCACAAAAACAGGACCCTGTTTGAAAAGTCTGTACAGACCCCTGATTATACACTTTACTTCCCCCAAACCTTGTTTGGGCATTTGGACATATTCTGCACCTTGATGACAGTTATTCTTTTAATAGCAGGAGACTTGGCGTTGGAATATTAAAACAGGAATAAACTACTACGTCAGAAACGCCAAAGAAAAATTATTGAGGTGCATACAGCTGTTTCGGTAGCCTAAAGCGTACCGTCTTCAGTGCAAAAAGAATGACTGCACTGAAGACGGCACGCTTTTTGCACTGAAGACGGTATGCTTTAGGCTACCGAAACAGCTGTATGCACCTCAATAATTTTTCTTTGGCGTTTCTGACGTAGTAGTTTATTCCTGTTTTAACAGTTATTCTTTGTCCAATTGCACAACAATATAAATAACTCTACTTAATTTGGCCCAGTGGCAGAAAGTTTTGTAGCAGTCTGCGATAGGCTTTTAAAATTTCATAATCTGTCTGCAAAATTTGCGTGTAATCAGAGGTGAAAATGGCTTACACTCAAAAAGCCTGAAAGCTGATGGGGGTAGGGGGGTTAACATCAGTGGTGATCTCGTGCAACAATACACGAATACAATTTTACTACAGTAAAATATAGTATAAACAATTGTATTCATCCATCTCATTCAATTAAATATTTAATAGCAATGTTTGACAACACAATATAAATAATTATACATAATAAAAGTATTAGTTTTAGTTTTGATACAGAAATTTTTATAAGTGAATTGTTATCTGAAAGTTGCGGACGCATTTTTTTTATCAGTGCAGGCAAAAGCTGTCCGCAAGCCTTTTTTTTTTTTGTGTGTGTGTGTGTGTGTTCGCGACTATGTCGCCCTGTCGTTATGTTTCTGCTGCTGGGTAATTTGGTATCTATAAAAAATATCAATTTTTGACTTAACACATTCGCTGCTGATCTTACGTGACTGCCATTTGGAACAATAGTGAACATCATGCTAATGGAACATGAGTGGCAGCGAATGCATTAACCACAATAATTGAGCAAAATAAATTACCTTCGAATTTTTCTCACTTTGGCTTGGTTGAGCTAGTCGCCAAAAGCCTCTTTGATTTTAACGTCATTGGCATCCACCTTATGGCATCTTTGACAAGCATCTATAAAAACACACAGAAGTATAAACACACAATAAAATCATTGAATAGAGTTGTGGACCAACCTGCAAGTTGTTCCAAATAGAGTCAAAATCAAACTCAATTATAAATCTTGTAATTTCGCACTGATAATTTTTTAACATTTACAGAATTTGACATTTCTAGAACACATTTCATATTTCTAATTACGACAAGAAAAAAATTCATCTCCTAAAAAGTATAGGCATTAGAAAAAAGTATAGGTATTAGGAAAAAGTATAGGCTATAGATTATAAGTACTAGATTTTTTTTCTTCTTCTTCAAAAAAAAAAAAAAAAAAAAAAAAAAAAAAAAACAAGCAATTACACCAAAAAATTCATCGCCAAATAATGACAAAAATTTAAAAGTTTCGAAGGGGGTCATATACGAGTACTAAAGTTGTAGAACAAAATGATCTAGATATTATAAATTTATTTCTATTCCTAAATTAAAAAAAAAAAAAAAAAAAAAAAAAAAAAAGAAGAAGAATTTTAAGCTGCATATTTTATTTAAAAAAACAAAAGAATGTGGTATTAAATATTATGTATTTTAATTTTACATTAAATATGGGAATTTCTATAATATTTTTCTGCGCTTTTGTTTTGTGTTGTACACTAATATTCCTATTCAGCGAAACGCCTCACAGGGGTTAATATGTAAAGTGATCCGGGGGTTGGTGAGCAGAGTAATCAGGGGGCAGCCTTCGATAGTATATTAAAAAAAAAAAGCCAAGATACACGCCTGCAGGGTCCCAACTACCCATTTGCCAAGTTTTGTAGCTATGTGATCAGTAGTCCAAGCACCAGAGTGCAGACACACACACAGATACTTTATTCATATAGATTTTCGTATCCTTAAAAAAAAAAAAAAAAAAGTAACTGATTGAAAAATTTTAATTTATAATTCAGTCTTATTAACTCAGTAACTACTAAAATATCTTAGCACCAGAGTTGGATAATATACACAAATATCCAAACACCATTCACGTAAATTTTTTATCTTTTGCAGAAATTTTTTTTTTTGGTATTATTAATCAAAAAATAAAAATAAATTCGCGATTTAAAACAGTTTCGCTCAGGAAAAGGTATAACCAAATTAAGAAAGTGTTTCTTGTTCAAAACTAACGTTAAAAAAAAAAAAAAAAGAAGAAGAAGAAGCAGTATTAAAATTTTATTATATAAAAACTATTTAATGGCACGGCTTAATGTGAAAGAATGAAAAATAAATAAAATAGCGATCTTTACTAAAGAATGCAGGATGAAAAGAAAAACACACAAATTAGATAAAATTTAATAAAATAAAGCAGAAAATTTAACGGAACATTCCAAAACAAATAAATAAATAAACAAATAAAATAATTAATTTAAGAAATTCAGATTCTAAAATTAAGAAAAGAAAAGAAGGAAAAAAAGAAAAGGAAAAAAAAAAATCTATGCACACCTGCAAGATCAAAGCTATGCATCTGCCAATTTTTTATAGATCTGCGATCAGTGACCTTCATAGCGCATACAGGCACACATAAAAAAGACATTAGGAAAAAAAAAAATTCTGGCACTAAAACAATTTTTGGAAATTTATCAAAATTTTATTTTGCAATTTAATCATCATTTTCAAATCAATTTTTTTTTTTTTTTGTAAGTTTTTTTATTACATCATTGTAAAATGAAGTATAAGTTTTAATTTATCAATCAGTTGGAGAAACCAACTCTCTATGCGAACATCTCTACCGAAGGTAACAAAATCCCTAACGCTATAAAAATAACTAAAACTCCAAGATATGCTCTCCAAGGATCGCATGCCTTGAATCGTTTAAACAGCGGAACTCCCCTTGTACTTAGTATGAGAGAAAATTAGAGGGACGTTGAATATTCCCTCAAATAACAAAAAATCCCTATATCAGGGCATGCTTTACAAAGGCAGCACGACCTAAGCAATAACTGGTCAGCAGGAGAAGAGGGTGACAGTATCTCTGGGATGTTATTGGTCAGCAGATGACGCCTAAACAAAGCCGGAGGGTACTAACGACAATAGTAAGAAAGGAAAAAAAGCACTCGGATTTATCAAGGAATAATTTAACAAAAGAAATTTCCTTTCACTACAATTTTTCAAAACTGAATGACGGATAATGTATAAATGGAAGCGAGTATTTAACAAAATTAGTTGAAATAATTTAAAGTTTAGATAGTTTTTAGTGGGTATGCGGCGCATGCCTAATACACCCAGAGAATACGCCACTGGTATCTACCTTCGTGGTTTCAGCATTTTTAAAAAACTGCATGAAAAATCGAAGAGTAGTGTTTATTTACAAATTGATTTCCGGAATGCAATTCTTATGCGTAGTTCAGCGTTTGATTTTCCTTATAACCGACTAATTTTTCTTGATCAATGTTACGATTTTTTCTCCAAGAAAAATTCATTATAATATTTTTGCTGTAGATTTTTTTTTTTTTTTATGTTTAGTAAGATGCTTTAGCAAAAAAGCGAAAATGTGTTATTTCAATTAATTTATACAATAAAAATACCTTTCATGATGCTCTGTTGTATCGCTATAGAAGGGGCGATCCGCCCCTTCTTCAATAGCTACATGGCCTTTGTCTTTCGTCGAAACTGGTCTCTCATCGTGCTTCTCTCTCTCGGTCTTGCATTTCATAATTTGGCGCCACACTCCATCCAAATCTGCGTGCGACTCGTGCCCGTTACACGCTTTAGAATCTCTCATTATCTCTATTGTCTCGCGGTAAAAGGCGTAGTCTGGGTTGTTGTAATTTGCTAGTTTTTTTGTTTCATTAAATATAATATCTATGTTATTTTCCTTATTAACTTTAGTAAGGGCTGTGGTTGCTTTATCATATTTGATGTCATTTTGATGCTCTTTAATTCTGGTTAATATTTTCCTTTTGGTTACTCCGATGTAATTTCCCTTCTTTTCATCTGTATATTTGAAAGGTATTTGATAAATTCCGGCTGTTTCAAGAGGTGGGGGGGGGGGGTTATGTCTTTATCGTTTCGAATTAGGCATATGTTAGGATTTGGTTTTACAGGTATATTTATGTTGCATTTTTTGGCTATATTTTTAATTTTGGTTGAAATTCCCTGATCGTATGGTATGGAATAAGTGAAATTTGGGATGGTTTTTTGTTATTTTGGGATATTATTGAGTTTTTTAATTCTTTTCCTATATAATTTATTCACTAAGTTTTTGCTATAGCCTGCTGTAAAAGCTGTATTTTTGATGTGGTTTATTTCTTCTTTTAAATCGGCAGGGTCATTACAGATTAAAATTGCGCGATTTATATAAGCTTGTATTGCGTTAATTTTATAAGTATTTACAAGGAGTTTTACTACAGTTGTTAATTATTTCTTCATTTGCAGTTGGTTTTCTGTAAACTGTGGTCTCGATATTATTTTGATGATGTTTTATTTTGACGTCAAGGTAGTTGATTTCGTTATTAATTTCGGTTTCACATGTAAATTTTATATTATGGTCAATTTTATTGTATAAATTAATTCAAGTTTGGTCTGTTTTTAAAAATTTAAATTTTAATGTGTTATTTCATTTTTGCATTTCGCAATAAATGCGACCGTAGCGGAAACATTGCTTGTTGCACAGGTAGCACTTACTCTGACCATATCTGATTATAATCTCGATACAAAGTTTGTACAAACATCAAAAATATCAATCATTATTACAAACAAAATATTTAAATCTCTGTATCATAATAATGATTTTGTTGTTTGATCTTGAAATTTCTCTAACACATATTAATGATCTTTCTTGTCTCAACTACAAATTCAAACTTTTAACATTTTGAAAGTGTATAATGTAATTGATGTTTATTTCAACATTGCTGTTAAGAAACATTAAAAAATAAGTACAAAAGTCATTTTCAGAAAAATCATATATATATTTCTATAGAATATTGGGTTTGGTTTGTATCGAATGATATTGAAACGGTTTAATTGTTAAAAAAAAAAAAAAAAAAAAAAAAAAAAAACCAATAACATCTATGTAGTTGAATATGCAGATTTATTTATACATATTCATAAACAAACATATTGTGAAGATTTTTTCAAAGACTGAAAACACTCATTTACTAAGATGTTTCCATGCGGCATTTTTAATTTTTATTATTCAATTTTCGAAAGCTTTATTATTTTCATATTTGCTTTTTAAAAATTATTTTGAGTTATTGCCCTTTTCTGAAGAAGTTTAGCATCATTGAGAGTACAAAATTTCTATGAAAATAATTAATCTCTACCCCACTTACACACTCGAAAAAAAAAAAAAAAAGTAGAAACGAAATTTTCATGCACGAGAATAAATTTTACTCTTTTATCAGTGCTAATTTATTCTCCTTATGGAAAAGATGGTCCGAATAGCCACTTTGTATATTTAAAGTATTAAAGAAAAGAAGTTGAAGTTGTAACTCTTATTTATAGGGAATATGTAGAGATGTAAGGCGAGAATATTTTCAGAAGTTTTAAATTTGGAGAATAATTGAGAACATTCTTTTTTTGCTAAATTACATAAATATTTTTCATGTTTACGACTTAAATTATAAAATTCATTCATAATAAATCCATTTGACATGCATAACTAGAACATAAAGACCTTATTTCACGATATTTGCTTTACAACTAATAATTCTGATTTGGAGAGTATTCTCTGATAAGTTCCACAAACCAATTTTTCTAAACATTCAGGTCATATTCAAGACAAAAAAGCATTCAACAGCAAATGATGAATAATTATTCATATTAAAAGACAAATTTAAATTTTTTAATGCTTAAAGTTTCCTACTTGTAACCAGGGTTGGCAAGTTTCTTCCAAAGCGGAAAAAAACGCGGAAAAAACCATGGAAAAAACCGGCCGGAAGAAATAGGTTTCTTCCAAGTGGAAGAAATGGAAGAAACTGTTTTTCTTAAAAATTTATCCTATAAATTGCAGATTTGTAATATACAATGGATGCATTTGTCTTATAAACAACTTTAAGTAACTTTAATTATACCTATAAAAATTTAATTACATATTAAATTAATAATTATGAGATTTTTACCGAAGTGATCTTCGGTATCTGATAATCATGTTCCAAAATCCAGTAAAAAAATCAATTTCAATTTAAAAAGCGTAAAGTTTTATAATTTATAATTTAGACAATTTTATTTCTTTAACTGGTAATAAATAATAGTTTGTATCACTTGCTTGTACTTTCTGATAAAACAGCTCTTAACAAACATTCAGTTAATTAAAAGAGCCAGTATTCAATAATTACTGTATTACTAAATGTCATCAAAAACTTAATTTTCCTAATACAGTACAGTGAAAAAGAAATTTACATCTCATATTTCAAATAAATTCACATTTCTCACATTTTACCTTTTTTTAATAAAATTTTTAGCTTAATCATTGCTTTGAAACTCAACTTGGGAGGGGGGGGGGTAACATTCTTGTATTTATTATCCTGCAATTCATACAGACTAGTGCTTAAAACAAATCACTATTACATCAATGTTTAACAAAATTAATCAGTGATGAATACTATTTCCGAACTTTAAAAAATATTTAGTTTCATATTTTTTAAATATGTTTGTTTACATTTTATAGGTACCTATTATTTGAATATGCTTAAATTATTTATCATATATGAATGTGATCGATTAGTTTTATTAATATTGAAGAAATATTTTATTCTAAAATTTATTAGAAATCGTCTTTCCATTCTGATGTCTATTCTCATGAATTAATAATAACTGAATCTGTATCTGCAAAAGAAAACTGTAAACAAAGGCAATGATCTCTAATCTACAAATTCCTATAATCCGCACAACCTCTAGACAAAATTTTTGAGAGTTAGAGGGAGTTAAAAACTGTAAAACAAATGAAATGTTTTTTAGAGTAGTTCAATACTGCACTTTATTTTTCAACTTAAAATAGATAAATACAAACTATGCTTTTTTTTTTTTAATCCTAGAGAACTTGCAGGAGAGTTTAAAAGTAGGTATATTACTTATTGATACAGTTTACCAGCTTCGAGTTTATACAAAAAATTGTATTCTTTAAAAAAAAAAAAGTGCAAACATTATGGTTAATTCCGTAATTATTATCACTTGTACTGTCTGAATATATACTAATTAATATGAGATAGTATATATGCAAAAAGTTCTAAAAATATCAGCATTGAAAAGTAAAAACCCATCACCTATATATATATTTAGTGTTTGTTATAAAATAACTCATTTTTCTAACAATATTTTTAATATTAATTGGATTATAGTTTAGATCTGACATTATATTTATGCTTTGAGTTTATATAGTTCATAAATTTTAATTTCGAACATCTATTTTGTCTTCTGGTTAGTTTCTTCCATTTCTTCTGGTTTTTTCCAGTTTCTTTCACTGTCCTGGAAGAAACTAGTTTCGTCCGGAAGAAACCCAATCCTGCTTGTAACTATACTATCATTAAAATCTCAATTTAGAAAGAGTCATTTTTTTATTTTTTCATATATAAAAATTTTCAAATAATAAAAAAATAATTTAATAAATAAATAAATAAATGAAAAGCCTGTGCATTTACTTAAGAAACCAAATTCACATAATTCATATTTCTGTAATCCTTATTTTATGTACAAAACATATATATTTATTAGGGATATACCGAATATTCAGCCATACTGCTGAATTTTTGGTCTGGTTAAATATAAAATTATTTGGCTACTATTCGGCTAGCTGAACGTATAAAAATTCAACTTTAAACATCTTAAATCATTTGAAAAAATTCTGACATAACTGCTATTTTAAATTATTTTTAAATTAAGATTATTCAGAATAATTAAGAAATAACTTATATTTAAATGAAAACAAATTGTTTAATATAGTTTCTAAAGTAATGTTAAAGCAGGGTTGGCAAGTTTCTTCCAAGGCGGAAAAAAAACGTGGACTCTAAGAATATGGTTAAATAAAGAACAAGCTGCACTTTTTCTACATATGGTACAAATGTTTTGTTTTCCAATTTATTTCATTATGAGTTAGTACAAAATTTAACTAAAAAATTAATAATATACCTTTAAATTACCTATACCGACACACACATTTATATACACATCTAGTTTATATAAACATTTTTATTCTAATTTATGTAAACTTTTTTATTTATTTATTTTATAAAATTCAGATAGTAAAATTTTCTGATAAAGTGAACATATATTTAATAGAGACCATTACACATTGAACAAAATATTAAGATATTTTTATATTTTTAGTGCTTGAACAAAAATTAGATATAAATTATCTTATTAAAAAATCTCATTCTCCATGTACGATAAAGAGAAGACTACATATATAAATATTTTGGTTTTGAAAAAAATAAAGAAAAATTTTCCATGTGCCCAGGGTTGGGTTTTTATGTCAAAAAGTGGTTTTCGACATGACATGTCAAAAAAAGTGTCGAAAAAGGTCAAAAAGTGTCATAAATTGTCAAAAACCTCAGGTAATAACCTTATTAAAAGTATTTTATTGTAAATCAAGATTCAAAACTGAGTATATCATAATTTAAATACAGTCGAACCTCGTTAACATGAATTACTTTTAACATAAATTGTTTCCACAATCCTTGTTAAAAGGAAGATTAGTTTCGTTATATGAAAATTAGTTACCGACAGCATGAACTACTTAGCTCATTTTAAATTACCTAAATATTTTATTTTGTACATAGTCGTGACATAAGTAGCAATTACAACAGTGTTACATAATTTGAAATCATTACAGCTACAGGTTTTAAATTAATAATTCAAAATAAAGGGTTAATTATTATTATTATTAATATCAGGATGTCTCCACAAAGGTGTGATGGTGGAAAGACTTAAAGTGACATATCGCCTATTGTCAAATGTCTAAACACCAAGCTGCTATTCTATTGAAAAATTTGTTATTAAAATCATTTATTACTTTTTAAATTCAGTTTTCACAATCATAAAATTCACAACTGTTAAATTAGAACTTGTTTACCAAAAGTGAATTTTAAATCTGTAAAGTGTGTCACATGAACTAAATGTATTTTTTTTTTTTCATTTTATAGCTTCAAAATTAAAAAATTAATAAAAATATTTTAGGTAATGAGTAATACAGGGATCCCAGTGGCGACTAAAAAGTAACTTTTTGCTACTAAAATCAGTCCCAGTGTGCGAAAGTAGCTTAAAAGCTATTTTAAGGGTAATAAACTATTTTAAGAAAAATGGGAGATATTTTTTAAACAAAAAATTGTTTTTCTCTATTTTTCTTTATCTAACTTTTGAAATTTAGTGCAATATTTCTATTAGCTAGGGTAAAACAGTGGAAGTGTAAGGGAAGGAAATTTATTTTCATGCCTTGAAATAGTTAAAAGGTTAATTTCCTTGAAATAATTAAAATTTTAATTGTTTATCTTTTGTAATTTATTATTACTTTTAATCAAAGACTACTATTCATACCCTAAGTGCTACTATTTTATACATTAAAGGCGACTAAACAGGGTTGGGTTTTTTCCAGGACAGTGGAAGAAACTAGAAAAAAACTGGAAGAAATGGAAGAAACCAACCAGAAGATAAAGCAGATGTTCAAAATTAAAATTTATGAACTATAGCATAATGTCAAATCTAAACTATAATCCAATTAATATTAAAAATATTTTTAGAAAAATAAGTTATTTGATAACAAACACTAAATATATACAGGTGATGGGTATTTACTTTTTAATGCTAATATTTTTAGAACTTTTTGCATAGATACTATATCATATTACTATACATTTAAACAGCACAAGTGATAATTACAGTATTAGCCATAATATTTGCACTTTCTTTTTTTAAGAATACAATCTTTTGTATAAAATCAAAGCAGGTACCCAATGAACTGTATCAATACGTACTACTTTTAAACTCTCCTGGACCTTTAACTTTTAAACTCTAGGATTAAAAAAAAAAAAAAAAATCCATAGTTTGTATTTATCTATTTTAATGTACACAATTCATGTATGCTGGTAAATAATTTAAGCATATTCAAATAATAGGCAGATGTAAAATGTAAACAAACAAATTTTAAAAAAATATTAAACAAAATATTTTTGAAATTTCGGAAATATTATTCATCCCTGATTAGTTTTGTTAAACATTGATGCAATTGTGATTTGTTTCAAACACTAGTCTGTATGAATTGCAGGATACTAAATACAAGAATGTTTAACAATGTAAGCCTTAAAAAATAGCATAACTTTTTATTTTGTTACAACATTTAAAAGAAATAAGTTGTAGATTATAGAAAAATGTTAATTTACCAACATAAATAACCACATATAAAAATAATTAAAATAATAAATACCTGTTTCTAAGCTTTTTATTGTCTTGTTTAAACTTTGATTTCAATTACACCGTGAAACTGTAAAGCATGGTGAATTCCCGAGCCCCCATCTGCTGTGCCGCGCATGCGTTGGTTGGTTTCTCTCACCGGACTAAGGCTCCTAAATAGGGGCTCTACACCGGACAGAAGATTTTCTGCTAGCGTCATTGAGTTGAATCTTGCGTGTTTGAATCAGTTTCACGCCAAACTTGACATGCAAGGAGTTACTGTATTTGTGTTTCATCTACCTTGCGGGAGTCTTGCTGCAAATTTGTCTCGTCAAATTTGTCATGACAAGATAATATGCAGAAAAAATCAATCAGGGTATGCTATCTGGGTTCATTGTTTTGACTCGTATTTTCATTTCTTGAATCATACACACACAGTTTGCACCAAGTGCCACCTATCAATATTTTTTTAATAGACTTCTATACCATTCTAATTCTTAAAGCGAAGGTGCGTTTATATTCATGCAACGCACTGTATGTATTTAGAATATTTTTGACGTTCTTTTAACACGTTCGCTGCCGATCCCGCGCTAGCGCGGGATGTGACGTATTGTTTTACAGGTGAAAGTTTACTTTAGGCTGCCGCTTGGCGAAATTTCGAAAATCGCCAAGACGGCGTCATTTCGCATCGTGTTCCGAATAGCAACCCTCCACCGGCGGCGTATGATCGAACACCGACGATCTAACCTAACAAATAAATACATCGGTTGAAAAAAAAATATCATATTAAAAAAAAAAAAAAAAAACGCAGAACAAAAGGAAAATTTTTCATAAAATAGAATAAAAAAGAATTATGAAATAATTATGAATTCATAACTAATCACAAATAAAAGAATAAAACTTAGATCATACAGTTACACCAAATGTTAAAGTACCACCACGCTAACACGAAGTTGTACACCAAAATGTGGTTAATCGATGTGATCGAAGCGACACTACAGTTATTGGGGACAACCTTTATTTAAAGGCATTTTTCTACGTTTTTAAAAATTGTATAAAGTGAATGATTTATCATTAATATTTCATTTATAGTCCTCATTTGTTAGATATGAAAAATACATCCGCAACTGAATAATTATAGCAAATTTTAACGGCTCTCTATAATAATGGTACTCTGATCTGTTTACCCTCTGATCTATTCCCCTGTCCCAAAATGCTTGAGATTAAAAAATATGCAAAGTGTTGTACTGTAGCAATCAGTATTGGCATGAAATTCAAAAATATGCCTCTAAAATTCAAAAGTACCTCTTAAATTCCAACTTCACTTTCGTGACGGATGAAAATTATGATGGTATGTTTCCAGACCACCTCAGCTCTCCTAGCTCAAACGGTCGCCAATTACCCATTGTGCAGCATTAGTGAGATGTATAACTCAACCAACCTTAAATTACAACAATATTAAACCAGCCAAACAACACTAACGCAATTATCAGAAATATTCATATTTCAAAATAGATTGTTGGTTAGATTTTACATCACACTAATGCTGCGCAATAGGCAATTGGTAACGGTCTGAAGCTCACCTCCGGAAGCATGCCTCGAAATTTTGATCCTCCCGGAAGAATATTTCAAAATAGAATGCTTTCTCTCTAGTAAAACACGTTTGCTGAATACGCAACCGAAGTGATGACGTCAGTGATTTAATATTTCATTTGCTTAGTGCTTAGTACTAACGAAACTATTTGCTATGGAAATTTAAATTATTACTCATTAACTCCAGAGTTTGCTTTTACCGAGCAGACGAATTTTCATACCTTTTGACGTCATACATCATATTGACGTAACACATTACGCAAACAAGCAAAGGTAAACACAAAGCCCATAACATCTGGCGATGTAGCGCTCTTGTGAAATACGCCAAACATAATCGGCAGGTTAAAGGAAAAAAACGCCGTTTCAAATATTAGTCACGTGAGATCGGTAGCGAACGTGTTAATGTTTTGTAATAGTTTTGGTAAGAGTATAATTGCCTTTTAGTCGTTTAATCATTCTTTAAAAACAAATATGCTTTTTTACTTTCTTTTACCTACAAGGTAGAGAAAGTATTGTTTTTGTGTCAAATTTTCGAGATGGAGTTTTTGTTATATTTCCATGTTTTAAGGTTCCCTGAATCTAAAAATCATGTTTTTAGGTGTTGGTCTGTGTGTATGTCTGTCTGTTATCAGCATTTCTCAAAAACTAATTACAACAGAAAGTTCAAACTTGGTATTCTAAATGTGTATCGTACGAGTATAGTGATGCTACACTAAGTTTTTCTTTGAGATCAAGCAAATGGTTCGTGTACAGGGACACCCAAGATAATTCAAATACATTGCATCTATGGGGGAAATTGCAGGTAAGTAGAGTTTAACATCTATAGACTGCACTAAACCAAATGAAACAAATATATATTTTTTATAAGCGTAAAAATATATTTCATGTAAAACATGGTATAGAAATCATTTCCTGTTTGTTTACAGGGCTACACAAAAGATCTAGATTATAATGCTGCAATACTTGAAAACTGATGGAAGTGTATTTCAGGTTGTGACGTGTGTTCTTAATATAGGAATATATTTATGTGCACCATGTGATTTGTACATAATTTTAAGAAGTTATACAGGGCTGCCAATATTTAAGACATAACATTCTTTTTTAACACTTTCCAACAAGGTTGAAAAGTGTTTATGACTTGAGTCTGTCTGTCTGTCACGCTCTAACTCCCGTAAATATTTATGGAATTTCTTGAAACTGATATATGTTATTCAAGTTCACTATCGGAAGTTCCCTATTGAAAATGGAGTTTATACCTCTACTGGTTAGTTTACAGGGACCCCCTAAAATATTTCAAAGCATTGTGTTCTATGAGAGGCATTGCTATAAACAATATTTAAATACCCTCACTGTACACAAATCTTAATGAAATTGAAATATGTTATTCAAGTTCACTATCGGATGTTTCCTGTATAAAATGAAGTAAATATCACCACTGATTTGTGTACAGGGACACACAAAAGTATTTTAAAGCATTGTGTTCTATGAGAGGCATTTCTATAAACCATATTTCCATACCCTTACTGTACACAAATCTTAATGAAATTGAAATATGTTATTCAAGTTCATTATCCGATGTTTTCTGGAGCAAATACCACCACTGATTTGTGTACAGGGACAAACAAAAGTATTCCAAAGCCTTGCGTTTTATGGAGATATTTCTATAAACTAAATATTAATAACTTTACTTTTCACGAAGATATATGAAATTGAAATGTGTTATTTACAAGCACAAAAGAAAATGCTTTGCATAGAATACAGCATGATTAGCATTAGATTTACAGGGTGACACAAAAATATTCAGTTATATAAAGAGCTATTAATAAATATTTGCTAAAAGTGTACTTTCGTTTACATTAAGCGTTTGTAACACTTTCTAACATTTTTAAAACTTTCCAACAAGGATGAAAAGTGTTAATGACGGTGTGTCTGTCTATCTGTCCGTCTGTCTGTCTCTCCGCGCTCTAATTCCCGTAAATATTTCTGGAATTTCTTGAAACTGATATATGATATTCAAGTTCACTATCGGATGTTCCCTTTTGAAAATGGAGTTTATACCTTTGCAGGTTTGTGTACAGGGATATCCGAAAGTATTTCAAAGCATTGTGTTCTATGAGAGGTATTTCTACAAACCATATTTTCATATCTTTACTGTGCACCTATCTTAATGAAATTGAAATGCGTTATTCAAGAGGCGTTCTATGAGAGGTATTTCTATAAATCGTATTTTATATTATTACTGTACACATATCTTGATAAAATTGAAATATGTTATTCCAGTTCACTATCGGCTGTTCCCTGTTGAAAATGGAGTTTATACCTCTACTGGTTTGTGTACAGGGCACCCAAAAATATTTCAAAGCATTATGTTCTATGAGAGGTATTTCTATAAATTATATTTTCATACCTTTACTGTACACATATCGTAATGAAATTGAAATATGTTATTCAAGATCACTATTGGATTTTTCCAGTATAAAATGGATTAAATACCAACTCTGTTTTATATACCAGGACACTCAAAAGTATTCTAAAGCATTGCGTTCTATGAGAGATATTTATATAAATCAAATTTTAATAACTTTATTGTCCACGAAATTTTAGGAAATTCAAATATGTTATTTATATGCACAAAAGAATGCTTTACATAGAATATAGCATGATTAGCATTTGATTTACAGGGTGACACAAAAATATTCTGTTATATTAAGAGCTATTATTAAATATTTGCTAGAATTCTACTTTCGTTTACATTAAGCGTTTTTAACACTTTCTAGCATTTTTTTATGTGTGGATATATCAAATTGTGTATCTGTCCGTTTGTCCGTCTGTCTGTCTGCCCGCGCTCTAACTCCCGTAAATATTTCTGGAATTTTTTGAAACTGATATATGTTATTCAAGTTCATTACCGGATGTTTCCTGTTGAAAATGGAGTTTATACTTCTACTGGTTTGTGTACAGGGACACACGAAAGTATTTCAAAGAATTGTGTTCTATGAGAGGTATTTCTTTAAACCATTTTTTCATACATTTACTGTACAATATCTTCATGAAATTGAAATATGTTATTCACGTTCACTATTGGATGTTTCGTATGTAATCGGATAGATTACATACAACCACTAGTTTATATACAGGGACACTCAAAAAGTACTCCAAAGCCTTGCGTTCTTTGTGAGATATTTCTATAAATCAAATTGTAATAACTTTACTTTCCACGAAGTTTTAGGAAAATGAAATATGTTATTTATATACACAAAAGAATGCTTTGCATAGAATATAGCATGGTTACCTTTAGATTTACAGGGTGACTCAAAAATATTCAGTTATATTAAAAGCTATTAATAAAAAAATGCTGGAATAGTACTTTCGTTTACATTAAGCGTTTTTGACAATTTCTATCATTTTTTTATTGTGAATATAATTTCAATTTGTGTATATGTCTGACTGTACTTCTGTCCGTCTATCTGTCTCTCTGTCCGCTGATCTGCGCTTTAATTCCCGTAAATATTTATGGAATTCGTTTAAACCGATATATTTTATTCAAGTTCACTATCGGATGTTCCCTATTGAAGATAGAATGACTGCCTCTTCTGGTTTGTGTACAGGGACACCCAAAATTATTCGAAAGCATTGTGTTCCATGAGAGGAGTTTCTTTAAACCATATTTTAATACCTTTAATGTATAGAATTTTTGATGAAATTTTAATATGTTATTCAATTCCCTATGGGATGTTTCCTATGTAAAATAGAGTACAATTTAACTGGTTTGTGTACAGGGCTACTTGAAAGTACTCCAAAGCATTGTGTTGTATGAGAGTTATTTTTATAAACCAAATTTTAATATTTTATTTTTCCACAAAGCTTACTGCAATTGAATATTATTCGTATGCACAAAAGAGTGTGCCTTCTCTGTAATATAGTATGGTTAGCATTAGATTTACAGGGCCACACAAAAATAATCAGTTACATCAAGAGCTTTTAATAAAAATTTGCTGGAATTTCACTTTTGTTTACATGAGCGTTTTAACACTTTCTTATAATTTTAGCGGCAATATGATTTCAATTTGTGCATCTGTCTGTACGATTGTCTACCTTTATATCTGATTGTCTCCAGCTCCTATCATACGTGAATATTTTGAGAATTTTTAAAAAATGATACACTCAAGTTCCCTATGGAATGTTCCCTATTTAATATGTCATTAATAGGTCCTGTACAACTAGTTTGTTCACAGGGACAACAACAACAGGAATAAAAAAAAGCCAATGTATTATCTTTTAGGACAGAATTTTTTAAAAGTTATATTTAAGAAACTTTCTAGTATAAAAATCATAAAAACATGGACATGTATTATTAATATTCTAACATATTGTTTTATATAGAATATGATGTGATTAACTTTCAGATTTACAGGGCTGCAGTAAAATATTCAGAGAGTTTAAAAGATGTAATTATAATCTAACGGCTGCATTTTCTTTTGCGTTAAACCTTTTTAACACTTTCCAAAATGCCTCAGAGTAATTTTAAAATCAATTAGTCTCTATGTTTTTCAGTCCTTCTGTCTGTTGTGCGATAACGTAGGCAAATAATATTAAAAGTTGTTCGATACAACATTTGCGTACAGTTGGAAAGTGTTACTAATCAATGCTTACTGCATGTTTTTTCTTTCTTGTTATTTGTTAGTAGAAGTGCTTTATTGTGATATACTATATCACATAATATTTTACCAAGTCCAGGTAAGCTGCTCAGGAATTGAAATTAATTCCTCAAAGCCATATGATAAATAACGTATTTTTTTTAAGCTAAATATTCATCGACTGTTTTCTTGTATATTTACACGTTTTGAAGCTTCCTGAATACCGAAGTAGAGTTTTAAAGTTTGATGTTTCCCTGTGTCTTTTAGAGTAAATTAAAACGAATAATTTCAGGCGATCCAAATGATTTATTTTGAGGTGAATACGTTTCTTCTACTTTTTCTACGAAAAGGTTGTTCAAGATTGATACTTTTCAAGGAATGATGCGTGTGAAAGTTTTCTGAATAAATTTAAACGAACTTTTGAACTTAATAACAGATTTGAATTCTCTATAAAATTAAGTACAATAATGAAACGGGTGATTGATGGGGGCGGTAGCCCCCTCCCATACAATTACATGTTAAATAAAGCTGTTCCAAAGCCTAAGCTGATTTGTTTTAACATAGGTTTACATAACAGTGCTTGTTATCTTAACCCACAATCACCAATTCGTACTTATAGTATTAAATTTCAGGGTGAGAGAAAGTCGTGTGAGTGACACACTAGATTATTTTTTGAAATAAAACAACTAGTTTTTTTTTTTTTTTTTTTTTTGTGCTATTGTATTAAAACTGTAAAATATTCTTTTAATGAATTTCGCCTTTCGTGCTGTTTAAAAATCAAGAAAATTTGATTCATTAATCGCTACCAAAAGAATGTAGAAAAATAGTATTTTGTAAACAAATAGCTCGAATCCCACAAACCCGTAACAAATGTTTCGAATCAGAATTGTAAATACTTACTCTCATTTCGCACATGATAATAATAATAATAGTAATAATAAGTAAAATGACTAAATGACTAAACAAAAAATATAAAATAAAGTAAATGTAAAGCGTGAAATCGACTTTAAATATTAAAAAATTAATAATATTTGAAAGAAATGTAAAAAGTATGAAATTTTAACAGTGTCAGGCAATGCGCGTAAAAAAACTTTTCATTAAACTTTTAATATGTAAGTTAAATGTGTTTGTTTTGATTCGTTACCAAGAATTTCTTGCATTTTGTTACTTTCTATTACCCATAGAGAAGTATTGTTTTTGGGTCAAATTTTCAAAAGTGAGGTTTTGTTATAGATACACGTTTTGAGGTCCCCTGAATTTGAAAATCACGTTTTTAGCGGTTGGTATGTGTGGGTGTATGTTTGTCTGTTTGTCTGTATATCTGTCTGTTATCAGCATATCTTAAGAACAAACAGCAGCAGAACTTCCAAACTTGATATTCTGAATGTGTATCATATAGGGCTGCTACACTGAACGTTTCGTTTAAATGAAGCAAATGGTTCGTATACAGGGACACCCAAGAGAATCCAAATGCATTAAGTCTATGGGGGAAATTACAGATAAGTAGATTCTAACATCTATAGACTGCACTAAATCAAATGAAACGAAAATATATATTGTGTATAGCTGAAAACATTTTTCATGTAGAATATAGTATAGAAATTAATCACTGTTCGTTTACAGGGCTACACAAAAGAACTAGTATATAGTGCGACAATACTTGAAAATTGATGAAAGTGTATTTGAGGTTGTGCTGCGTGTTACTAATATAGGATTATGTTATGTGCTCATGTGGTGTGTACATAACTTTCATAAGATATACAGGGTTTCCAATATTCAAGCCACAAAATTCTTTTTTATTGTTAGTAAAAGTGTTTTATGTGACCATGTCCAGGGAAACTGCCCAGGAATTGAAATTAATTACTAATAACCACATGGTAAATAATGTAATATTTTTAGCTAAATATTCATCACTTTTTTTTTTTTTTTTTTTTTTTTTTTATATATATTTACATGTTTTGAGGCTTTGTGAATACCGAAGTTAAATTTTTAACTTTTGATCTTTATATGCGTCACTTAGAGTAAATTAAAAACAAATAATTTCAGGTGATCCAAATTTTGTATTTTTAAATTAATACATTTTTTACTAGGAAAGTTTGATCAAGATTGATAAGTTTCAAGGAATGTTGCGTGTGAAATTTATGTCTAGATGATCTTAAATGAACATTTAAATTTAATAACGAATTTGAATTCTATATAAATATAGGTAAATAATGAAACTAGTTTTGAGAGAGGTTGTAGCCCCCCCTCACACGGAATTATGTGCCAAATAAAGCTGTTCTGAAGCCTAATTTGAATTAACATAAGTTTACATATAAGTACTTGTTATCTTACCCCTTAATCTTCAATCTGTTTTTATATTTCAGGGTAAGAGAATATCTGTTTTTATATTTCAGTTTTAATTTCAGGGTAAGAGAAATTTGTGTGAGTGACACAACATATTACTGAATAGTAGCCGCCTTACATAGTACCAGCGGGCTCATGATCCTTGAAAAATCCGACTTTACGAAACTACCGCTCGGTGGCGTCTGCGGTGCCTTTGTCCCGTTTCAGGTCTTACAACTGCTTATTGACATATAGTGAAAATAGCTTTATTGAAAAATTTAATCGCAGCAAATACCCGCTCGGAAGCGCTTCCAAACGACGCCTTCTTCTTGTTTCAATATCTGAAACAGCCTGTTCGCTCGCCATGTTATGATCTTTCAAATTACTGACTTTAGCAAAGTCACCCTCGGTGGCGACTGCGGCGTCTCTTCCCCGTTTTAGAACTTACAACACCTCCCTCGCTCATTAAAATTTAAAATATTGAAATTTAAAAGTATTACAGGGCCATCTGGCGGTAGAAATATCTGTAATCTACTGTTCAATTCCAAATCAACAAAGCTTTAAAATGATGCATTACTTATGAAATTATTTTAATTTAGTAGCTAAGATACAAAAGAAAACCTAATCAGGAAAGCTTAAGACATCTAAATCAGGTGAAATCTTGAATCCCGCTTTCGATAA
Source organism: Salticus scenicus (assembly GCA_963930645.1). Classification (NCBI taxonomy): domain Eukaryota; kingdom Metazoa; phylum Arthropoda; class Arachnida; order Araneae; family Salticidae; genus Salticus; species Salticus scenicus. Next base: position 306,957,654 of record OZ005654.1, read on the forward strand.
TATGAAAGTACTTTAAAATATCTTTCGAATGATGTATTAAAAAGAATTTAATCATAATTAGAATTTCAAATACTCGTATAAGAATAAAATTTAATTTGCAATTAATGTAAATTAAGATATAAAATTTTGGTTTATTCTCCGAAATGGATGAAATTAGAACTGCAAGTTTATCTTGTGATGTTCAAGCTGTATAGGAGAGAAAAACTGAAGAATTTTGAAATTTCCAGTTTTTAATCCCAGTCCAAAAACAGGTGACCTCAATCAGTAACAGATGTTTTTCTTTAGCTCCACTTTCGAGATATCGTTTGCGAAGTTAAAAGGAGTTGCCATGGTAATCAAATTATCAAGTATTATTCGATCGGCAAACGCCAGAAGCTGGATTGAGAATCTCATGGAAGTACAGGGATGCAGAAAATAAAAAAATATATAACTAATTGAGTTTTTGAAACAATCACTCAATCTTTTGAGATAAGTTTCGTTTCATCAACGTCTGTATGCAATAATAATAATAATAATAATAATAATGATTTATCTATAAAAGATATTGAGTTATAAAATGTTTTGGGAAAAAATCGATGTATAATAAAATCTAAAACTATGGATCGCTAATCAGTATTTTGTTAAAAATTTTATTTGGTTCGAAAGAGGATTAAATGACCTTACAAAATATACATGTTAAGAAATGGGACTAATAGTGTTTCGTAGAGGGCGGTTTCAAAAAGGCGGTCGCAAAAAAGAGAAATTTTGCTCCGTTTTTAAACTTAAAAAAAAATATATGAAAAATCCATATTTTTCAAAAAAAATTGGATCGTAAGAATCGGTAATAAATGCTCTTTCTCGTGGTACAGGCGTATTTTCAATATCTCGAATCATTGAGCAGGAATCGCTTTACAAAATCGCGCGAAAATTTCCCTCTGTGTTTCTTCTTTTATGGAACGTGCTGAATTCTACTTGGATGGTGAAAACTACGATCCGCTGGCTTTTTAATTAGACATAGGTTGACGTTTTAATTAATATCTACGAAACTAATTAAACCTTTCAAAATCTGTTTTCAGAGCCCCTCTGGAAGGCTCCTAAGCATCCGTCTGTCAATTGTTGTACTTCTGCGTTCAATAGGGGCTGAACGCACAGCCCGACAGAGATACAGACATCTTCCTTCATTATTATAGATACATTAAAGAAATTTTTACAATGACAGTATAACTTTTAAATGATTAATTTCTAATTAAATATTTGTAATCCTAGAAAGTTTCACCGAGAAATGATTTTCTGATCTTCTTTTTAAGTATTTTAAAGGTGGAATCCACTGTGGTCTGAAATAAATACATTAAAATAAACTGTTCTTTAAAGTTCGCTAGTTAAAATAACGTCTTTCATTCTTTTTTTCAAAACAACAAAATATTATTCAACGATAAATAATAAATTTATTCTTTTGTATAAGAAAAAATTGAACATTTTCCCCAATTCTTTAAGGCCACATTTATTCCTCTTAAAAGAAGCATAAAACAACAAAAGAGGAAATAAATTGAATTATTCAGTAACATAGCCTTATCTCCTTGTGAAATACTGTATAATAATTTATACAGAAAAAAAAATGGTGACTCTTGGAAGCATTCAAATGAGAACTATTAAGTACAGAAAAATTTAACGTGTTCTTCTATGTTACATTATCTGGATAAGTTATGTTTTCCCATTAAATATTGATTTTTTTATTTTTATACGGACAGATAAATATAACTGAAACAGAAAATGAAAAAAAGGATAGAATTTTTGGAATGAAAATATTGATCATATCCTGATAATGATTTACCTAGAAATAAATTATCATTAAAAATCATTACAATTCCTTTTTTACATTTTAATTTTCCTATAAATTTGTGAAATATTTTTTTTTATCCATTTTTTTTTTCTTTTTACTAAAAGCAGATATTTTATTTTAACATACAAAATATGTTTTATGATTCTGATTTTTTAAGTATTTTATGAAATGAAAAAAAATCATAATTTTTAAATGTCATAATACGTTAAAGAAAGTTTTTTTTTTTTTTTTTTTTTTTTTTTCAAAAGCATGCTCAATTGTTTATAGCATAATTTTATAGAAACACAATTTACGTCTTTAGGATAAGTTTGGTTTTAGGATACGTTAGGTTTTAGGTAATTGAAACACAGAAAAAAAAAAAAAAAAATAGCTGCCAGTGTGAATTATTACGACAAAATTCAATATGTTGTAGTAAAAGTTGTTAGATGAATTGTAAAATTTTATTTTTCTAAACTGCTATTTTTATATATAACAGTCGCTTTAAATAAAAAAAAGAAAAAAGTTGTAATCAAACCAAAAGTATTTTACAAACTTAGTGGTGTTAAAAAAAAAAAAAAAAAATAATATCCATATAGCAATTTTAGTTGCACTATAAACACAGTTACAGTAATGTTTCAAAATAAAAGTCTAAATACATATACACTGGATGAAAGGCAGGCAAAAAATACAAATATTTTTAGAGGATTCTTTTAAGTAATGATATTTCATTATTTTACTACCGGCAGCATGGTCTGTAAGAGCACAGGCTCATAATTGAAAGATTGCAGGCTTCGATCGCCGAACCACTCGAAGACCGTCGTGTATGATAATCGAGCCTGGTGAGCGATAAATCGTAATCTAAATAAATCGTCGACCTGTCGCTGTCCCAAAATCTTCCATGTTTACATCAAAATTATAGCTCTGGTGTACTTGATTATAAGATTCCTCATCCCTGATTTGGATCAAAAGTCGAGTTCTTATTGTCATCTTTCGCCAATATGTCAGGCAAAGTCTTACTTCCACCACTTATGGTGCTCCTCTAAAATGGAAGGTGTTTTCCCGCCTCCTTAAATTTGCATGGTTTCACTACACGTGCTTGGAGTTTCCGAGGAACATAAGTAACAACAACAACAACAACAACACTAACTGAAAAAAAAATAATAAAAGAAAGAAAAAAGTCAGTAAGTAAATCTTTTGGCACTGTATTAGAAAAAATTGAATCCTAATTATGATTAAGTCCATTTAATGCTTCTTTATCAAATGTTGCAATATCTATTATATGTCATAAAATAAATTTTTACCCTAAATTTTATGATTTTCAGTTTTATCTTTAAGGGAATAATTCATCTAATTTAATTTTTCTAATGAGTTTTCATTGATGAATGCACGTTACTTAATTAACAACTTTTAAAGAATGCAACAAATTATCACCCTTAGCAAGAAAACGAAATAAACAACTTTATGTACTTGTCAGAGCAGGAAAAAAAGTTTATTCAAGAACAATGATCAACAGTTATCTAACAATTCTTCAGTGGAAATTTCTGAGCGCAACTGAGTATTAAACCTTTTTTTATAGTCTTGGCGATGATTTCAGCAAAGATTCGCTGTAAGTTTGACACGGGAATCTTTTGAAGATAACCAACGACTTTGTTCCTAAATGGCATTAGGATTTATCATTAATTTTCCAGGTCTTCAAAATTTCAAAATTATTATTTTATTTAAATTGGTCGTGAAATCTCTCTCTCTCTCTCTCTTTTTTTTTTTTTTTTTAACAATTTCCACTTCTAAAAAATTTAATAGGCGTTTTTTTTTTTTCTTTTTCTCTCTTCTTTTTGTGACAGTAAATCTAGTTTCTTTGCAAAATGCGTTTTAATGAAGGAAAGGATTATATTTTGCATTATGATGCTCGTTTTTCGATCATATTTTGTCCATTAAGGTTTGCACCTAGCGCTTAAAATGAATTCCATATCACTACAAAAATCTACTCTTAACCGCTATTTGTATCCGAAACTTGAAACTAAAGACAAAAACTCACCCCACATGGGCATATAAAAGGGGGGAAAATCATACAGGATGGTTATTTACACTATTTATACTATATATATTCGTTAAAAATACTTTGGTAAAGAGAATATTTTAAGCTTCATAATTGTTATAATCTTTCGCATGTAGTTTAAAATAACAATTATTTAAAATATCCTCAGAGAAAAAGTAGACATCTATATTAATTTTGACAGTTATGCAAAATATATGTACACGAATATTTTCTAAAGTTATGTTTTCAATAGTGAAATTTCGATTTAATTCTGTAAATTCTGCTATCTCTGTCTTTCTCTCATATATATATATGTTTGTTTTACTTTTTTTTTTTTTAAGTAAATTGCCTTTTAATATCCTTTATATTATGTTGCATATATATATATATATATATATATATACTTATATAATTAGTATACAAACATTTATCTTAGGCACATAAAAAATATATATATATTTTTTTTTAACATAGTGTTAAAAAAAAAAAAAATAAATAAAAAATTAAGCACAGATATTGTGAAATGTATTAAATCTATTTTGCATTATGTTTAAGAGAACACGTTTAAGCATGAAACTATGTTCAATAATATTTTCATATTTGAATAAATAGTATATTTTATATGCATACACATTAATGTATTACATATTTTAAAATGCAAAATTTTATTTTAAAAATATGTTTATTATTAGCTAAATACATATGAAAACCAGTTCAGATTTAAGAAATAACCCTGTTTATAAACATTTATGTTGCTTATTCTTTGAAAAAATATATATATATATATATTTATTTATTTATTTAAGTACATGTATATTGAATAATGAAATACTACTCTATTTATATAAAAGTACGTGATGTATGCAAAGTTTTTTTTTTTTTTTTTTTTTTTTTTTTACATTAAAAATAATAATAATAATCTATACATATAATAAAATAAGATGTTTGTGTGTGTGTGTGTGTCATTGTGTATGTATTTCCAGAGCTTTTTAAGAAAACGGCTGATGGCTGAGCTACAAAAATTTGCATGGTGGTTCGTAATGACCTCTCCTGATGCACCTCGAAGCCCGATTTTCGAATTTTGTTTTAGTTTTCTTTTAATTAATTAAAATGCTAAAATAAAAACCTTCTAATTACTGATAAATTGGTCATTTAATTTTAATCCTTAATTTAATTGTTACCAAAAAAATATTATCAATATTTTTTCGACAGAAAAAAAAAAAAAAAAAAAAAAAAAAAAAAAACGTGAACAATAAAAATTACATTTATTTAAAATATTTAATTTTAATCCTTAATTTAATTGTTGCCAAAAAAATTATCATTATTTTTTCGACAGAATAAAAAAAAAACTTGAACAATAAAAATTACATTTATTTAAAATGAGGAAAATAAATAAAAAAATTAGAAATATCACTGGTATCGTTACCACTGAGCTGAGGGACAACTGGAGCAAATGCTTCCAATACTTTTACACAGTGTTCTTGCGTGCCAGTTTTTCTGCAATCGTTATCCTGCCTTGCATGGCAAGCAACATTTGTCGGGTCGTCTATTACTATTATAATCTTTAAAGAATTAAAATTTAAAATTGTAATGTCATGTTTAGCATATGGTTGTTCGAACAGACAACCTTTACACAATTTTACTTTGAAATATATATCAAAGGCTTTTTGCCATGCAACGTTTGGTAGACAAACCTTCAAAAAACGGCACGCGAAAACCAGTCTAGCATTTCCTCCAGTTGTTCTTCAGCTCAGTGATCGTTACAAATAAGATACCAAATGAAAGATGCAATTTTTGTGAATCCAACGGATTAAACAGCTTATCGATCGGATAATTAGATTTTTTAAAATTAACTAATGTATGTATTTTAGGTGGCAACAACAGGAGATTGTATGGAAACCGTTTGGAATTTTTTTTTTTAAATGTGCTACTAATTAAGTCACATGTTTATTTTTTAAGTGGGATTAAAAATTGCAGTTTTGAATTTTTTTGAAATTTTCTTTTACAAACACAAACATATAGTATACAGCCTGTACAACACTAGACCAAATTGAAGTTCAAATTTCATCAATATTTAAATAAATATATGAAAATAAAAATATGGTTAATGGGAAATATATATAACCATTAAATGTTTATTTGTCTAAAATATGGCAGAAATAGCGCTCATAGCATATTGTTACAAGGTATTAAGTCTTATTTTTACAAGGGATTAAATCTAAAATGGTGACAAAAATTCAAAAGTCGCCAAAGAGAACTATATTAAGGCGGTACTATGATCATGCTTACAAACCATGAATTATATATAACCACAAAAAATTAATTGTCTCATGCAACAGATGTAGCCGGTCATAGCATATTATAATATTTAGCGTGAAATTGTTATCCTTTTTATGGTTGATCGGGGCTAAACAAAATAAACATAGGAAATAACGTAAAAGCAAATATTATGTGCACCACGTATAGTGTTGTTCATATGTAACTGGGATTCAAATATAAAGGGGATACTTCATTTTTTTCGATACTATCTATTTTGAAACTGTTATCTAATAAGGACTTAATGGAAGCCTGTTGGTAAACCATTGTGTCAGGTAATAGGGACAAGCGCCCGAGTTTTAGCGGATGACCAAATCACTACCGAAGGCAGCAGGGATCCGAAGCGAGCTTTTGAGCAATTTTAGTATTTTATTTTATTTTTATAAAGCTATATAGAAAAGAGTTTCCTTTAAATTTAGTGACCAGCGAAGCGGGCAAAGCCTGCTAGTAATAAAATAAAATAAATACTTCAGGGAGAAAAACCTAAACTCATTTTAAGAATATTTTTAAAAAGTGTAGTTTCATGCTTTGACAATTTATTGTTGATAATCTTATAACATAATTATATATGCCTTTAACTTTATCAAAAAAAATTAATAAAAATTTCTTCCAGCGTAAATTCATCTGTAAATATACGAAAAGTGCTCATATAATTTGCAGCTTTTAGAGAACATTAACCTAAAAAACGAGATAGTGCAAATTATTTAATGTAATAAGTTTACTTAATTACTACTTAACGAGTTTTACTGCTTATTCCTTACAATTATTTATCGTTATAGAAAGACGCTATGTGGTTAATTTCAAATAATTTACTAATTTTTAGTTCATACTATACATTTTTTTTTTATGTTATGTATTTATTTCTGTTTTTATACTTTTTTTTTCTTACCAGTAAATAAAAAAAAAATTAGTAATTATTGACTAATTCTCATAAATAAAGAAAGAATTTAGAAGTGAATTGCAAATATTTTCTAACATTATTTATTTTTAAATATAGGTTGGGAATTCTAAGTCACAAACCTATGTTTAAGTTTGAAATACCCGGTTTTAAACAATTCTTTTTGTGCTCGAATCTAAAAACATTTAATTTAATTATTTAATATTAAATGTTTGCAATTTTTAAACATTAAATGTAATGCACTTTGGAATTAATTTACAATATGATTTTTATTATTTAATTTTTTTTCTTAATCATACACAATTAATAAAATTTCTCATTCTTCCTTCAATAACTTATGACGGTAAATTTTTATAAAGTGAAAAGTCCAAAGTAAATACTCTTATAAAACAGTAAAAAGCAAAAGAAAATTTAATATATATAGATCTTTAATTTTTCAATATGATCCAATAAGACTAATATTTTAATGTTTATAATTTTTTTCAAACATTAGCTTGAACTTTTGAGACATGATATATATGTATACATATGTGTATATATATATATATATATATATATATATATATATATGTGTGTGTGTTTTCTATAAAAATCATAAATTCGTTAAGTATTCGTATAGCGTAGAATATAATCCTATTATATTTCTTAGCTGAGGTAAAGCACATTCCCATAAACCAAATTCATTAAAAAAAAAAACCAATTCGATGCAAGTTTTCGTGAATAAGCTAGAGAATTAGTAAAAACTTCTTTAAAATAAATCTTTAAATAAATTTTTAAAATAAATCTTCTTTAAAATCTGCGCTGCCGAAGGAAGTGGCGTCCCGGTGTGAGTTTTTACCCGATGCTAAATGATATATTTTTCAATTCCTTTTCTTGAGAATGAAAGTTTATGAGTAATAACATTGAATTTTGAGAAGTCATAAGGATAGTGAAGGAATACGTGCGCGCAGCGCACGGGTCTACGCTGCCGAAGGCAGTGGGGACCCGGTGCGACATTTTTCCCGATCAGAATTTTTTTTCTCTTTTTTTATCACATGATACAAATTAATGCAATTTTGAGAATTCATTAATTATTGTGATTCATTTAAAAATAGTGACCAGCGAAGCGGGCGTAGCCTGCTAGTTAGTAATAAAGTTTTAATAAGAATGAATAAAAATAAAGGAAAAATGTACATCAAAAATGGTGTAAATTGATATTTATGATATTTCACATACATGTAAGAAATGAATTAATAATTTACATTTAATTTTTATCTGGTTTCTACAATATTAATTTTTACTTTCTTCTATATTCAATAGAAGAAAGTATTAGATTCGTAAAAAAAAATCATTTTGTGTTTTCGATGGTTTTACACGTTCGAAAGGTTTAGAACACGATTTAACAATTTTTAGAAAATGTCTGTCTATTTGTCAGAATGCGTGTGTGGGTGACAAAATTTTGTGACAACTGTACCTCAGGAACTACAACATAGAGTTTCATAAAATTTTATGTGTAGTTATACCTTGACATAAATTAGATCAACTTTTGGTGAAAATCGTCCTATAGGTGGCTTTGCCATCTAGCATTATCTAAATTATTAAAATGCCGGTATAGGACAAAATTTCGTGTAAATGTACATAAAAATAATTATTTTTTAAGAATCATTTTGAAATTGAAAATAATTTTTTATAATAGTTATAGTTAACTGGAAAAAAATGTTTGTGTATGTAGAAGCATCGCTTGTTTCTCCGAGGAAGAGAAATTTCCTTTATCGATCGCACAATCGGATTTTTTAAAATTAACTAAAGTATGAATTTTAGGTGGCAACAGCAGAAGATTGCATGGAAACCGTTTGGAAAAAAAAATCTGCTTCACATTAAGTCACAAGTTTTTGAAGTGGGATTAAAAATTGCGTTTTAAAATTTTTTTAAATTTTCTCTCACGAACACAAAAATATATTATACATCCTGCACCAACACAAGACCCACTTGCAGTTCAAATTTCCTCAAGTTTTTTTTTTTTTTTGTTAAAAAACAAAAGTTACTTTTTTTTTAATTAAATTTTATTACATTAAGAATTTGGGTTTTAAATTTTTTTTAAATAGATTATTTAAAGTTTATGAACCATATTTTTATTTTATCAGTTTCATTAATAGATTCTACTAGGCGATTTTTTAAATTTTGGTGTTGAAGTACACCGCATGTTTTTCGACAAGAAGTTTAATATAGCAACAGCCATTTTAATCTAAATATCGCATCAAAAATATAAAAATATAAATGATTTATTTTTATAGAAATTTTACAGAAAAATTGCAGTTTTAAAGAAAGCAAATTTATTTCAGCAAGCACTATTTTTAAACTAAACTGTTAAATATATATACAAAATATGAAGGATTCTTATATATAAACAAAAAAGGATCTGATAAAATTATTAGCAAAATAATCTTCCCCTTTTTATACAAAAGAAAAAGGAAGAAAAAGAAAAATCCATCGCTAATATGGCGACAAAAATTCAAAATCCGCCATTGGAGCGACATAATAAAGTTTTGTAGCACGATAATGTTTACCTAATTATTAATTTTTTTATATACTAATCATTGTGCTGATTTATCATAAAAATAAATGAGCCTCTGTGTGCGACTGCACTTGCACGCTGTCGATATTTGATTAATTCAAATTAATATTTAAATAAATAAATAAGTAAAAATAAAAATATGTTTAATGGTAAATATACATAAAAAATAAAAAAATAGTTGTCTAAAACACGGCAGAAATAGCGCTCATAGCATATTGTTACATGGTATTAAGCCTAAAATGGTGACAAAAATTGAAAAGTCGCCAAAGAGGGCGACTTTTAAATTAAGATTGTATTAAGGCTGTACTTTGATCAGGTTTACAAACCATGAATTATATACAACCACAAAAAATTAATTGTCTCGTAGCTGGTAATAACATATTGTAATATTTGGCCTCAAACTGCTGTCATTTTATGGTTGATCGGATAAACAAAATAAACTTAGGAAATAAAAGCAAATATTATGTGCACCACGTATAGTGTTGTTAATATGTAACTGGGATTAAAATATAAAAGGGATACTTAATTTTTTTTTATACTATCTATTTCGAAACTGTTATATAATAAGCCCCTAAATGGAAGCTCATTTATAAACCATTGGCGCAGGTAATAGAGACAGGCGCCCGAGTTTCAGCGGATGACCAAATCCTACCGAAGGCAACAGGGACCTGAAGCGAGTTTTTGAGCAATTTCAATATTTTAATTTGTTTTATTTTTATAAAGCTATATAGAAAAGAGTTTCCTTTAAATTTAGTGATCAGCAAAGAGGGCAAAGCCTGCTAGTAACAAAATAAAATTAAATGAAATCACAAAAACAAGAACAAAACAAAACAAAAAATATATTTATGAAATTGGAATCTACACGAAATGTGCATATATAAAAAAATATAAAAAAAGAAAGAAAAGCAATTAAAACTGGAATTTTTATAAAAAATATTTCCTGCATTCTATACATTTCCAAACAACAAGTTACTAATACATAAAATTCTTAATATTTTCAACAATATCTTCTTTATTATTTATTACAATGGAATCAATGAAGCGAAAATAAAACCTGACAAAAGATAAATGAGACGGTTCCTCTCGGCAGTCTGGATCCATATGAGATAGTTTTCCTTTCTTTCAGTCTTTTGTATTCAACCTGATAGTTTTTCCGTTTGATCGCTTAAAAAGATTTATTTTGTTCAAAAACAATGTGCAAATATGAACATTTAAAATTACAAGGAAATTATTAAGATGATTAAAAAATAACCTGGAAAAAATGTAGTTTTTATTATTTTTCTCGGTACAAGCATTTTTTAAAATAATAAATGAGATTGATGTAAGTATATTTTTATGAAATAAATATTTTTAATGAAAAATTTAAAAACTATAAAACTACATGTAATTAAAAATACGACATTTTAGTGGTAAACCTATTTAAATTTAACTATATTCCACATACAAACCAAATTAATACTTTATTAGTAAAGAAAGAAAATTATCGTAAAGAATTTAAAATAAAGTCGATATGTAGTTACTCGTTTACTTTTTTTGAAAAGTGTTAAATACAGAAATTACTGCAAAAAAATACTTTTTGAGCAAATTCTGATTCTGTATTGAAACTGTATATAAATGTATTTGTGAGATCCTGTAAAAAATAAAAATAAACTGTTAATTCGAATTGTACTATTTATTATTGCCAATATACGTAGTGTTATAATATATTTTGATTGATAATGCCGTAATACATTTTAAATTTCGTTATGCTTTGGGCAATATGGTTTTCTTTAATAAACGTTTTAAAGAAACATTTATTATAAACTATTTTGTAAGTATCTATACTTACGATACAACAGTAGTGATATTTATAGCAAATGAAAAAATATATATATTAAGGTGAATAGAGTGAATAAAGATGAAGCGAATAAAATAAACTGATTTGTTTGCCCTAGGCAACGCGTAGGTTTCTAGTGAAAGGAAATTTCCCTTTTAATAAGGAAAATATAAATCGAATTTTCGTCTCAAAACGCCTTTAATTTTTTTTTTTATCAAAATGGTCATCTGAATAATACATATCAGCAAAACCGTGCGAAACTTTCGCACTTTATTTCTTTTCTTATTTACCGAAGTTTGAAACTCATAAATATTATACCAATTTCGCTACATAGTTAAAATTATAGTTTTCTGTGTTCGTTACTGTACGGAATCTACAAGCATTTTACAGATCAAACACTATGCAGCTAATTCAATAATATTTTTGAAATTTTTAAAATATTTTCTGAATTACTTAGTAATTTCTAAATATAAACTCATGATTATTTCTATCAAGTTAATCGGATGCATGCAGAGTATAGTGGAAATATTTTGTGCAACCCTATAAACTAATTACTAATTTTATACCTACTATTTTCTACACAAACTATGCTATTAATCATTAAAACAAAGTACAATAATTATATGATCATAAATGCTGAGAAACCATGTAAAAATGCACTTAACACTTTCGCGACCGCATGCTTTCGTCTTTTTCACAGTAAAGTCCACCTGTGGGCGTTATTCTCCCAAGTATTTGTATCCATAGTATACTGACTGGGCAAATATGAATATTCGGTATATTTTTATGAAATAAATAGCATACAAATTGCGAAAGAAACACCCACTGGCAGAGTTACAGATCTACGTCTCCGGTGGCAAAAGTGTCAATAAAATTGGCTTACATAGACAACAATGTACGATATCTTTTACACAAACCACAAGCACGATATACGTCAAATATTATACACATAATTTCTTATAACTAATCAATGTAATTGCAAAACATATCGAAATTTTCTTCTGTAGCAAAATAGATCAACTATAGTATATAATCCCAAAACAATTGACAGGTACTTTAGTTTTAAATATCATTGTAATACATGTTACTTCCATCATGCAGAACTAAGAATTTCTGAAAAAGAAATTCTGTCCATAATTCATAATGATGCTAAAATATTTGGTAAGTCTATGTACAGGAGCTATTAATAGGATATGGTCCAAAAATTCTACACATAATTTCATGAAAATCATACACATTTGTGCTAATTTTCTAAAAAAAGTACCTTATTTAAAATTTATAATATTACTAATAAAAAATAAAATGAGCGTTGCTGGTAATAACGATTAACATATCATTGTTAAATTAAAAAATAAAATCTATGAATTCAAATTAGTTTACTCTCAGACAAATAAATAATAAATATTAAAGAAAATCACTTAATGTAGAAATATGAATGAATAGACTGTATAATCAAGTTAATAACGATTAACTGGATCGATATAGAAGCATTATCGTGTATTCTTAATTATGGATCCTTGAACAATTTGTCAAGTCAATTTAACCCTCATTGTTCATAATTTCATATTAATCCAGCTAAAATGGAACACAATTATTCATCATTATTTCCTAATATTGCAGACACAAGACGTTTCACGATAGAAATAGCTTATCTTGTGTCACTGCTGTTACAAATAGAGCTTAAAACGCATCAAAGAATTTCAAATTCATTATTTGTATAATTTATTAAGATCAATGATTTTTTTTTTAAATTTAATATTTAAAAATATTTTAAGTAATTAAATAAACTTATACATACAGGTGTTTTCGAAATATTTTTTATTCTGCATCTTTTTCCTTTCTCCTTATCCATGTCGTCTAGAAAGTATGGCTTTTATACAAAATTTTGAAATTAATTGTTTTTAGGGGACATTTTGAGGTCCCCTGAACCCAAAACACCTTTGTATTTTTGGTGATTATGAAAATATTTTTTGTAAATATCTCCAAAACGGAAAATCACTAAAAAACGAAAAAGAGAGGTGCCCAAGTAGATTTTATAACAAACGCTCTACTTCCAACCGTTTTTGCGTTATGCGAGATACACACATATATACACACACATACGTACATATAGATCAAAGAAAAATAGTGTAAAATCGTAGATATTTCTAAAACTCGTGTCAAGACGATATTTAAAGATTTTTAACAAGATGTCAGGAAAGTCACAATTATAAATTTACTACATTCTGCGATTATTCTATTTTGAGATATGCGGGATAAAAAAACGGGATTTCAATGCTTCTTTATACTAAGTATAAGGAAGTAAAAAGTTACAAAGAAAATAAAGAATGTCAGAGGAAAATAAAACCATGCATACCGTGCAGAATATGATACATTATTAATAAAATGCTGTAGATTAAAACTGAGATTAAGTCATTCAATTGTTTTAATTATAAATTAAAAATGAAATAAAAAAGAAATACAAAGATATAAATAAGTATAATAGTATAGTAACGCAATATTGTAGTTGACGGTTTGAGTTAAGCTATCATATGTTACCAAATACAGATTTTTTACGAAAATTGTTCGGGACAGTAAAGTAAAACAATAATTATCTTAAACTGCGCTGGACATAAAATCAAATTATTTCATTGCTTATGCCCTATTTAGAAAGCCATTTGAAATGAAATAAACTTACAAATACTAGATTGTAAGATTTTAAAGTTTAAAAATCTAGCAAACATAGAAGCTTCTAAGTCTGTAATTTATATATATATATATATATATATATATATATATATATATATATATATATAATATATTTACAAAATTATGATAATTTCACACATTGAGCGCCACGCAAATTCATAAAATCCATTAAAATTCCATTAAAATTCCATTATGATTCCTCCTGTAATAAATAAAAATTAAGCAAATTTTTAATAAATTTTCAATCATTAAATGTAATATTTTTAGTTTTATATCCTATTTTATATCCGCCACCGATGGTTGACGCGGCTTTATATCATATTTGACACTGTCAGCCACGGATGTCTGACAGGGCGCTCAACGTTTTAATTTTTACTTTCCGAACACTATAGTGAGGAAAGTATTGTAATCATGTCAAAAATCCGAATTTGACATTTTGATGTTTCTATACGTTTCGAGGTCCAATGAGTCCGTTTTCACTATTTTTGCGATGATGTATGTATGTGTGTGTGTATGTATGTGTGTATGTATGTGTGTATGTGTGTGTGTATGTCTGTGAGTGAACACGCTAGCGTCTAAACGCTTTGTTCGAATAAGCTGAAAGTTGGTACGTATATTGTAAGTCACCATAGTACGAACCCTATAGATTTTGGTGAATCTAGCACTCATAGTTTTTTTACAGGGACACAAAGAAAAATTCTTTATCATTATGGTCTATGGGACCAAATTCTTAAAAGTGCGATAGCATCTAAACGCCTTATTCAATTGAGCAAAAACTTTATACACATATTATAGGTCACAGATACTCAATCTGTATAGATTTTGGAGAATCTAGCACTTATAGTTTTTTTACAGGGACACAAAGAAAAATTCTTTATTATTACGGCCTATGGGGCCAAATTTTTAAAAGTGTGATAGCGTCTAAACACCTTATTTATCTGAGCAAAAAATGTGTACACATGTTATAAGTCACAGTTGCACCAACTGTATAGATTTTGGTTAATCTAGCACTTACAGTTTTTTTACAGGGACACAAAGAAGAATTCTTTATCATTATGGCCTATGGGACCAAATTTTTAAAAGTGCGATAGCATCTAAACGCCTTATTCAATTGAGCTGAAAATTTATATGAATATTATAAATCACTGTTGCACTAACTATAAGCATTTTGGTGAATCTAGCATTTATAGGTTTTTACAGGGACACAACGAAAAATTCCTTATCATTATGATCTATGGGCTCAAAGTTCAGTAGCGTTAAATAAAACCGTGTAATATATGGAAAAAAATACTCAAACACTCTATTATGGTTTTCACTCTTTTGTTTGTTTAACAACTCCTCTTTCATTATCTACAAAACTGTTAATTACTCAATGTTCGGAAAGTCGAGTGGAGTCACTCCAGATTTTTTATTGGTTCTGCTTCTACTTTCGGGGTAAAACTTTCACTGAAATGTTTGAAGTAAAACATGTTCTGCACACTCCTAAAGTTTCAAGAGGATTCTTTCAGTACTGAGAGATATATGATAAAATAAATAGAATCTATAATGGCTGACACGGCGCTCAACGTGTTAATTTTTAAAGGAACTACAAAAATAGACATAATTTATTCCCTTCTAATATATATATATAATATGGCCCATCATTCGAAAATAATAAACGCATTTATTAAAATGCGATATTTATATATATATATATATATATATATATATATATAAAGCATATAATACAAAAAATTAAAAAAATACTCAATGAAACAAAATGGATCTGCTTCATAAAGTATAAAAGAGATATGTCGATACTAATTAATTTGTATGACTTGTTGAAATGCTAGAAAACTTTTGAATGAATAAATTAGAACACACAAAAGAAGTCCTTTGAAGGGCATATTTTTAATAAGAAAATAAATGATATTTCAATTTAAATTATTTTCTGCAGAGCCTAAAATACAACAACGCTTTTAATTTGACCTGAAAATTATTTTTATTAAAAGTAAAAGAAGTAGTGAAATTAAAATTTTGATTTCTGTATTTTAAAATTTAAGAATGCATGCATTTGCCTAAAATATAACCTGTTATGCATACATGAAGCTTTGACAAACAAAACCTGTGTTTCGAAAGATAAAAGACACCTAGTCGTGGAGAGTGTTTTTTTAAAATACTCTATATCAATATTGTACACAAATTTACATTCTTTTTCATTAAATTTATAAAACAAGTGTTTATGGCTAAATCTATATATATAAAAGAACACTTCCTGAGTGAGTTAGTGAGTGAGGGGGTGATCTATCAACACCCAGACCAAACCCCTGGACCTAGAAGCATGAAATTTTGTGACAATGTTCTTTCTATGACGTAGGCATCCACTAAGAAGCGATTTTACAAAATTCGCCTCCCAAGGGGGGAGAGGGGGGGGCAAAACGTGATTTCACAAAATCCTTCATATCTCAAACAAAAAAATAGATATGCGTGAAGTTTTTGCTCTAAAATATAGCTAATACAAATATCTAAAAACCAATTTCTGGAATTTTAGAAATTTAGCCCCCAGGTGGGGCAGCAGTGGGGGGGGGAGAGAGGGGGGCAAGAAATAAAAAGAGAGTTAGATCGTTCAAAATTGGTATATAGAGGTTTTCGATACCTACAAATCGATATCGGATATTTTCGAATTTGTAAAATTATTAGGAGGGGCGGCAAGGGGGGGCGGCAAGGGGGGGCGGCAAGGGGGGGGGGCTATGGGGCAAAAACAAATAGAAATACAGTTAGGCCGTTCAAAATTGGTACAGTTAGGTTTTAGATGCCTGCAAGTCGAATGGGGATATTTTCGAAAGTGTAAAGTTATTAGGAGGGCCGGGAAAGGGGGAGGGAGAGGGGGGGGGCAAAAAAATAAAAATAGAGTTAGATCGTTCAAAATTGGTATATAGATGTTTTCGATACTTACAAATCGATTGCGGATATTTTCGAATTTTTAAAATTATTAGGTGGGGCGGGAAGGGGGGGGCTATGGTCAAAAACAAATAGAAATACAGTTAGGCCGTTCAAAATCGGTACAGATAGATTTTAGAGGCCTGCAAGTCGAATGGGGATTTTTTCGAAAGTGTAAAGTTCTTAGGAGGGCCGGGAAGGGGGGGGGGCAGAGGGGCAAAAAAAAAAAAAAAAAAAAGAAAATAGAGTTAGATCATTCAAAATTGGTACATAGAGGTTTCCAATACCTACAAATCGATTGCGGATATTTTCGAATTTTCAAAATTATTGGGAGGGCGGGAAGGGGGGGAGTAGAGCGGTAAAAAAATAAAAATAGAGATATATCATTCAAAACTGGTGCATAGAGGTTTTTGATACTTACAAATCGATTGCGGATATTTTCAAATTTGTAAAATTATTAGGATAGACAGGAGGGGGGGGGCGAAGTGGGAAAATAATAGAAATAAGAGTTAGAGCATTTTGGGAATTTTTTCCGAAGGCAGTGAGAACCCGGTGCGACATTTTTCCTACTCAGATTTTGTTTCTCTTTTTTTTCATGTGATAAAAATTAATGCAATTTTGAGAATTCATTATAGTGATTCATTTAAAAATAGGGACCAGCGAAGCGGGCGTTGCCTGCTAGTTAATTATAAATTTGTTATAAAATAACACAATTTTCCCGTTTTGAAATTTCAAAATTTTATTTTTCTAATTAACTAAGCATAATGTTTTGCACGCGTTTAAAATATATATATATATGTATATATATATAATTTAAAATATATTAATAATTAATATAAAATAATTAAAAATAAGCTACTTTAGAACATTTTGAAATAGACCTTTAAATACAACTTTACAGTTTTGATCTTTCGCAAGAAACCTGGTGGATGGAATGTACCACTTTTATTTACACGTTATTACTTAATCAAGTTAAGAAATTTATTTACATCAAGCAGATATATATTAGGAATGTTTATCTTGTGTTTAAATAAATATTAACAAAATTTTGATGTTAGTTTTAAAATAAAAATAAAACTGACTATAAAACCAATAAGAATATAAATAAAAATAATCACATGACAACTAATAATAAAAATAACCACATGACAATTTACTTAGTAAAAAATAATTTATTAAACTTATTTTTTATTAAAAATATCTTTCATAATGAATGAAGACGATTTCCATTCTAGAGAAGTAGTATCTATATATTAATAGGCAAGCATAAAATTTGTAGTCCCTTTTTAACATATTAATTATGGGAGTAGAGGGTTGAAAATGGTATCATTCGAAAGGTATGGTTAGCCGGAAGGTGCGATTACAAATATTATTTTCTTACGATGTCAAGAAGGTATTTAAAAATACTTTTATTTTTTATGCATTTCCCCCCATTTTTCCCTTTTATACACGTATTCCTTTACATTAAAAAATACCTAAAAGTAGAAAGTTGTTAAATCTGGCAATTTCATAAAGCTCAAATAAAACCATAGACACAGTAATTTGTATAATGTAGCATCACTATACGCAAGCGAAGTGATGACGTCACTGTCTGTCCATGGAGCCATGAAAAAGGTTTTCTATGTTAATCGTCCATTGGATTTTTTGTAAAAAATTATTAAAAAATAACGGAAATTATCTGCCGATTTTAATTCCGATATTTGGGTATAGTTATATATAAGTTACTGTCTACATGTGTTTGATTGAGTTATTTTTTCTGTAAAATTGATAAAATTTTAATTTAAAATCACAAAATTCCAGAAAAAAATGCAAACTTCCAGTTTCGAATGTAAACATAAACATTTCATTTCAAAGGGTGATATTTAAACAATAAATATTGAACTAATATACTAAATAAAAGAAAAATGGATTTGTTACTAACTGCTGCATGTATAAGTAGACGATACGGAAAAAATTCCGATTTCCGTTTTTTGCTGAATTTACATGTTTTGAGCTTTCTTTACGTTTCAATTAACTGAAATTGACTACTTATTTTTAAAAAAAGTGTCTTTATTGCTAGCTTTTGTGGGTAGAAGAAGCAAGTAGAAGATACATAAAAACTTTTGATTTCCGGTTTTCGATGAATTTACACGTTTTGAGATTTCCTTGCATTTTAATTAAGTGAAATTGACTACTTATTTTTATTTTGTAAAAAGTGGATTTATTATTTTTTCCTCTGCATATATAAGTAGAAAATATAAGATTCAGAAAAGTTTTAGATTTTCGGTTTTCGATAAAGTTACACGTTTTGAAATTTCCCGAACTCAATTCGACCATTTTTGAAAAATATCTTTTTTTTTTTTTTTTTTTTTTCTTAAAAAAAAACTGTACTTTATGAACCAATCGAATTAATTTAACAGAATTTTATGCTTGGTTGGGCCTTTGTTTGATATGGTACCTATTAGCTTCTGGGCTGTATCACACAAAATGAAAAAATCGATAACTTTATTTAAAATGTTTACTGATCGATAGTTCAACCATTCGTTTTCAAGGTATTGATGAAGTCTTTTGTAAGTCAAACATAACGAAAATTTGCCCCCCCCCCCCTCCATGGGGAAACGATGGTCTTACATACACAATTTTTCCCCCAGTTCACTATCACTATTATAAATAACTCTTTTTAATTTCAAAATGATTATTACAAAATAAATCTCTTTATGTGCATTTATACGAAATTTTACCACCATGTAAAAAATTTGGAAAAAGCAAAATGACAATGCAACCCCTAAGATGATTTTCACCAAAAAGTGATAGGCACTAAATTATGTCACGGTGCAAGTAGACATCAAATTTTATGAAATACTGTACATTAGTTCTTCAGAGACAGTTGCCACAAAATTTTGTCTCACACACGCACAAACAGACAGACGGATAGATAGACATTTTCAAAAAATGATTAATTCGCGTGGTTTCTGCTGCACTTAGATAATTTTCAAGGAGAATTTTATTTATTTATTTTATTTTATTTTTTAATCTCCTGCAGCTTCACTCAGTTAAATTTCTCTGATAACGTGGGGAAAATTCTGAGACTGAATTCTAAATTTATTTATAATTAAAAAGCCTTCGGCTTTTTAATTTTTTCTTTTTCTGTAAAATTATTTTTATGTTTTTGGCACTTTCGATGGAGGTAAGCATCGGTTGAGACCGAATGCAGGTACTCCGGAGCAACTACGTTGACGTAGACCTCTCAAAACGTATAAATTCATCGAAAACCTGATGTCAAAAATTTTTGGAGATCCAGTAGTTTCTTCTATTGAAAATAAAATAAAGTAAAAACAATCCCATATTTTAAAATTCGCATCTTTGAAATTTTAGTTCATAACTAAACCGAAGAATCATAACGTTACGTAATATAGATCGTATTAGTATTATATTTTTTCAAAACGTCTTTAAATTAATAGGAAGCTAAACAAAAAACCACCAAAGTTATAAGATCAATATATTTTACTCAGAATTAAGAATTAAAAAAAAAAAAATCATTGAAATTTAAAAAGATAAAATTTACTTTAAAAAAAATCTGTAAATCATTTATGCAAAATTCAATGCATACATTAAATTATGTGTGCAAAGTTTAAAAATCGTAATTCTTGACTAAAAAAAAAAAAAAAAAACGTACATATCAGTTGAGCGTTTTGAAATAAAGTACTTTTCTCTTTTGATGATATATATGCTCTTATTATAAGCTGACCTATACCCGTAGAAATTATTAAAAAAAAAAAAAAAAAAACATTCTTTTGTACAATGGTAACTACAGTACTCTATTTGAATTCTTGAAATGTAAAACATTTTAAATATCCTTGAACACTCTTTACTATATGATATCATTAAAGAGATTTACTTGTCATTTTTGTTCTCATGAAAATAGGAATTATTGTTTACAGATAAGAAAGCACCACAGTATTAGCGTTTTAGAGTACTAAGTGCAAGACTTTGAATAAACATCATGAAATACAAATGAAATACAATAAACTCGCAAGAATCGTTTCGGCTCGAAAGAAAACACGACCCTTCGTCAGGCGAACAAAGTACTCACGAATGCTTTATTGAAAGCGGCAACGCACAAAACTTTGATTGCCGTTTTGATTGCAGCACTCGCACCTATTTTCTTCACCTGAGGATGGGTCGTATTTTCGTTCGACCTGAGGCAATTGTTTCGAGATTACCCTCTCTTAATAAAAATAACCATAATATGGTGTTTATTCAAAGTTTTGTACTTATTGTTTACAGAGCTTCCTTTTATTCGATATTCAAAGCAGAGATATAAGAATTGGTATACACCCTATTAAGTTACTGATGAGAAAACTGAAGGCTAGGAAACTTTTTCAAATGAAATAGTTTTTGAAATATATGGAATCCCAAAGCTATATCATTTGTAATGCTCTTACAGTGTTTGCATAAATGCATTTAATAAAATAAATTGAAGCTTTAAAGATATTACAAAAACTACTATTTTTAAAAATATGCTATTTAAAATATGTTTTATTTTATTTTATTTACTTATTTTTTAATTTGTGAACCATTTTGAATATTTTAAACAAATAATGTTAGTGTTACTAAACATAAAATCATTTTGCAAATATCGTATATAAAGAAGTATATACCAAATTTTAAAAGAATAGTTGAAGATGTTCTTTCGAAATCTTCAAGTACATTGATTTGAATTTTTAATAATTTATAAACAGTAGAAAATATTTTAATTTCTAATACACAAGTTTATTGTTTACTTTTTGTAAACCTTGATTGTTTATGAATTTTTAAGAATTTTAGAAGAAATGCTTATGAATGTTGTAGATGCTTACAACATTCACCATTACGTAAAAAGAGAATTACTAATATATTTTTGAATTAACATTAATTAAAATAAATTAACATTAAACATATAACGGTTTTATCCCTCTAAACTCGATTACTTTGTTAAAAAAGGAGTACTGTAATAATTAGAACGCCTATTACTTTCAAAAGGAAAAGAAAGATACATTCTTATTATCATTTTTAATACTCGCTTACTCTCAATTTTATAAAGAAATATTGTAATTTAATTAAAGATTTTTAGCTGCACAAATATATTTACGTTTATAAAAATGTATTTCACAACGCATTAAACTCATGTCTATATGTAATGAAAGATTTTGTAGTAATCTATAAGCTACCGATAAAAATGAAAAAAAAAAAAAAGAAAAAAAAAAAATCAATTTTAACACTCTTTTCTTAAACACTATCAACGCGCATATCATGACAAGAAAATGCATGCTAAAAGATATTTTTGGTCGTTAAAACTCTCTTTTTTCTTTCTCCCAGAGACTCTTAAACTTTACTACCTCATAAAAATCCTAGCAGGTTCTTTGCGATATGTTTTATGTCACACATTTTCCATGAAAAGCGATAACAGCATAGATATTTCAAAAACTTTCACAGCTCTTATGAAATTAAAAATTCCAAATCTTTCTTTTCACAAAAGTATAACTTATGATGAAATTCAGAATTGGAAATCTGAAAAATACAGAATACTGTGTTAATTGTATTGTTATTATCAGAATAAAATATTCATATATGTAGTTATTAAACAGAAAAAATTGCATATTTCAAAAATAAAGTAATTCTAAGTAATAAAATATTCATAATACGGAATATTTATAATAAAAACCGTAAGATTGAAATAACGAAAATAAAATATTTCCATCATATGTGAAAAAAGAAAACAATAAATGTAAAAAATGTCTTAAACAAAGGAATTGTATGAAGAAAAAGGTCCCTGTGTGTAAGTGTCATTCTGCGGTCTGCTGCTCAAGCTACGATAAGGGGTTTTGTTTCCATATGTTAAATGCAGAGGTTGAAGATTTTTCTTTTAATATAAAATGAAAAAAAAAAAAAAAAAAAAAAAAAAAAAATCAATTTTTAAATAATCTGTCCTTTTAAGGATAATATTTAGGCATTTGAAAGTATAATTTATCATTACTATAAAAGATAACTTTAACAACATCTTTTTAAAATATTTTTTTTTTTTTTAACGTAAATCAATATTAACTACAAGTTGAACATTTACAAAATTATCTGCTCGAAATTTAAATTCCTCCAAGTCGACAGCCTTTTTAAAATGTATTACATTTTTACCAGTATGTGGGGATTTCTATTTTCTTTATGTTTTGAAACTGTCAGATTTTACAAATACCAGATAACAGTTTGGTTGTTTACTTAAAGTACTTGCAGGTATATTTGCAAGATTAAAAATATTGTAAATGTATTTTATTTTATTTTTTATATTTTTAAGTAAGAATAATTGTTATTGTTATTACTATTATTTTAAATATTATTTATAATGGGAATCAATAAATTTTACAGGTTAAGAGAATGCTTAACCTAATTTTTTTTTTCTTATTTTGAATTACATTATATATATATATACACTATACAGTCAGGTAGATAGATAGATAAATAATAAATATTAAAATACTTTCAAATTAATTCACTTAACTTACAACAAAAGGAATGAATAAATAAATAATTAGATAAATTTAAAAAATTTAAAAAATAAAATAAAACAGATTCCAAAATATACATCGTTTTGGAGTTTAAAAAAAGTAGTCCTTGTTAAAAACTCCTGTAGGTGTAGACTATAGATGTTCCCCATCTTCACTTTCTGTATGTACTGATGGTGAGGAGGAGGAAAATAATCTAATAGCAGAACTGCTTATCTCTATCTCTATATATTAAAAAATAGTCATTGCTACTGGCATATTTTTTTTTCTCTGTGACCACATATTATCGTGAACAGATGTGTCCTCCGCGTCATGAGAGGTATCAATGTTTGCCGATTAATCCAAGGTAGACATTTCTCTTCGTTAAAAATTTTGATCGTCTTAATTAACGAAGTTATTTATTAAAAACTTTGCGTTAACAAATGTTCTCTATTTGCCAACTTGCAAATAGTTTCACTTTTTACTCTATTTTTTCTGCCAATTATGTCATTTTCCACACGAAATGTAGTGCCAGTGGTGTAAAAAAAATAAATAAAAAAAAAAAAAATAAATAAGTCAATTTTCCTATTGTTAACAATAATATTAAAATTAAATGTAAAAAAAAAAGGGGGTGGAATAAAAAAAGAAAGACAAAGAAATCATCTGGATGCTTGAGAGAAGAAAAAAGATATCCAGAATAGGGAAAACATTAAAAAAATAATAATAATAACTGATATTTTTAAAGCATTAGGTAATAATAATAATAGTAATAATAATAATATTTCAGACGAAATGTAGAGTAGTTTATATTTTATGTTTTATGAATTATATTTATCGTCAGGAAACAGATTTATTAATGAATATCACGACTATGTTAAAGAACTACTGTACAGAGTTTGATGCTAAGCACAGACTTTTTTAACAACTTAGATTATATAAAGATTTAGCTTTTTAACTCAAAAGATATTTAAACGATTGACTTAATGGTAACATCGCTACTATGGCCAATTTAACGATTTTTAAAATTTAAAGAGGAAGTAGCTGTAGCTTGGATGTTTTTTGCGAAGGAATTCATTTCCGCGACCATAATAGCCATTTTACCTCTAGACATGCCTTAAATTCATAGATATATTATAAAATGGTGCAATAATAATAATAATAATAAGAAGAAGAAGA
Source organism: Salticus scenicus (assembly GCA_963930645.1). Classification (NCBI taxonomy): domain Eukaryota; kingdom Metazoa; phylum Arthropoda; class Arachnida; order Araneae; family Salticidae; genus Salticus; species Salticus scenicus. The sequence continues at coordinate 306,982,348 of OZ005654.1, forward strand.
AGAAGAAAAATAAAATGTTGAAATATTTAAAATAAGCTTATAAATTATTTATTTTCTGCGTCTCTGACTAAATCATATTCCAGAAGAAATGCATTTTATAAAGTTACATCTTTACTTCTACAATCACTAATTTAAATCTAGCTGAACATTAAATATAAAGTATTACACATTGTTCTAAATTAACTTAAAAAAATAAATAAATAAATATAAAATAGCAACAGTAAAAAAAAAAAAAAAGAAACATTAGAAAAAATAAGTTTTCAATTTCTTTAAACAAGCAATTATACTGAAAAATTAATCATGAAATGACGAAAAAATTTAAAATTCTACAATGGGGTCATATACTATAGCTGCAATACTAAATGGGTTAAATATTACGAATTTCCCTCTGTTCTAACAAGAAAAAACAATGGAAATAAATATTCACATCTTGGAAATAAATATAGAGTATTACATATTGTCCTAAATTCATAAAAAAAAAAAAAAAAAAAAAAAAAAAAAAATCAACAGGAAAAAATATAGGGATTAGGAAAAATAAGTTCATAATTTCTTTTAACAAGCGATTATACCCAAAATTTCACCGCCAAATAAGGAAAAAAAAAAATTAAAAATCTCCGTGAGGGTTATATAGTAAAGCTGTAACGTTAAACTGTTTAGATATTACAAATTTGTCTCGTCTTAAAAAAAAAAAAAAAAAAAAAAAAAAAAAAAAAGATAATGCCGTCGTTATTCATTTTGTGTGCCTAGCTGTCTAGCATATGTTTCCAGCCGAAATAATGACAAATTGTTATTAAACTGGTCGAACGCTAAAACATATTTTTGACACATTATAAATGATATAATATTGAGTATTGTGCATTTTATGTGATATCAAATTTGGAGATTTCTATATTATTGTTATTAAAATATAACAATAAAAATGGATTAACAATAATTTTACTCTGAAAAGTAGAATGAAATAAATACTATGTTTCATTTATTTACCTCTTAACAACAAGTAACTAAATGCAGTATACATCTGGTATATCTGCTTGGTATATCTGCTTAAGTAAATATGTAAGTAAGTCAAATAGAGAACATAATTAAAATGAATTTAAGATTTAAACTTAGTACATGCTAAAGTTATTGGATAAATTTAAAATGCAGGAACAAATTACCATGTTTTCGGAAACCAAATATTAATTTTGTCAGTGTTCATTTACTTATTTATTTTATTTCTTTATTTATATAACTTTATTGCAAAATCAATTCGTTCTTCTTGCATTATATATTAAAAAAAATCATTTATTGTTAAAGTTATATACAAAACTGAAACTTATATATTAAATCAATTCGTAGTTCTTGAATTATACATTTATAACATTCATTTATTATTTTGAATAATAAAAAGTTTTTCTTATACGTAGGGCATTCAAAAATTAAGATATGCAATTCCAAGACTGCAACAACAATAATTTTCTTTTAATAAAAAAGGAAAAGAAAAAATTCAAAATGTATTATTGTATATTATTTAATCCAAGAATATCTAAATCCCCTGTAATTTTACCATACTGTTATTATGCATAAAAATTTCAATGAAATGTAGTTTAAATTCTTTATAATTGACTCTCTCTACGAATTTTACAGATAGCTTTTCCTTAAAAATCGCCCTTCTAGAAATTCTAGTCACTCAAGAAGATTATAGCCACATAAATACCTCAAAGAATTCTCAGAAAGAACCACAAAGTCGCTGTCAAGGCTTGAGAGAGTACAATCCTCATTGTTTCAAGAATAGTTATATATATATATATATATATATATATATGTGTGTGTTAAATTTTGTAAACAATGACAAATTAAGTTTGTATAAAACAGGCGCATAAAGCAGCTCTGATTTTATATACAAAAAGGTAAATTATTTAGTTTAACATATTATAAGTGAAAATAAAAGAAAAATGTATATATATATATATATATAAACTTTTAACAGTGTTAATAAACAAGAAAATTTCAAAATTATTCTAGCCAAAATTCAACAGGGGTTAGGTCATCTTCCTCAGCAGGTGGAAACACAGCCATTAAGATATTATATATATATAAGAGAAAAAGAAGGGGTTTTATGTAAATTTTAAGAAAGGAAATAAGTTAAGCCCCTGTCCAATGTAGGGACACTCTTAACCGATACATGGACGCATAAGTAAACAGCCATGAGAAGCAATGAGAAGAATAAAGAAATCGAATGAGAAGCCTAAAGAAAATAAACACCCTAGCTGATAGGTTGATGAAAAAAAAAAAAAAAGTGAATCAGAAGAAAAAATCCTCGAAGGATGAGATCGACAAAAAAAAAAAAAAAAAAAAAAGGATGATATTTTGTAGTGATTTGGAAAATTATTCCCGATTTTTAATAATGGCCTTCTATATCTCGCACTTCTGCTAGAATTACAATCGGATACTCAATCTGACACAACATACTTCAATCAGTGTTGCCAGATGCGATTTTTTTATTCAATAGTTATCAATAATTTTGAGAAGTGATATTTGATATACTTAACCTTTTAAGACCGGAAACATTTTTAACTTAAAGCATTACATTCTTCTGTTTTTGCAAACTGTTAGAATAATATGGACTAGAGCAAACATTTGTTGATTGAAAATTGTACTTTACACTGTCTTCTGATTAGCTCGACCGTTTTTTTTCTGATTTTATTACATACGACTGTTCCAGATGCAAAACTGTGAGTAGATGTTGTGGATGTCTAACCCGCACAATTGTACGATTTCGGTCGGAAAGTGATAATAGATGATTATTCGATTCGATTCGTCAGTTATGTATATCGAATATTACTTCTCAAAGGTATTGGTAACTATTGAATAAAAAAGTTGCAAAGTTTGACAAAACTGGATAAAATACTGATTATATCTAATATATGTTTAAAATTTACACATTTTGGCACTAGTTTTAAGAATTTGAAAATACTATTTTAATTCTCAGAAGGTTATAAAAAGTAAATTGTTTTTTAATATACGGAATGGTTTATCTATTATTATTAATGAAACATATGAAAATTAACATATTTGTAACTGTGAGAAAGTTACAAAATCTGTACATAAAGTATGTTATTTCTTTCCGCTATTCCTTTCGCTTGTTTTTTAAAGCGGCATCTGTCTCAAAACCACTATCATTTTGCATAAATAGTTTTACAAAGTTAGGGCAAGGAAATCGCAATATATAAACTGTACGTGACGTTTATGTGACTAAATTTCAGATTACATAACATTAAGAACTACTTTCTATTCTTTCAAAACACGCTTTTATGAGTAGTTGTTATTTACGAGATCATAATTTAATAGCTTGAGGTAAATGGAGTGTAACCCAGAAGGGTATGAAAATAAATACGTCACAGAGGCATAAACATTATGCTAAGTTATTTTTCAAATTACTCGACATGCAATAAAACAGCGATAAAACAAAACTGGAATAAAAGAAGTAGCTTTATTCATTATGACAAGCGTCATATGGTGGAAAGAGCAGAAAATTACTAATGGAATTCTCATGATGCTACTCTTAGTAATTTCGTGCTTTTTTTGTTTTGAATAACTAAGCGTAGGCGGTACACATATATTTATTGTTTGTTTTGTAGCTTGAACGTAATACAGAAATGAGTTTTTTCCTTTTATTTCATTCTATACTTAAACGAAATTCGCCGTGTTTTTTAGAAGTTCAATGAAATTCAAATTTTACATTTCCTTTTATGTAAATGTCAATTAAAATTTGTTGCTTACCTTTTGAAATATGCACCATTGATTTGTAGAGTCTATTTTGTTATAATTATTTAAACATGTAATGTTCATTTATTCGCACTGCAGCCAAATTTTTTATACCATTTATCATTATTATCATAACGAATTTTTTTATTTATTTTATAATTTTTTTATATCGGAGTGGAACCAGTGCTGCCAGATTGAGGGAAATTTTTATTTAACACCCACCACTAAATTTTAATTGAAACGGTTTGTTAATTGTTTCGAAACATTTTTTTACAGAAACCGTCTATGTAATTAGCTAACCGTTATAAGTAAAATTTAACGGTGGATTTTGATTAAAAATTTCCCTCAAATCTGGCAGCACTGAGTGGAACCTTGCTTCTTTTATAATGCATTCGTGTGTAGTTTTCTCACGTAGAAAAGAGTTGTTTTATTATTTTGACCCGAAACAACTGTTATGTTTTTTTTTCCTTTTTATTATGATTACTGACAAACTATTAAATTAATTATTATTCGAATTTTGTCCGGGTAACATTTAGGTGTTTCAAAACAAAAATTTATCGAAAACTAAAAATGCTAATTTTCTCTTTTTACGTATTATTCATTAACTACATGTCTAACAGCCATTTTCGAAATTAGTTTAGCATTTTTCAAAACAAAATATGTAAGGAACATTAAAACGTTAATGATGTATCATTTTCTTTTTTGTGATACATGAAACAGATAATTATATCTATTTACTGTTTACTAGATTCTTATTTTACATGAAAATAAAAATATTTCTGGATTAATTTAAAACATTACATTATTTTTCTTTTAATTTAAGAATAATGATAATTACCTTTATAGGGATAAGTTTGCTTTATATTTTTTCTGTGTATTGAAGCACTAATTGTAATAATCGAAATAGTTGGCATTACAATCCAAGGTAAATTCCAAACATTTATTTTCTTGAGTTAATGTTTTAGATTTCGAGCAAACCCAAGTTTGTACAACTTCTTCTTTTTATTTCTCAAAAATGAAATGAGCGAGAGATAATTGTAAAAATCATGGTAATTAATTGGGAAAACAGTGGCAAATCATCTTACAGTGGAAAAAACTATCTTACGAAAAAGTAAAAATGGTTTTGTAGCTGTAAAAAAAAAAAAAAAAAAAAAAAAATAATAATAATAATAATTTTAATATTTTCTTCATTTAATACAATTTTTATTAAAATCACAATCAACTGATTGGAAGAAAATCATATTTAATTAAAATTTTATTTTTCCGACTGAGTGAAAATAATGCCTGGACCGGGAGTCGAACCCCGGACCTTTGACTTACCAGGTCAAGGCTCTACCAATTGAGCTATCCAGGCCGACAACCGGTCAGCATTACTCACTCAGACAACCTTTAGGCAGAAAGATCTGGTCTATCATATAGATAGCTCAACAGAAATAAGCCGCAGGTAAAGATAGGCCTGGATATCTCAATTGGTAGAGCCTTGACCTTGTAAGTCAAAGTTCCGGGATTCGACTCCTGGTCCAGGCATTATTTTCCCTCAGTCGGAAAAAAAATTTTCATTAAATATGATTTTCTCCATTTAATTTCAAATGAATAAGTGAATGAAATTAATAAAATTTCATAAACAAATTACAAATAAATAATTTTATAAATAAAAAACGTATTAATATTAAACATGGTCGAAAGTCAAATGTAATAAAAAAAATTAGTAATAATATACTTTAGTAAGTTTGAAAAAGATTAAAAATTTTAAATAATAGAAAGTTAAAAGAAAAAGCGCTCCACTTTCAGAAATATTACTTAAACAGAATTCATACATAAATCAAAGAGTTTTAAAATTAAGCTTTTATTTCAAATTGTACAGTATGCAAAATTATGATAATAATAAATGAATAAATTAATTAATTAAATTAATTAATTAAAAAATAAATAAATAAAAATTTTAAAGCTCAAAGCCTATTTTTATTACGTAAGTAATAATATAAAATGCTCCAAAAAACAGAACTTAATTTAGTGAGACAGGAATTTATTTTAATCTATCCTTTCATGTGCAGGCATACCGTAACTGTGAACCACAACCTAGCATCCGTTAATATATTTATTTCTGTTACATATTTATAAGACACTCCATGTTTTTCACATGAAGTATTATTTTGCAAATGTTTTCTCGATACTTTAATTCGTTGTGTTTGTCTTTATTAATTTGTTTTAACCACGCCCACTTATCTTAAACTTTTACATCTATTTATTACTTTCCATTTATATATATATATATATATATATATATATATATATATATATATATATATATATATATATATATATATCTTAGGAACCCCTTGGCGGCATTTAAATTTTTATTGTAATTTCGGCGATGAATTAAAATGTTTACTGTAGTTGCGTAAGTAAAGAACTTGGTGAGAAACGTCCTAGCTAATTCTGTGCCAAATTTCAAATTTCGCAAAAGGGTTGTATAATGATGCTATTCTGTTTCTTTAGGAAGATTTTCTTTCAATTTTATTTTAATTATTTAAAAAATATACGCACCTTCTTCTTCTTCTTTTTTTTTTTTTTTTTTTTTTTTTTTTTGACATAAAAAGAAATATTTTCACTTATTAATTAAATTAATAATGTAAATGGAATACCACACCTTGTACTGAACTGGAAACCAGAAGGGAAAAATAGGAGGGGAAGACCGCAGAAAAGGGGGAAAGACAAGCTTATGAGGGACACGACAGAGAATGAAATGGATGAGGAAGATCCTCAGGAAAAAGGAAGATGGAGACAAAAACTAAAGGTTGTTTTGGGTTGAAAGGAAACCTCAGAATTGAGGTAATTCCTAAGTAAAATATAATAATAATAATAATAATAATTTATTTTTGGCATGAATTTTCTTTTCTTTTAAATAAATTTAAAGTTAACTGGGCTTTTTACTATTTTTTTTTAATGAATGAACAATTTTGAACCAATAACGTTAGCTAAATGTTTGCCTTATTATTAAAATTATTACTGTCTTAAAGTTACTAAATTTTTTTAACGTACATAGAGTTTAGGATCATTTAGTTTTGTGAGCTTTTTATTGGGCTTTCGTGGCGTGTTCCTTGAACTTTTTAAAATTATTTTTTTCTTAAGATTTTAAACATAGATTTCAAACGTCTTTCATTTTATGTGTTGCACACTATACACATTTACTAAATATTTTTCTTTATAACTCTATGTTTTTCTGCTTCATTTTGTTTCTTCAATGGACTCTTCCCAGCGTCGTCTACTCAATCACGTGATAGAGGAAAAAGAAAATCGAAATCAAATAAATATTGTACTTAAGAACAAAAGTGTTAATATTTAATATAAAGTAAAATAAAAGTAATATTGTGCATTTATAAACAGTAGAATAATTGTATTTTCAAATTTAATAATTTTAGAAAAACTCTTTATGTGTTTATTTATTTTCACTTGTAAGAATCGATTTTTGTAAGTTATAGTGTAACTGTTACATTAACTGATCTAACAATAAAAAATAGCTTGTTGTTGTGAAATGTTTATGGATTATAATTTGAAATTTTAAAATGTTTTCAATTAAATTTAACTGCATAAAGGTGTTACAACAAGTTAATTGTTCTAAATGGCTTTACACCGTACGATATTGCGCTGTCAATGATAAAAAATCAGAGCATTTAACATGTTCTCCATCAACATAAATAACAAATATAAACTAAATGATGATTGTAAATGTATACAATACAGCAAGCAAAAAATGATGAATAATGATATAAAATGGATTAAAAATGATGTTGTATAAAAAAATAACACATATTGAATAAGATTGATCAAAAATAAGAATAGAAAATATGTTATCTCAGCAACCGCTATATAGAAGACTTCGTCTGCTGTTTGTTTTTCCTCTATCATGTGACCTCTGACGTCACGTGGGAAGAGCCCATTGTCACTGTCTTAAATCGCACAATGACCACCTTTTGGTTTTATGACAGTGATATGGGTGAAGACTTTTAATCAAAAATGAACTATAAAATATATCAAATTTTGAACGATTCAAGAAAATATGTTATGTAGAGTGACTAGACGTTCCCTAATTCTGAAGACAGTACTCGAAAACTACTTTTCGTCCCCCCCCCCCCAAAAAAAAAAAAATAGAACGCATTTAAGGACGCTGTTTATAAAGTTAAAAATGTTTTCAAATACTAATTTATTATATGCATAATAAGCTAAAATAAGTTCTTTTAGGTACTTTACATAAAAATTGCTTAAATTTTACAATTTAAGGTGATTTGTTTGTTTTGTCCTCGAAATTCGGCGACATTGCTATACTGAAACTTTAAAACTTCTTCACACACCATAAAATGCAACTTGCTTTTGCCTCCAAGGCAGTAACACGTGTTTTTTGCACCAGAAGAAGAAAGACCTGTCCTTTCGAAACCGGCTGTGCTGTCTTCCATTTTATAGTGTGTGAAGAATTTTTAAAGTTTGAATACTGACATATTTGTCCTCAAACTCAGCAAAATAATAATAATAATAATAATAATAATAATAATAATAAGGTCGTCTTAATATTATGGTAAATAATCATATCCTGAACCACGAATTGCAGAAGCATACTTTCTATTGCAATATTTTTTTTTCTTTTCGAATCAATGGTACTTCCTTATGCGGCATGTTTTTGTACAACGGTCAGTGTACGCATTAAAATATAAACTTTTAGAGGGTGACAAGAATTAACTTGGACACACATGATATATTATAACTTTAATGCTAATGAAAATATTACGACCAAACTTCAATAAATAGGAATACGTTATTTTGTTTATTATACTTACAAATTTTCAAAGTGGTTACCTTTAGCTTTAATACAGAGCTTTAAATGTGTGACAAGATTTTCGGCTATGGGCCGCAACTCACTTACTGATATTTTATCCCATTCCTTGCATAAGAATTCCTTTAGGGATGCCAAAGTTTTATGAGATTTAGCACACACCTTTGTCGCCAAGATGGACCAAACAGAATAATCCATTGGATTCAAATCTGGGGAATACGGTGGCCATTCTTGAGCTCCAATGAAGTCAGGAAAATTTGTCTTGCACCAATGTTGAGTGCCTTTATCTCTGTGTGCAGGTGCGGAATCCTGTTGGAAGGTCCATCTTTTGTTTCCAAAGAACTTTTGAGACCAAGGTAAGACAACATGTTCCAAAATGAGTTTGCGATAGTGGAGGTTACAGATATTTGGTTTGAAACTTCGCCCAAGTTATTTTTTGTCACCCTGTATTTTTACACTGTCCCTCTTTTTCTGTTAGTTATACTTAGAAAATGTTTCTTTTATTTTAATTTAAAAAAATTCACGTGTTCTTAAGCAAAGCATTTACTGAGTTATCACATTGAAAATTTTAGTATTTATCACTAAGTTATGTGGACATGTCTGAAATAAGAATAACTTACATTACCTTTCATAAATTTTGTTTATATTTGTTAACATTCGACAGCAATTTTCGAACCTCACTTTCCGGTTAGGTAAGTTTGTACAACAGTTTGTATCGGACAACTTACATTCTTTTTATTTATTTTTTATTTTTATTTTTACTTATTTTCATTATTATTTTAGATTTTTCTTAATAAGATAAAGGCTTTCCACTAAAAGTAAATAAAAAAGCAATTCTCTATTCGCTCAATTCCATTTAAATGTTTTCAAAAAATGGCAATTTTAAATAGATCATTTCAATTCAACAAATAAATGTTTGCGAAAAACAATCTTTTTGAGTTTACGCTTTTAAAACTGAACTTCTGTTCTTTAATATATTCCTAAAATTCAAATTGTGTTCTTATGAAAAAATTTCAATAAGTTCTCATTAATAAAAGTTTTTTTTTTATTTCAACATTTTATTTAAATCGAAAGTGGGTAATTTTGTAAAACATTTCTGTATCTGTATTTATTTATTAATGCACGAAATTGGTAAATTTTCATAGTCAAATAAAAAAAATATTTTACTATTTACTTTTAAAATAAATTGCTATTTAGATAATTACGCCAAATGTTATTTTAACAGTTACAAAAATGTTTTAACAGCATTATAGTTTTAAAAAAATTCAATTTTAGGAAATAATTCATTATTATTCAAAAAACAATTCTTTCTTTTTACAAATAATTGAATGATTTCTCTACTCAATTTTTTATCATTTTAATTGTAATGTCGATCAATTCCATGCATTTACATTCTAAAAAATATTTCTTGACGGTTTTAGAACTAATGTATCGTAACGTATATATTTTTGTTGGCTTTTCGAATTAGATTTGTTTTAAATGTACTAAAACAAACTGCAAACAATTTGAGTCTATAGAACATAATGTATAAGAATTCTGTTGTATATAAATAGAATTGTATGTATACAAAATGATTTTGGTTCTACTTTTAAATACCAAGTCCTTTATTTTATTAACGAAAATCTAAAAAATAAAATAAATAAAGGGAAAAAAAGATTTATCCGAAAAATGAGCTCTCAGGCAAATGTGCCTATCGGGAAAGTAAACTGGCTGATAAACTTACCTATCGGAAGGTTAGATGTAGGGCAAACGTGCCTTTTTGAGAAAAGGCATCGAGAAACTATGTTGTTGAAAAACTAAGCTTCTGAAAAATCGACCTAAAACGCTATAGCAGTTACCAAATAATTATCATGTTGAAACATACTCTGGATTCAGGAACCTTTTCCTTACAAATTGATAAGCAAGAAATTAATTATTTGTATTACATTCCTTTAATATTATTAATAAATTAAATCACTCTCAAAATTATGTTATAAATACAAAGAGAAATTTTTAAAAAATCCTTTATTAAACATTTTAAATATATATATATATATATATATATATATATATATATATATATATATATATATATATATATATATATATATATTTTTTTTAAGGATTTTTCCAGGTATTTATTGTAAACAGACAAATGCAGGAAATAATGAGCATTGCAAAATTGTATTTTTTATTTTAACAATTAATTTCTTAAAGTAGGGGACAATTGCGCAATGATTTACCCTAACACGTGAAAGTAAGTTTTTCCTGATACAGCACCACATCAGTATGCACAAGGTTCCTAAAATTCTTAAGTTCTTGCGATTGCATTAATATTCTCTTTTAAAACAGATGGACAATTATTTACTTTTTATCATTTCATTGTTGGTTCTCTCAAGTAAGGATTTTGTTCACCACAAAAAAAAAAAAAAAAAAAAAAAAAAAATGACAACACAGCAGATAAATTGTATACGCTATCACTCTTAAAATAAAACATTTAGAAATCATTTTCTCAAAGTCGTACATTGTTTTTTCTTTTTGGTTTTCCTTCTCAGACAATGAGCAATTCTATTCTAAATATGAGAAAGGAGGAAGTCGCATAAAATTGCTTTTGTATGGGTAGAGTCTCTTGTAAAAGTAAAATGCCATATATAAAAATGACTTTTAATTTCACAAAAATTTACAACCGTGAAATATTTTTATAATTTTAAGTGCAAAAGACAATCGATCTCACATATATTTTGAGCTACCCAGTGTGTATGTACATATATATATATATATATATATATATATATATATATATAATTAAATAAATATATAAATAAAATCAATATATATATACACATATATATATATATGTATATATGTATACATATATCTCTAAGGTAAGTGACCCAAAAGTGGCTAGTGTTCCTAAGGTAATTGACCCCTAAAATAGGTTTAATTTAATTTTCAATTACAAAGTGGTATTACTGCATTGTAAATAATGTATCTCCAGGGTGTATGACTGAATTTGAAGAGATCATCTTGATCGACTGCGAATGTATGCAGTAATTTCACTTAAAAGGATGGGTAGATCTAATTTCCAGGTGTGAAAAATTTTAATTTAAATGTGCTTAAATTCTTAGAACTTTTAGTTGTGGTACGTTTTCTGAAAGCTTATTTCTTTCTCTTTAACAACATTAACTTTATTTCTTATACATTTATGAGATTAACAATTTAATATCGTGCAAATGGCGACCATATGCATGTTCTCAAGGTGGCCCGGACATTGTGTCACCTTGAGAACGGCCAAAACCAAGCTATTTTTGCCCTTTATGTAAGAAGGATAAAATAATGGATAAAATAATGCAATATTCCATTAAGCCAATCTATCATAATGGAAAAAGCTAGAAGAATTTTTAATTACATTCAGGCTGAGGCAAGTGACACAAGTGAAACTTTCGTTGTCCCGTGAAGAGAAACGAGCATCAGGATTTAAAGCTGCAAAAGATCGCTTAACACTTCTACTGGGTGGTAACGCAAGCGGAGATTTCAAATTAATACCACTACTAGTTTACCACTCCAAAAACCGAAGAGCGATGAAAGGCATATCTAAATCAACTTTACCTGTAATTTGAGAGTCTAATAAAAAATCATGGATAACTATGAAAATTTTCCAGGATTGGTTCACTGAACATTTCTGCCCGTCTGTTAAACGTTATTGCGAAATTAAAAAACTTGAACAAAGAGCACTACTATTAATTGATAATGCTCCAAGCCACCCAACAAATTTATCAGACTTACCAACATGCATTCCAGTCGAAGTGGTTTTCTTGCTGCCTAACACAACTGCCTTAATCCAACCAATGGACCAAGGCGTTATATCCAATTTCAAGGCTTATTACTTGCGGCGGACATTTAAGCAGATGTTTGAAAAAACAGATGGAAAGGAGAAGCGATCAATAAGAGAATTTTGGAAAAACTACAAAATCATGAATGCTGTAGAAAACATAAACCTTTCTTGGAATGAGATAACAGAAAGCTCTTTGAAAGGAGTATAGAAGAAGATTTGGCCAGATTTAAGTAAGAGCGAAGAAATTGGACACTCTGTCGATATGGATGAAATAGTGGAATTAGCGAAACAAACCGGTTTAGATGAGGTGTGGAAGACGTCGAAGAAGTAGTTCGTAGTTCAAGAAACAGCAGCTAGTCTTTCTAATGATGAGCTCAATGAATTAACTGAGCAAGAAGAAACCGAAAATATTGATAGTAGTAGTAGTGATTTCGAAGAAGAGCAAAAAGAACTTTCGATGGCGTTTATAAAAAGGAGTTTGACCACTATAACTGAAATTAGGGACCAATTTGTTGAAAATGATCCAAATTTTGACAGGAGTTCAAAAGCAAGACGGGGTGTTATAGATGCTTTATCCACTTATCAACAACTTCTAACAGAATGCAAAAGGAAAAAGCAAACTACATTAGATGCCTTCTTGACAAAAAGGCAGAAAATTGGAAACACAGAATATGCTGAATGATCTGACTGACTTAGAATTTTATTTGTTTTTATAAGTACGTATATTCGTTTATATTGTTTTTATTTTTGTAAGAAATAAATGTTTGGTTTTATTTTTATTAAAAAATACATTATTAAATTTAATACCTAACCAATTTTCTATCCATCTTCCCCTAACCCCATTATTTACATGTTAAGATAGCCTCGTTTAGCCCTGTTTCGCATTACGCTCTACTTTGATGGAACGTATCCTCCGCGTTGAGCGGGGTCTTACTGTATTCTAAAATTTGTAAAAAAAATAAAAACCAGTAACTGTATATCTGCAAAGATGTTTAGTTCACGAGCCGGATTTCCTTAATCATTTAAACAGTTGTTTAAGTAAATCTATTTAAATACGATAATTGTCAATTGTGACGTAACCCATTAACTTCGGCGTTACTAACTCAAGAATCATCACTATTATACATATATATGCTATCTGAACTGTGTATAGTTTCTCTTTGAAACGCAAACCATTACAAGAGTTTCGTAAAAGTTTTCAATCATTCATTCTATTAAGGTCATATATAGATTAAGGTTAACACAGGCTTATCAAAAATGCCTCAAGAATATTTATGAATCCGCAAGCTATTTTTATTTTTCGTACTTAACCAAATTAGAAAGGATTTTAAATTTTTAGCACATAACGTCGTACGGATGTTTATAATATCGATTAATTTATTTGTTTGTGCATTCAATATCTTTTCTTCCGATACAAGACTAGCAAAACGATTAAACGGAACACCAAAAGTACATAAATTGCATTTAATAATAATAATAATAATAATCCAAGTTTGCTCTTATTAAAAATATAATGCTAATATTTGTAGAATGATCTATACTTTTATAGTAAAATTACCCATTTTTGTTCATCCCATCTATTAAGAAACAGTGTCCAACAAAAAATCAAAATAATTCATTCTCAAACGATTTACGTTGTTGCCTGTCCTAACATTAGAGAAAAGTAAATGAAGAATCCAAATAAATAATCATAGTAAAATTTGAATTAAATTATGTTATTTAATGAAGAATGCTTTAAAAAATAGAAAAAATAAATAAAAAAGGAATTTTAATCATAAAAAAAAAAAAAAAAAAAAAAAATAGCCAAAGTTTTTTCGAGGGAGCTCCCCCTCTAGCTTCTAAGGCTTGCTTCGTTCTTCGAACTGTTTTCTTTCGGTCCGGTGATTTATTAGATGGCGCCATGATCGGCACAAACCCATTGTTGGCTCGTTGCCATTTATTGAATCATAATTCGGAACAGTTTCAACCTTTTCTCTATATAGCGCGTAAGTATTATTATTGTAGTTAGCGTTCTTTTTAGCGTCATTAAAGTCAACAAAAATGTCTCGATTAAGGTATGCTTTCGCCAATGCTGTACAAATGTTCGAAGAACGAAGCAAGCCACACAATCCAGCCACTGAAGATGAGGGGGAGCTTCCTCGAAAGGACTTTGGCTGAACAATAGAAGCTAAAGTAAGGTTTTTTATTTTTAAAATGTTTAAAAACTTCTGGTTAAAGAAATGCTCCATTATTTTAATTGTTTTCAAAATATTTTTCATAAAATAATCTCTAAGCACTCTTTGGTAAAAATATTATAATCTTTTCAAACATCATTAAATTATTAAAAATAATAAATAGAATAATTATGTGATTTTTTTTTTTTTAATAATGATAATTAAAATATAAATAAAGCTTAAATATTTTAAACAGTCCTTTTTATGCTCTAAAAAGTACGGGTTATTTATATAATTACAGGTAAGGATTGTACTAAATAAATGATTAAGCTATAATTAATTTTCTAGTCCTATTATTTTGCCGTGAAAAATATTTCATGTGCTATTATAAAAAACAATTTCCATTAATAAACTAATTACTTACTTCGCATAAGATTTTCAATTAAAATATAAGCTTTTTAATAAAAAAAATCTTATTAATCGTTATATTTTGTATGACTTACGTGTACTAGTATTTTGTTTTAAATTATAGTCAATGAAAATTTAAAAAATTAAATTTTCCTTTCGCTCTTTAAATTCATCATGTAATTTTCTAGATAATCTAATTATTTTTTTCTCATTATATAAAATAATTTTCAAATTTCGAAACGTTTTTATTATATTTTCCTGCAAATTTAATATGTATGCTTTTTCAACAAATGCTTTATTTTTTGACTATAATTTTTAAGAAAGCTTTGAACAGGTTACAAATTTATGTTATTCATATGTACATTATAAGCTTATGAATAGGGGAAACGTAATTAATATTGTACATAAGCTAAAATGACGATTTTATTTAGGAAAAAAATGATAGCTTTCAATTTTTGAATTTAGCTCTTATTTTTACATATTATTTTACATATTATGTATAAATTTAGATATAAGAATTTCGCTCTTATTTTTATTAAATAGTTTTAAAGAAAAAAAAAAATAGATGTTAAAAATATTTTTACTTTTCATTCTATTAAATTACATACATAATTAATTAAAAGATTTGTTGTACTTATGTTCAGATACTATTTATCATTTAACAAAGTTTATATTATTTTAATCTCTAAACAGCAGTAAAGGAACTACACAAACAGAATTAAAGGATTAACTCCGTAAATATGAAAACATTAGACAGGAATAAAAGAACTTGCTAATAAAATAATAAATACATATTAACCTCTTTCTACCGTATCTCGTGATGCATTTGGGGTAATGGATGAACGTTTACTTTTATTTTTATTATTATTATTTTTTCTTTTGAAATCGAGTTATATCGGCAATATTAGACAAATCGATATTTAGCCACTCCGTGTTTTAGGTCAAAGAAGATTAGGCTATATTTCATAGCATCTAACTTTTTTCGATCATTTGACAAAGGTAAATAAAGCTGCTAAAATAAGCTTTAATGATGTTCTGAAAAAAAAAAAAGAAAAAAAAAATGTTTTAGATTGCTTTATCAAAGTGAAAATTTTATGATAATCCATTAAATATTATTTCAAAACCATTTCTTTTAACCCTATATCAACCAAAGCAGTCTACAGAGAGTGCGTGCGGCAGTAGGTTGCGTTCGAACCTGTGTTAAGAGGGATAAGAGTCCAAACACATACCTCAGAACCAAAAGGTTAGCCTGGTAAGATTTGAGACTCTCGTAGAAATTTCGTTGATAGCGCCGGTGCAGTACTCCCTCCCCGTCGTATGAGCGATATTTTATACACACATATATATATATATGAGCGAATTTAATTAGTCTATCTGCCCTTCCTTGCTTCTTTCAGACTGTCAGTCAGTTGAAGTTAACGTAAGCAAAGAATATTGAATATTAAACGATGCAGAGATTATGTTTAGTTCAAAAGTATTAATAATCAGTGCGTACCACATGATTTTTGCTTCTTTTATAATTTTATATTTCCCTTTAAAAGTTAGATTGTTTTGAATATAAAACATATTTTATCGGCAAGAAATTATTACGAGGTGTTCTGTAGAAAGCTATAAAGAAAGTATAACATTATTCTACTTTATTTGAAACGCACCATATAATTAAAAGCAAAAACTCTAATTCTTAAATTAAATAAATACAGATTAATAATTTTTAATACATAAATATTTGAATACTAGGTATTGCACCCATTATTCGGAACGTTAATGGCAAAGGATATTACGTCTTTTGGGCGTTCAAAAAATATATGTTCAAATCAGTGCACAAAAAATTATGCAAATTAATATATATATATATATATATACAACATATACATAAAACTATGAGTGAAAATTTACAAATTCTACTTATTAACTATTATAATTCATTCTCTATCTTCATCAGCATAATAACCTTCAACTAAGATAAATGTATTTTTTATAACATACTGCGAATAATAATTAAATTCCCTAGCAAAAAACGGGCACAACAACCAGTATATTTATAAATATCATGTCTTTTATTACTGTTTTGTTATTTAAGTAAGTAATGTTGTTACAATTACTCTTATTCAATTGTTTATTTCTTTTTATTTGAAATATGTATAAATACATAGACATTTGCAAGAAAATATTTTAGTTATCCTCTATTTCATTTTAAAGTAATGGCTGTAGTGCGAAAATTATGATTTTATATGTATTATTTAAATTTAAAATTCTAGAGTGTAATTTTATTCGGTACATTATTTAAATTAAGAAAGTGGGTTCTTACTAGAACTATCGAAATTATTGTTGTCGATTATATAATAATGCACATGATTAGTATTACGCAAGTATGCCTCTTAAAATAATAATAATAATAATAATAACAATAATTAAATATAGTATGTAAATAACTGTATTCGGAGGCAAACGCAAAACAAAAATGGAATTCAGTGCGTATTTAGTTTCAAAATAAATGTGCTTTAAAAAAATAAGTTATTTAGTAGCATAAGTAGTTGGCATTCTACTTAAGGGGACTTCGCACCTTTAACGCACCACTAACGTAGGTTTAACATAAAAGCTTACATTTCTCATTAATATTTATAAATTGAACTTTATCAGGTTTTTGAATAAAATTCACATCCAGGCAGCATTTATTGTGTTTATTGATATGCTTTTTCAGACTTAATATTATTAAATCAGAGTTTGCATTTTTTTCATGAATTCAGGATCTTCAAAAAACTATAAATTCTACATATATTTAAGAAAAGACTTAATAATTTTTAAGGTGCTAATAGAACCTACTTAAGAGAATTAGGGATGAGATTTGAAATTTAATAATTAGTTATTGAGAAAAAAAATTTAAAAAATGCCTGTATATGTAAAAATTTCGTGGGAAAGAAAAAACAACATAATTTTTGTTATATTATAATTTTTATTATTTTTTTCTTATAATGATATTGCAAAAC
This sequence comes from Salticus scenicus, assembly GCA_963930645.1. Taxonomy (NCBI): domain Eukaryota; kingdom Metazoa; phylum Arthropoda; class Arachnida; order Araneae; family Salticidae; genus Salticus; species Salticus scenicus. Next base: position 307,000,285 of record OZ005654.1, read on the forward strand.
CCATCCCTAATTCTTTTAAGTAGGTTCTATTAAACATAAAAAATATATTAAGTCTCATCTTAAACATCTGTAGAAATTTAAGCATTTTGAAGATTGCGAATTTATGAAAAAATGCAAACTAAGAAAACGTAATTTAAATATTTCAAATGTATAAAATATGTATATAAAATACCGTTGTTTTCTTCTTTTTTCATTGAGCAAAACAAATATAGTTCAATTTATAAATATTAAATGAAAATATAAGCTTTTATATGAAACCTACTTTAGCAATGTCGTCAAAGGTGCTAAATCCCTTTAAAATGGACATAACTCTCATTAAAAAAAAAAAAAAAAAAAAAAAAAAAAAAAATCGTATTTTTTCTTTTTACATATAGTTTTCAAACATTTTTATTCTTTTTCAATAGAAAAACTAAAATTTAATATATTATGAACATTTAAATATAAAATTTTGCTGTATGTCATTTTTTGCTTGAAATATATATTGGGAGTACAAATTAATTCGGTCCGTTTTCAATAGATGGCTCTGGCTGATTTGTTTACTGAATAATGATAGATGTTTTTGGCATTGTTAGAAAGGTTTGACCTTTGTCAACCATATTCAGTCAACGAAGCTTCGAGTTTTATACAACAACATTGGTTTTTTGAGCATTCAATATGTCGAGTTTTGTGCTAAAGAAACAACATTTGCGGGAAGTTTTGATTTTCTTTTTTAATTGGAAGAAAAGTGCCGCTGAAGCGCATCGATCGCTTGTGGAAGTTTATGGTGAATCTGCGCCATCTGATAAATCATGTAGAGAGTGGTTTCGACGCTTCAAAAATGGTGATTTTAGTGTCGAAGACAATGAGCGCCCGGGCCAGCCGAAAAAGTTCGAAGACGCCGAATTGGAGGAATTGCTCGATCAAGATCCGTGCCAAACGCAACAAGAGCTTGCAGGATCGTTGGGAGTCACTCAGCAAGCAATTTCCGTGAGCTTAAAAAAAATGGGAATGGTTCAAAAGCAAGGAAATTGGATCCCATACGAGTTGAAACCGCGCGACGTTGAAAAGCGATTTTTCATCAGTGGACTTGTTTACTTGGAAACGTTGAAATGGGAGGTCCTACCCCACCCGCCGTATTCGCCAGACCTTGCTCCTTCTGATTATTGGTTGTTCCGACGGATGCATCACGATTTGGCTGGACACCGCTTCACTTCTTTCGAAGAAATTCAAGAATGGCTCCATTCATGGTTTGCGTCCAGAGAGGACTCATTTTTCAGAGATGGAATCCGAAAATTGCCAGAAAGGTGGACAAAAGTTGTGGCTACCGATGGACAATACTTTGAATAACATGTTTTTTCATTTTGATAATAAATAAAATGTTTTTTTAACGAAAAAAAAAACGGACCGAATTAATTTGTACTCCCAATATATATATATATATATATATATATATAATATATATAGATGAGAGGAGGGTATTATGGAATACCATTTACTATTTCTTAAAATAACATTACTTGTTTTTAATAAAAATCCCCAAAATCATGATGAGTACTTAGTGTAATTATTTGTAATAAATTGTCTATGAAAAAAAAATCCCCCCCCCCCAAATTTTTTTTTGTTGTTATAAAAAGTTTACTTAAAAAAAAAAAAAAAAAAAAAAAAAAATTACAAATGGTGGTTAATATGAAATTGTCGGGTAATATGAAATAGGTGGTTTAAACTGTTTAAACTATAGAAAAACTAATTAGACTTCATAAAATCATCTTCGGAGAATTTTCTGTGACAAAAGATATATTCGCATCTTTATTTTCAGTTTCTTTAGTTGAATACATGAAGTCAATTTTAGATGATACTATTAAATACCTAGTATTCCATAATACCCGACACGCTATCTTTAAAAATGAACTTTTAAATTGATGGACAAAATATTTTCAGCTCAAAAACGACCAATGCATAACAAAATACAATTCTTTGATCATAGATTATGCTTAACATCAATGTTCAAATCACATGTGTACTAGTAAGTTTAAATGTAGGAAAACTGACCTGCAAAAACATTTAAAAATCACAAAACAAACTTTATTCTATAGAGAATCGTACGACAGCAAGAAGCGTTTGCTTCTTACTGTAGTGCTTCATGGGAATCCTTCTTGAGTAATTCCTAGTAATTTGAAGAGATAGCAACACTAATCAGAGCCGAAACCTCAGTATTCCATATTTCCCGACTATTCCATAATACCCTCCTCTCGTCTCTTTCTCTCGATACATATATATATAGTGTGTGTGTGCAATTCTTTTTGGAGGAACATTGTATTTTTCTTCTCTACACGCAGCTACCTTTCACAAAAATAAGCATTTTCTTTGTTACCAGACATGGGAAGCGAAACTCAATTTCTAAGCATAATTTGGCCTGTCCCATCATGGACTAAGATACAATATTTAGGATATATTTTTTGCCAAAGAAAACTTAATAATATCAAGCAAAAATACTATTTTTAATATATTATGTAACTTTATACTCACAAAGAGTCTAATAAAATTTAATTAAAAGAGATTATTTTAAATAATGATTTAATTAATAACTTTTATATTTTCCGTTATCGTAATTGCTGCAACTGAACTTAAAAATTGTGGAAACTTATTCTTTAAATTTAAATTACAATAAAATAAATGATTAATATACGAAATTAAGATTTTAATTAAAAATATATGCATTAACAAAAATTGTAATAAAACATTTTTAGAGAATAATGTGTTCTCCAAGAATACTTTTTTTTAAAGCATGTAATCCATCCTTGATGAACAATTAATTATGACTTTAACACGCTTAAAGCCCATTACCTAACATAATTTGTTTCGCGTTCAGCTTTGACACATAACATTCTGAATAGAACCTTATTTAAACTGTCACGAAACTGTTCGAAATTTTTTCTCACTCTTTAATTGAGTGCATCATTTATTATGTGAAAGCTGTGACACATAGAAATATTGAAATATTTTTAAAGTATCGTAATATTTCAGTGTATTAATAACAACACCCTTATTTTATGTAAAGTTAATAAAATTAAACTGATGATCATTTGTTTAAAATACGAAAAGAAATACACATTAAATAAATCACACTTATGATTCAAAATGAAATATGTAAAAAATACTTAAAATAAATAAATAAATAAATAAAATAAATAAATATTATTATTATTATTATTATTATTATTATTATTGTTTATTATTATTTATTTATTTATTTATTATTATTATTTATTATTGTTATTATTATTATTATTTTGAAATGTACTGATATATTTAAGGAAAAAGAAAAGTCTTAAAAAAGAAAAAAAAAAAAAAATTAAAAAACATTTTTTCGATATGTTTAAATCATAGAAATATATTTATAAATTTGTAACTTCCTAAATATTTTCAAATATATACACACACTGACTATATAATAAATGAAGAAATTCATTAGTCTATCTATAATAATAAATGGAAAGGTTTGTCTATCTGTCTGTCTGTTCTTTTATACGTTCAGCCTCTGCTGAACGCAGAAGTACAAGAATTGACATACGGATGTTCTGGAGCCTTTCCGAGGTCCTCCTCAAAACAGAATTTAAAAATTTTAATTAGTTGTGGAGATATTAATTAAAATGTAGAATCATACCTACTCAGAAAGCGATCTCAATGACTGAGAATTCACCGCGATTGCATAAAAATAGATATTTTAACCGAGTTAAAAGCAGAAATAGTGGAAAATAAATTACAAATATTTGTCCGATCGTTACGATTTCGGTACCAAATGAAAGGGGAATTTTTTCTGAATTAAGTGTGCAAGCGGCTTATCGGTACAACAATTAGATTTTTTAAAATTAACTAAAGAATGAATTTTTTGTGGCAACATCATTTCAAATGCCAGACGACCGCCATGAAAAAGAAAATGATTGTAACCGATCAAGATGTCACGTGTTTTGCAGTGGGGGGAAAAATTGCAATTTTCAAACTTTTTCAGATTTTTATTCACGTTATATTTGAATTAATGTTCGGCCTAGACAGCATATTATAAAGCTAATGTTCAATTTTCGTGAAAATATCTGGATAAACAAAAAAATTAGATTAAATTTTGTTTTATATTTTGCAGTATATATTTTAAATTGAGGTAGGCCGTTGAAATTTCGTAATATTTGGCTTTAACGCCCAATAATTCGATACTGAATATTTTTGAAAGTGTAGAATTATTAGGAAGGGCTTGAGGGGGAGGGGGGGGGGCGATGAAAAAAAAAAGAGTTAAGCGTTTGAAATTGGTATTATTACGTTTTAAGGAAAGATAAATCGATTGCGGATATTTTCAAGTGTAAAATTATTAGAAGGGACGGGAAGGGGCAAAAACGTAGAAAAGGAACGGTTTTTTTGTAGAAAACAACGGAAAACCCAGAACGACTGTATTCTTTTATATTTTGCAGAGTTTCGAATTCTGATACTCCTTTCACATTTCATACTATTGATTTTAACAGTATTTAGCCCGGAATTGCGCAAGTTTCGGAGAAAACCACGAAAAAGTCAGGCATAAGTCGTTTTATAATAGTGTTTATATCATTTTTGTATCTCAGCTTCTAATTAGCATAATTTCAAAAGTAATATGTCATTTTGAAACTTATTTGAATTGAGTTTCAAGAGTAGATGCCACAAATTTCTGTCACCTTCCATTAACCGACTACCGTAAGTAAGAGAATTCGAGATTTCACGTGATTTACAAGTTTTAAGGTCTCCTGATTAGGTTTTTCATTTGTATCTCTGCTACTAATTAAAATAATTTTATAAGTAATACATTATTTGAAAGCTTTGTTGATTTGGAACTGAACAGTAGATTACAGAATTTTCTACCGCCAGATGGCGCTGTAATATTTTAAAATTTCAATATTTCGAATTCTGAATATGATTAAATTATTTTTAATGCATCATTCGAAAGATATTTTAAAGTACTTTTATATTATCGAATGTGGAATTCTTGATTTCACCAGATTTACGCGTTTTAAGGTTTCCTGATTAGGTATTCTTTTGTATCTCAGCTGCTAATTAAAATAATTTCATAAGTAATACATCATTTTAAAGCTTTGTTGATTTGGAATTGAACAGTAGATTACAGAATTTTCTACCGCCAGATGGCGCTGCAATATTTTAAAAATTCAATATTTCGAATTCTAAATATGATTAGATTATTTTTAATACATCATTCGAAAGTTATTTTAAAGTACTTTAATATTATCGAATAACCTACAATAAATTTATTCAATAGAGAACGCTAATCGCAATTATCCGAGATTTCACCTGATTTATATGTTTTAAGATGTCCTTATAGGGGGCAAAAAATTAGAAATTGAGTTAGACTGTTCAAAATTGGTATATATAGGTTTTGGGTGCCTACGAGTCGAATGAGGATATTTTCGAATGTGTAAAATTAAGGAGGGACAGGTAGGGTGGTGAAGGAATACGCGCGCGCAGCTAGCGTATATTTGAACTCGTGCGCACTGCGCGCACACGGGTCTGCGCTGACAGGGGCCCGGCAGAGGGGACCCGATGTGAGTTTTTACCCGATCAGAAATATATATATATATATTTAATTCCTTTTCTTAAGAATAAAAGTTTATGAGTAATAACATGGAATTTTGAGAAATCATAAGGGTGGTGAAGGAATACGCGTGCGCAGCACTCATATATATGCATTCGTGCGTGCGCATTGCGCACGGGCCTACGCTGCCGAAGGCAGTGGGGACCCGGTGCGACATTTTTCCCGATCAGAGTTTTTTTTCTTTTTTTTTACGTGATAAAAATTAATGTAATTTTGAGAATTCATTAATTATAACGATTCATTTAAAAATAGTGACCAGCAAAGCGGGCGTAGCCTGCAAGTATACAATATTATAATTCTTAATTCTTAAACGAGGGAGAGAAGAAATTGTTTTTCGGGCTAAAATTTCAGAAATTCCAGATTTTTGTGTAGATTAAAAATGGCACAAAGGTATTGAAAACAGTCATGTGTCTTCCTTAGGACATTTCTAAAACACACTTTCTTTTTCATGTTTTTTTTTTTTGGGGGGGGGGGGAAGAGGGGGGTTAGGAATGAGCAAATTTGAGACCTTCTCCTTTTAGTCCTAAATTTGTCTTGGGAAATTAACGCTATCTGCGGTCACGAAATTTGGTGCGTAAATTGTTTACATGTTTCCAACTCTTATTGTAACGCGATTTTACGAAATTCCCCCTTCTCCCCTTGCAGTCGGGGGGAGGGGGTAAACATATGTAAAAACACGCTTTCCCGTTTGAATTCGCATTAAATTATCTTAGAATGGTGGATTTTGGTGTGTGGATGTTGATTAAGTTTACGCATTATGTACTTGGTTGGTTTTTACAAAACTTCAAACTTATCCACTGAGGAAAGTGACGTAAGAAGCGGGTACGGTGCTGCCGAAGGCAGTGGGGACCCGGCCTCCTCACGTTGCGAGAGAGAAAAACCTCTACAGAACGATCGGGATCTTAGGTTATAAATAATGATATGCGATTTTGACAACTCATTTAAGAATAATGCCCAGCGAAGCGGGCAAAGCCTGCTAGTATATTAATAAAATAACACATTTCTGAAGGTGAATATTTTTTTTCATCATCGGGTTCTTAAGAATATGTATAGATTATTATGTAGTAAGTACGATAATTTCATTTTATTTCCGAAATATGCTGAGGTTTTTCTTTTTCCTTAGTACTTTTTTGACGTTTATTCGATTTGTAGGGACTACAAATATTATAAACAAAAAATCTTACATATTATAATGTATCTTCTTACTCTATAAATTTTATTTACTTTATCATTATTGAGAGATTATTTAAACATGATTAAAGTTGTATTAATCAGTAATTTCTTTCAACTTATTGAATAAATACGTCATTTTTTAATTGGTTGAGTAAAGAATAAAGAATATTTTTTTATAAATTTAAATCAAAATATTCTATATATTATACAACTTTACATGTATATATATATATCACATTTTTATCACAAAAAATTACGTTTAATTTAATAGTTTTATAGGTTTTCTTTGTTAAAATTTAATTAAGTATAATTTACATATATTCAATTATAAAAGCGTATGTAAAATGTATTATTTTAAATATTATTTAGGTTTCATATCTAATTTTTGATTTTTAGTGCTGTAGTAAAAACCTTCTTTCAATTTTGTAAACTACTTAGAGCATAGTGAGAATTCTTGCAACATGAAATTAAAGAAGATTTTTACATGGATTTCCAAATTAAATGTATGCTATAGATGAACAAAAGAGACGATAAAACTATGATTTGTAAAGAAAAAAGATTACTTTTTTGATGATAATATAGTTTTGTTTTTAAATATTTGGTAATTCGTTTTTGAATTTCGAATGAATTTTTATTTAAGCTTCCATACTAATTAAACTAAAAATATAAAATTAAATTTAGTATTTTTATATATTTAGTATGGAAACAAGGTATAATTGCAAAATTCACTTTCTCTCGAAGAATGAGAGAAAAATAATCTGCCGTGTTTAATAAGTAACGCTGCATCATAATACGGTTTGGTTATAAAACATTTCAGTATATCCTTTGTGGATATATTCATAAAATTTCATTTATTTATTTTTTTTCTTTTTTTTTGAGGGAAAAAGTGTAAATGCAAAATTTATTTTAATTCAATCAATAAAGTAGACAAAGTTATTTTCTATAGTAAATAAATAAAATTGCAGATGATTATATACTTTTTTATTAAACATCTGCATATTTCCGTTTTGAATTTATTAACATAAATTTTATATTTAGTATTGCATTGTGGCATGAATGTAAAAATAATTTACTTTCAATCACGGGCGTAACAACCGACATTACCTGGAGAGGGTTACGATTGCCTTAGTATGGCAAGACCTATTTTCTAATTTGTTTTATTGGCAAAAAAGAAAATTAATTTAATTTTGAAATATCTAGGGGGAGGAGGTTGCTCGTCACTCCATAACCTTCCTTTGGCTACGCCCTCGCTCTTGATGAATGAAATGAAGAAAAATCACCTGTTGTGTTCTTCAAATAACATTGCTAATGACAATACAGATTGGTTCTTAAACATTTGAGTTAGTCCATAGGTATCAAGAAATTTTTATATTTATTTCGAAAAAATTGTGTATGTAAAAATCAACTGATTTCAATAAATAAAATTGAAAAATGATCAGCTGCGTAAAATAGATGACATGACAATGATTATACAATCGGCAGTAAAATTATTGAAACACACATCTACATTTTTCTTATATATATGTGTGTGTGTGTGTGTAAAGTTTGATCGCTAATTTTTATTATCAACTAACTTAACAAAGCAAATAACAACGTTGTTATTTGCCTTGTTTATGTTATTTTTATTACATCTATCATTAAGTATTTAGTTTTTTTTTTTTTTTTTTTTTTTTTTTTTAATGATTTTGATGAAATAGGTGTATATTTTAAACAAAACATCTATCTAAAGAAGAGAATCTTAAATGATTAAAAAAAAAAAATAATAATAAATAAATAAATAAATAATAAAAATGTGTTACGTTAATTTAAAGTTAAATTTTAAAAATAAATTGATTAATGTAATAGTATTCTGGTGCAAAAATTATTTTAAAATAATATTAAGGTTATCAAAAGATTTGTATATATTATCATTTTTTCGTTATTTCGCTTTCAAACGTTCAAATGCAATTCATGGAAAAAAAAAAAAAAAAAAAAAAAACTAAAACTTATAAGAAATCAATGTTTTGAATATTTTTTTTTATTATTTAAATACAGGAATAAATTTAATATGTATTTCTATAAAAAACCTTTTGTTTGAAATCTAACCATTGGAATTACAAATATTTAATCTTTTGTTTTATCATAAAAGAAATATAAATTCAATGCCCTTCATAAAAATTACACCTTTTTCTTTACTTACAATGCAATCTGTTTAAAGTCTTATTAAATATTTGCAAATTTTAATTTTTTTTTCTAGCACCTTAATACATGAAACAATATTTTTTATATAGCTGGTGACTGCATCTTTAATATTTAAGCATATCTGTCTAATTATAATATTTAATAATAAAAATATTTAATAACGACCCCAAGAAAAAAGTGAAATATTTTACAAAATCCCTTCTTTATTTTAAATTTAATTTATTCATCATTTTAAACATAAAAGTTTTCACATTTATTTATGTAAGATTTACTAAAAAATCTTTATATATATATATATATATATATATATATATATATATATATATATATATATATATATATATAAAATTTAATTGCTTTTATAATTCTTAAATACATTTTTTAAAATTAATAAATTACTTTTGGTTGAAATATTGTTTATATTTTTATGAATTTGTTAAAAAATATTTTGAATGATTAGAAACTGGAATTTAAAAAAAAAAAAAAAAAAAAAAGAATATCTATAGAAAATTAGCATGAAAGATCATATTGGCCTCTACTGACTATTTAGAAGCTGGATTTGTGAAATTTTCATTACTATTTTTTTTTAATTAATTAAAATCTATACATTTCTGAAATTATCGTGTTTAAAGATACAAACGTAAAAGTAAAGAGTTTCGCCGTGGTTCATTCGCTCAGTTGGTTAAATCATATGGCTAATAACTCGAAGGTTGTGCGTTTAAAGCTCCACATGCCAGATTTTGCATGAAATTATTAGTAAAGATATCAATCGATAAAATAAAATATTTCAATGTAATACCCGATTTTCGAAATTTGATAAGATTTTTTAAAATTAATTAATCTGTTTTTCAGCTGCTACGATTGTGTGGTTACTCCGCCTGTTGTCATAGAGCGAAGATGATAATCTGTCCCTAAAACGTAATTCTTGAATAATAGCGGCGTCACATATCGTCCAGTTAGCATTTAAATTGAAATGCTCGGTTATAACGCAAATGCAAAACTCATATAGAAATGCAAATGCACTCATATAGAAAAGGCGGGGAAGATGCTGCCGAAAGTACCGAGGACCCGATGTGTGGTTTTGTGCAATTCCAATATTTTTTCCAGATTTTATTCATAAAGGGATTCCAAATGGATTTATGTTTTGTGAATAGTGATTTATGCTTTTTGAAAATTCCTTTTAAACATAGTGACTAGCGAAGTAGATACAACCTGTTAGTGTGAAATATTTTAAATTGATATTGTTGCGTACTCGGTGTTCGTATATATTCAAAAAAAGAATAACAGTTTTGCAGAGTCTTAAAATTTATTTACAGAATATTCCAGAAGATTCGAAGCCTGCCAAAAAGGAACAACTTCAGATACCTCAGAAAACACAGTTAAATACTAAGTGACAATCCCCGTTAAAAGGAAGATTAATTTCTGTGCTATTGATAGCATGAACGACTGACAACATGAACAAATTTTTTGTTCCCTCTGAGATTCAAGTTAACGAGGTTCGAATCTATTTATATTTTTCTCTCCTTACTGCACATTTGACGAAATATCAAATGCACCCGAATAAATGCTCATGGTATATTCAAATGATACAAATTTATCCAATATCACGACGAATAATCAACTAAAATTTATTACTTAGCATATTATTATTTTTATTATTTATGATATAAAGTGTTTAATTATTTCTTTTTACGTTTGATAACTGTATTATTACTTTAAAAATATATATATATATATATATATATGTTGGATTAAATGAACGTACAAGGCAAAATTCTCATTTCACAGAAAGAATTGGTACGTTTTTAGCTAACTAATTCAGTTATATACAATAAAATCAATAAAATGTTAATTAAAAACTATTTCAACAAACAATGCTGCTTTAAAAATTAATGCATCAACGAAAACATCAAAATAATTTATTCATATATTTTCCTAAATTATTTTCTGCATTGGAACAAGAAATATATATATAAAAGAGAACCTCAATTGATTTAATGTAACACTCACAATATATATTATTAAAAAATATTAAATTATTTAAAATGTAAAATATAAAGTTAAATTTTAAATAATAAATTGGTACTATATTGTTACAAAAATGTAAAACAAAAGTTAAGGATATCAAAATGTTTGAAATTATACCATTTAAGAATATCCTTTAAAAAATTAAGAGTAGAAATTACAACATTTTTGCCGTTACTGTACTTTGAATGTATAAAATATTAATCATTGAATATATGAAATGGAATTTCTAAGATACTTATGTTGTAAAAAAAAAAAAAAAATAATAATAATAATTGATTATTTATATTAAAAAACAAATTACTAGGTTCTATTATTAAAATTATTTTGTTTTAAAAATAATCATCGGAATTGAACATATAAATATTTAATCATTTAATATATAATAAAAGACATTTCAATTCAGTGCATTCTATAAAAATTACTCTTTATTCTTAATTTAAATAAAAGAATGTTTACGAACTTATTAAATATTTGTAAGCTAAATGTTTTTTTTAACACCTCAATACATGAAATGAAATTTTTTATTTCGTTAGTGATTGCATAAGCTATTTAATATTTGAAACATATCCAACGGCATTGTTTTAGACAAAATATTTAATAACGACTCCAAAGAAAAAATTTAAATGTTTTGCAAAAATATTTTACGTTTTATGTTTAATTTAATAATCATTTTAAATTTAAAGCTCTTCATATATATTTCTTTTCTTTTTCTTTCTTTCTTTTTTTCTTTTTTTTTTTTTTTTAAGATTAATATGTCATTTTTGGAAATATGATTTTCTTTTTTATCATTTTATTGAATAAAATTTTAATGCTTGTAAAGGATAAATTCCTTTTAGTTTCTTATGAAATAATTATTTCCGTAGGTGATTATCTGTTATTTTTTTTTATAAGAGGGGAAGTTATACAAGGGTTTTAACTTCGCACTAGTACTGCTAAATGAGCAATTGGTGATGGTCTTTGAAGCACCCCTAAAGATGATCCGGAGACATACCATGACAATTTTGATCCTCCACGGAGGATATGATTCCCCCACTTCGGTGACCCCTGGAAATATAGTTTGGATGGGAACATCAAGGAATAAAGGAAAGCACATACATAATATGAATCCTTTTTATTTAAAAAAAAATGATAGAAATACATACATATAATGAAATTTTGTGAGGATGACGCATATGTAGATTTAAAAATATCCTTTGGTCATTTGCTGTTTAATAAAAAAAGTGGCAACCTAAAACGTTAAACAAGTCACTAATATTTTTTTCACTCTTGTGAGCTTCAAAATCAAGAATTATTTTATGATTTCTATGAAAATATGGTATTGCTAAAATTATGTGTAAATGTCAGATAGTAGGAAAATAATATTGCATTTTGGTAATCGTCTGCAAAAATCTGTATTTTATAGGAAATTATACACCACATACGCAGCCAGTTAGTTCATGTACAAAGAAATAATCAGATATTTAGGAAATAAATTTTGAAAAAGCACCAATTGCAATTATTAGCTGTCAAATAAATGTTTATTTGTATAACCAGCAATATAAGGCGTATTTCTGAAAATTCAACTATTATTAAACGTAAATTAATTCAAACAGTAGGGAAAATATTGCACATTACAGAAATACTTGCCAAAAAAAAAAAAAAAAAAACAAGAATTCCATAGAATTTCGACAAAAGTATAACATATTTTGAAAATCAGCTTCCAGAATAAGCGAAAATTTTGTCGATTAGTAGAGAAGAAAATGCTTATTTCAACATTTCTCAGCGCTAAAAATATTTAATCATTTCTGGAATTATCTACCAATAAATGCAACTTTTTTAATCATCTGGAAAATAGTTTTGCATCTTGGAAATGAATAGTCACCTCATCTTATTTGGCAATCTGTGGGGGAAAAAAAAAAAAAAAAAAAGTGAATATTTTTGACTTAAGAAAAAAGTCATTGCCAGGAAATTTATATAAAATACGTGTAATGACCACGTTCATAAACATCAACGTTCTTTAAACGGGTTGGATTGGTGAAGTTTTAAGTCGCACTAGTGCTGCGTTATGTGCAATTATGATCTTGAAACGGCTCTTCTCAAAACACAGCGAACTTAAAACGGACCCTTCAAAAAAACTAGCGGACTTGAAATGGATTTTCAAAAAAATCAGGGAAAATAAAACAAACCTTTCCCAAAAAATCATTATTTAAAAAAGAGAAAAATATTTTGTAAAATGCTGTTTATTTCAGTAATTAGTTGAAAAGTTTCTAAAGTTGTGTTGAGTAAGCTTAAAGGATCAGTCCATCCTCTTGGAACAACTTAAAATTTTAATTTTCATGTCTATTCAAAATCGAAGAGTACACCAATATATTCACTATGAGCTGAAACATTTCTATTCTACAACACAATGAAAATGCGTGCCAAGTTTATATGACTAACTGGCAAGAGTCAGGCATGGGAACAGTTATCTGACAGAAAATATGTTAACCGTATTAACTAGGAAATATTTTTCTTTTATAAATTCAACTTTCGAACTCAATATATATATATATATATATATTATATGTTTTCGAATGTGTGTTCTATCTTTTGTAACATATAACATAACCTTATAAAAATATACTTGTGGGTTATGAAGAATGTTTTCCTGGATTTAATTGATCTGACTGTCATAGGTTCGCCATCACTGCTATACATAAATTTTTAAAACTTATCCTATGTATTCAAAAGCTCAAGCACTTGTACTTTCAAGATTTTATTTTATACTATTTTTTTTTTATTTTTATTTTATTTTTTTGGCTAGTGTCAACTGGATTATTCTATGGACTGGACACATTTGACAGTTTGTGGCTTTTTTCTGTGTTTCTTTTTTCCAAATTTATCATTCTTTTGTTCTTTCTCCTACGCAATTTTGGTTAGAGACTCGCCTTCGTCACCTCAAATTTTTGTACTATAAGAGAAGCCCCTACATCAGAAACATTTTTCATAATATTTAAATGTTTTTACTTCCTTATACAAAGTATAAGAATGTATTCGAATCCCGACTTTTGAAATGGAAATTATACGATTTTATTTCTCCTGTAATGATAATGAAATTGGATTATTTTTTAAGTATCAAAGCAATATATACAAACGCATTAAAGAAATACGTGTAAACTAACATATATTTTTTAATATGTCTTGATACATTTGCATGAAGTAAGGTTTTTTGTTTCGTTTGTTTTTAAAAGTAATATATCTATTTTAAAACTACCGTTTTTCAGCATAAATCGCTTTTTATGAAGACACCATGGAATTCATGTATTTAATTTTCAGATAATATAACACTCAGTGGTACCTTTTATTCTTTCGAAATATTCTTTTATGACTAGTTGTTATTTACGAGAAAAGCATTCCATAGTTTGAGCTAAATGAAGCGTAACATAGAGGAGTATGAGAATAAATATGTCACAGAGGGCATAAACATTTTGTTGAGATATGTTGAGAATTACTAGATGTGTAATAAAACAGTGATAAAACAAGCTAAAGTAAAAGAAATAGGTTTATATCATACGACAAATGACATATGTTTGCAAATCGATAATTTCTTTTGTGGGACTCATGAATCATCTCGTAATTTCGTGCATTTTTAACTATTTATAGAATTAAATATAAGTGATTCAGTTATATATATATGTATATAAAACTTAATTCAGTTTTATGTTTTTCGGAAATAAATTATTTATTTTGAAAGATTGATGTAATTAAATCTTTACTTTGCTTTTGTACTTAAACGTTAAAACTTAAAACGTTTTGTAATTAAAAGTTTGTAGTTTACTTAATTACAAATTACTTACTTAATCGCTTACTTTTTTAGAATTCGTTTAGTATGTACTTTCCAACTTTTCTACTTTTATAATACTCCCAAATCAGAAATTTTAAAACAATTTATTATTTACAAATTTTTATTTTAGTTACATTTGAAATGATTAAAAAATGTTATGTTGTTTAAAGGAAGAAATAGAATTATTAACAGTTTTAAAGGTATCAAATTTGACAAAATTAACATAAAATTCGATTAATTATTATGCAAAGAACATATCGTTAAAATTTCATATGCATCTCTTCAATTGTTTAAAATTTATTTGAAAAAGAACAAAGCAAAACAATATGTTGTAGTTTAAAGTTGCAAGTAAGTGTATTTCAATAAATATTAACTATTTATATTTTAACTATTTAACTATTTTAACTATTTTAATAAATATTCTAACTATTACATTTTGTAAAATTTTAAACTTATTTCTATTTCTTGTGAATACGAATACACTTTCTATCTATTATACTATTTATAACTAATAAATAAAATAATAAGGCATACGTTTTTATTTATTTTTTAGTACCAAAAGAACATTAAATAATGTGAAAAATAAGAATAATTTAAAAATAATTAAATTTTCTTTTTGTTCTTATCTGCATTGTTGTTACTATAACGCAATCTTCATATTTTATGATACTTTAATTCACTATATATAAATAGCACTACAATAAAAGTTTAGATTGAAAATATGAAATTTTATGTATTAATTTCATAAGCTATGCCTTATAAAAAATTCCAATAAATTATTTTTAAAAGCTTACTTTGACAATGAAAATACCTATTTTAAAAATCTATTACATTCTAGAATGACTATTAATTATAACTCTAAATCTGACACGGTTAAAGCGCATTACGTACCATAATTTCTTTTACGTTTAGTTTTGAAAAAAAAAAAAAAAAAAAAAAAACTTTTTGTATAGAACCTTACTTTAATAAATTATTACCACTACTTAGTTTAACATCTTTTTACTTGTACTTTAAGTAGACAGTATCACTTTTTAATTAAATCCTGTCATGGAGTGAAATTTTTTGAAATAAAATATTACTTATTCATAACATTTTGATGTAGAAGGAACTACCTTTCCTGTTTTGAAAAAATAAAAATTATAGATAAAATAGAATAAAATAAATACAAATAAAGGAAATTTACATTAGAAAATAAAAATTAAAAGGGAAAAAAAGAATATATTGTCATAAATCTTTGAGAATATATTTTAGGCATCTAAAACACGTTTAAAAAGTTTTTTATACGTGTAAATTATTAAATTCTATATACAAAATCAAGATATTTGTAAAACATAAAATTACCATGCGATAAAAGTTTCGTCATATTTTATGTATAATAAAAGTTTTTTAGAATGTAATTTTTTTTTTTTTTTTTTTTTTTTTTTTTTTTGCCCAGGTAAAATTAAACATTTTTTTTTACTTCTTTATACAAAGTATAAGGAAGTATTGTAATACTTATTTGCGAAATGGATTTTGTATTTCACATAGCTCAAAAACGAATCACCGTAGAATGTTGTAAAGTTATATTTGTGAATTCCATGATGTCTAGTTGTACACCTGCAAGTTTGGTTTTAATACGGGCCCTTGTTTTTGAGATATCTGTGACTTTACATGATTTTTCATAAAGTCTGTACGTGCGTATGTATATGTGTGTGTGGATGTATATGCGTGTTTATCTCGTATAACTCAAAAACGGTTGGACGTAGAACGCTGAAAGTTGGTTATATAGGTGTGTTACAACATCTAGTTGTGCATCTCCTTTTTCGGACTTTTTGTGATTTTCCATTTTGGAGATATTTAGGAAAATTCTATTCATAAGGACCAAAAATACAAAAGATTTGGCTATTATATAGTGTGTCCATAAAAGAATATCCCAGTTTCAGTGATACATTATAACAGATTAATTTAGACTATTTACAACAAATCATACATCAAATTTTGAAGGTAAACTAACCTAGTTCTTCTTATATATGTTCCATATGTGCACCTTTAGTTATACGGCACACAACCAATCTGTAATCCAATTTTTCCCACACTTTGGTCGTCCACTGCATCTTCCTTTACAAATACATCCGGTCGTTTTGAATTGCCTATATCATCGGCGAAGGTTTTTGTCACATGGAGGATCACATTTAAACTTTAAACGAAACGCACGTTGAACTGAATTTAAATTACAGATTGACTTTTAACAAATTGCAGAACACAAATCGCTTTATGCTCAGGAGTCGCCATTTTGCTTATGCTGCAAACGAGAAAACAACAAAGCACTACTCGCACACATGCTTATCTAAAACTATTTGAGTTACTCTTTAATTGTGACTTTGAACCAACACTCTACAACGCTTATAGTTGATACTATTAAAATTTATAACTGGGACTTTTTTTATAGACGTACTTTATATAACCTACCATCATATGTGTTCAATATCATTTTAAAACAAGCTAATGATAGAACCCGTAATGATATTGTCAAAAATCCTGTCAGCATGTTTGCATGTAGAAAGTAAATCTTAAAGACATAAGCAGGCTCTAGTCGACGAATTCACTTTATTTAATGAATATTCAACCAGTAGGTAGAGCACGTAATACTGGGTTGTCCCAAAAGTTCGTAAACACTTGCAAAAAATTTAAATTTTACTCGCCAAGTAATAAGAAAAACAACAAAAATTATTCCTCAAAATAAAGACCATCATTTTCCAAGAATTTTTGCCATCGATCTGCAAGTTTTCGGATCTGGTCAAAATACCATTCAGCCGACTTCGAATCAAAGAATTCTTGACAGGCTTCTTCGACTACAACAAACGAGTCGAATCGGCGGCCCTTCAGAAAGTGTTGCATTGAGCGTTAAAGGCCGTAATCTGATGGAGCGCAGTCAGGACTGTAGGCTAGATGTGGCAGAACCTCATAGCCGTCCAGCTCTTCAAACTTGTCTTTGGTCTTCCTGGCGGTATGTGGCTTGATATTGCCCTACTGCATCAAAGCGCGCTTTCGGTTGATCAGATACGAAGATGAAGATCCCTATAACAGTATAAACGCAAAAAATAATTAAAAATTGCATAAAAAATAAATTTTTCGCAAATGTTTACGAACTTCTGTGTCAACCTAATAGAACTCTCATGAATTTGTCGACATTTTTGAGTGTAGAGAAGTATAAAAGCGGGTTCTATTCGATGAATACACTTTATTTAATGGATATTCAGCTCGTAGATAGAGCCCGTAAGCATATTGTTACAAAAGTTATCGACATGTTTTCTTTTATAAAGTAATTCTTAATGTCATAAACAGGTTCTAGTCGACGATTCGCTTTATTTAATGAATATTCAGTTCCCAAATAGAGCCCGTAATGATATTGTTAAGAAAGTTGTCGACTTTTTTGCATGTAGAAAGTCATTCTGTTTCCACTTTTACTGTAATACCGTGTAGAAAGTAGCTCTTAAAGATGTAGGGAAGTTCTAGTCTACAGTCGTCAATAACCACTCTCCATTCTTTTTTTAATAGTCTTGTTAGTCATTTATAGAAATTTCGAAGAATCATGTTCTGTACTATAAACCAATGAGTATTTCTGGAAATTTTCAGAACTCTGTTTTTATTGAAGTTAGAGCTTTTAAACTTTGACAACTCTTAGTTACGAACTTCCGCCAAATTTGCTCGCCAAGTGGCCTAATTCGCCGCCAAATAACCAAAATCGATTCCAAGACCAAAATTTGCGTCGGCGATCAACTTGGGCGATCAAATTTGGCGGAAAAAATTGTTTCAAGATACCCAAAATTAGTAAAACATTTCTCAATTATAAGGAAGTTAATTTTTTCGTCAATAATTTTCGCCAAATTGGATAAAATTAGGCCATCTATACTCAAAAGATTTTCACTGAATTCTAAGCTATGTCTTTGCCAATTAGAGATTGTAACAAGCCTTGAAGTACTGCTGCTAAAAATCTACTACATTTGTCTCGGCGGCATGTACAGTCGGTAACAAAAGTGTCCGAACACTAGCAAAAATTCCTGTATAAAAAAAGTACACTTCATACAGTTTTGTTAAATAAATCCTTATCGAATCATGTTCTTACACTGACTAAGAATAGGATTCAACAAGGATTTATTTAACGATACCGTATGTAGTGTACTTTTTTTACATAGGAATTTTCGCTAGTGTTCGGACACTTTTGTTACCGACTGTATAATTGGATTACTGTGAGTTCAGTGTTGGATTAGCAGTGATCCGGAATTTAGGACAATCTAATCTGATTATTTTAAAACATTTTTTTACGTGCATTTTTTGTTGGGTCTGGTGATTACGTAACTCTAGTTGAAATATTAAGGTTACTTATAACTTTAAATATGCACTATGCTACCTTATTTACAGTAAACTGTATATTAATTACGATTTATCTTAAATGGAAATTTTATGTCTTATATGGGATATGTTAATTATAAACAAAATGCTAAGACTAACTATTAAACAGAATAATTACATACAATGGTCATAGTATTTGTCACTGCGTTACTTTATATTTACTCGGTTATCATAAGTCAATTTTGCGATACTGTGTATTATTTCATAAAAATAATAATAATAGTAATTTTTAAATTGGAATCGTTTAAGCAAAATCTTTTGAAGTTCTGTAGCAATAAGTACAATAAGCTGACACTCGATTTTTTATTATTTTATTTTATTTTTTTTTTTTTTTGTCCGCGAGAAATATCGTACTATCTGGTCTGAGTTGAGTATGAGTACTAAAGTAAATAATTAAAAAATAATAAATAAGTGTGACTTTTAAAAAACTATCAGATAATTACAATACTTACAAATTGCTGGATAATGTATATAAGCAGCTGAAAGTTTATTTTGCCAAAAATACCTTAGTAAGTGACAACATAGTGAGCATTTTCAACATTATAATTAAAAAGAATATGTAAAAATTGTAAGAATGTAATACACTTAATTAAGTAAAATGTTTTTTAGCCAAAAATAATGAAAAATTCTAGAGATTGTTTTTCACATTTATAAAAAAATAATTTCACAGTATCATTATCTATTTGTAATATACAAACAATTGTAATCATAATCAGTTAAATTTGCATTAGAGCTGAGTAAACTTTGAGTTAACTTTTAAAGATTATTTCTCAAGTAACTACAGTGGATGATAAAGTTATTTTTTTTTTTTTTTTTTGACAATTTTTCCATTTTCTAAACAAATACTGGACGAAATGGCCTAAAACTTCCCACACGCAAAGAACATTTAAAAATTCATTGTTTCCAATATCGATTTAGTCCAGAGTAGAATTACGGAACCAACAAACAAATTGAAGAAGAGCAAAAATACTTTGGATCACCCTCTATCACAAAAATCTACAACTGACTTATAACTTTAGGCGGATATATATGTGCAGGGTGAGTTTGACATAATCTGCCAAACGAAAGGAGGTGATAGATCAGCCCATGGGGAGCATAAAACATCATAGAAACCTTGTCCTATCTCTAAACGTTTCCGAGTTATGGTAGATAGAAGAAAAATCTGTTTTCTTCCATTCCGTCTGAAAAAAAACCCCAAATTTGTGAGCTTTCTGTAAGATTTACACGCAAAATAAGCACATATTTGAAAAGAGCAGAACAAATCCTATCGGGTGACATCATTTACATCATTTACATCAGAATATCTTAATTTGACGGCGAGCTACAAGCGCTAAAACATTGGCGAAGTTTAAAATCGAGTTGTCACCAAATTCTTTAACCGGCATTTCTGCAAATACCGTTCAAGCTACAATCGGTCAAATTTACTAAAAACATTTCCATTCCACAAGCTTTAGAATGAGCCCACAATAAACCATATCGGTGTTCTAGTTCAGAAGAAATTTAGCCTTTTGTTTGAAATACATCACTGAAATCGGCGTTCGTCGAACTTCGGCAAACGGAACGTGTGCAAATTCGTGACTATCTGCATATGGACTAAGGAGTCCGTACACGTCCAAGTGGAGGAAAATCCAAATATGAGTTCACGCATACTTGCGAGAGAAGCTGGAATCTTCCAAAGTAAAGCGATGAATGTTTTGCGCAAAAACCAATATCATCCATACCACTTCACACCGGTACAAGAATTACGCCGCTCAGATTTCCAAAAGCGGGTAACATTCTGCCGCTGGCTTTTAGAGCAAGATATCGAGGAACACCATTTCCTTAGAACGATACTGTGAACAGATGAGTCACTTTTCACTCGGGATGGCATGCTAAATTTACATAACTGGCATCATTACGCTCAACAAAATCCATTTGTAACACGAAACTCATCGTTCCAGTCACAATTCATTTTAAATATTTGGCTTGGAGAGGTTGGCGATCGCTTGATAGGACCACATGTATTCCAAGGTCATCTGACAAGCAATACATATTTGGAGTTTCTGAACATCATCTTCCAGGATTATTTGATGTCATTCCTGTACCCCAACGAGCGGAAATCATTTTCCAACATGATGGGGCCCCTGCACATTCTTCCAATGCCGTTCGGGACTTCTTGAATCACCAGTATCCGCGATGGATTGGTCATAATGGACCAATTCCTTGGCCACCTAGATCGCCAGATCTCACTTCATTGGACTTCTATGTTTGGGGTTTCTTGAAGCAAGAAGTTTACCGCACAGAAGTTGCCAGTTTGCAAGATTTAAGCAGCCGGCTCGATGATGCAATAATAAAACGGAGGGATAAGCTTTCGCTAAGAGCTACTATGGTTTCCGTTCGTAAGCGGGCAATCTGACAATAGAATCTTTTTTGCATCTGACAAAACAGCTGGCTGAAGGCGGACATGGTATCAGGAACGACCATGGCACCCCTTGAGTTTCCTTCTCGACGAACGTCGAGTTCAGTGCTGAATGTATTTCAAACAAAAGGCTAAATTTCTCCTGAACTAGAAATCCGATATGGTTTATTGTGGGCTCATTCTAAAGCTTGTAGAATGGAGAAGTTTTTGGTAAATTTGACCGATTGTAGCTTGAACGGTGTTTGCAGAATTGCCGGTTAAAGAATTTGGTGACAACTCGATTTTAAACTTCGCCAATGTTTTAGCGCTTGTAGCTCGCCGTCAATTTAAGGTATCCTGATGTAAGTGGTATCACCCGATAGGACCTATTCTGCTCTTTCCAAATATGTGCTTATTTTGCGGGTATGAGCATTTTTAGTAAATTTTATTTTACTACATATGCATGAAATATATATATATATATATCATAGGTTGAAACATTGATATATTGAGCAACTTTTGTCAAAATCTCATTTAAATAGAATAAAAATTAAGCAAATTGTCTGCAAAAGAACGAGCTAAATTTTAGATGATTTCCAGAGTTGAAATTTCATAAGGGGTTTTTCACATGCATCGTGTTTAATTTGAAGGCCCAATTATTTCAATCCCATTACAAAATTTCTTTTTTGAGAAAAAAAACTCTTGGGTCTGGTAACTTTAACATATTTTTATTTATTTACTAAGATTTGTGAGTTCAAAGTTGTTTTTCACGAAAAAGAACTTTAGAAACGTTATTGAAATAATTGAATCTTGAAATTAATTATTGGCATGTTTAAAACACCTTATGAAATTTCAACTCTGAAATATACCTAAAATCTTGGTAGTTTTTTGCCGAAAATTTGCTTAAATTTTATTATCTTCAAATGAACTTTTGAGAAAAGTTGCTCGATATATTTAGTTTTCAACCTATGCAATAAAAATTTTCGCAGTAAAATAATATTTCATGAAAATGTTTATATCTCAACGAATGTTACTCTTGCGAATTTTATATTTCACAATAACGTTTCGTTATTATTTTTTTTTAATTTTCAGCAAGTTTTGTAAAATTTTGTGGAAACCCGTTCTAGTTATATGCAAAAAACTTGTCAAAAAACTTAGTAATTTTTGAAAAAAAGAGAAAAAAAGATTGCGCAATTCTCGCACCAAAGTATACAAATATTGTACATATTATTTGTAACAATGTATTAAAGTTACAAGTCATTCGTAACTTTTTGTGACACAAAGTGATCCAAAGTATTTTCGCTCTTCTTTAATTTGTGGTTGGTCTCTTAATTGCACTCTGGTCTAAATCGATAGTGGAAAATATGAGTTTTTAAATGTTCTTTGTATGTATGACGTTTCAGGCCATTTATTGTAGTAATTTTTTAGATAATCGAAAAAATGTCAAAAAAAAAAAAAATCTAATAATTTGATCACCCGCTTTATATTTAAGTAAATTATATAGGCAAAATAGACATTTTTTTTTTTTTTAATTGTTGAATTTTTTATTTTTCAGATCTATGGATATACATAATTTCAAAATGGTATAACATGATGCTTTATATATATATATATATATATATTAATTTTTACTTGAAAAATGTAATAAGTAGAATAAAAGTAAATAAAAATTAATTAGTAAATACAGTACCAACATGCAACACTGAATTAATTACTTTAAAACCTTAACTTCATTAAATTATGTTTGAATTTCACCTCGAACTTAATGAAACTGTCATTAATCTTAAAGGTTTAGATTTACTTAGCTTGCGGTATAAGTGATATTTGTATTAGGATCGCGATCAAATTCCATACGACCATTATTTAATTTACTCTAGCAATAGTAAGAGAAATGAAATATTTTAATTATTGAGAGCGAAATATTAATCTTATTAGTTATCCATGCATTGAGAATTTGAATACGTCAATTAAAGCATCACAAATGAAGTGCATATCTAAATATCAGGAAATATTTTGTAGTGTATAATTAAGCAAATTAAAAACGTAGTAGCATGATGAAAAATGTGAGAAAATATAATTTTCTTAAACATTTCAATGCTTTTAAATGATTTTTTAAAATTAATGTAATGAAAATTAAAATATTTTTGAGTCTTGAAAAGATCAGTAACAATTTTGAAGAATGTAAAATAAAAATTACGTTTAATTCTTACTGACAAATTTTATGAAGAATTTTGTAAATAATATTAAACTCAAACTTTTAAATATTATATTAAAGAGTTACAAATGAAGCAAAACTTTCTTCAAAGGATATTTAAGAATGAAAGAGATTATTGTTAACACGTTTCCTATCCTAAGACTATCAATAGTCTCTCTCCCTCCCCCCCCCCTTAAAATAAAAGAAAGCCTTAAGTTTACGTATTAATCTAAAACTTTGCATTACTTTCCATAATGATTTTGCATATTATTGTTTTATCTCGACGTACATATAAGTCATCAGCAATAACAACATCGAATAGATCATGTAAGCACTGCAAATTCACGTGTCTTGAATTCAGTCACATAAATGTCTTAAATGGGGTGGGGTCCTATTTAATTCATTAGGCGCCAAAGCTCCCGCTGCGGGAACAGTTTTTTAAAAAATTTTTTCTCTGCGAGTAATTAAGATAAATATATGTTTTTCTATTTTTACATTAAATATTGAATCGCCTAGCTTCGTTGGTAATTTTTAAAAAAGTTTGTAATGTAACTTCTATAAATATATATTTTTTCCATTATTCAAACAAAAATGTTTGTTTTTCTGCAAAACATCAGCAAAGAAAAAAAAAAAAAACTCATTCGTGTACAAGGGTTTAAAAAAATGGATATGGAATAAAACAATTATTTTCTCAAATTATAACAAACTGGGATAAAAAAATAAAAAAAAATTAAAAGGGTTTAGCAGTTTTTCAACTTCTGTTCTACCCCAATTAGGTGTCAAATCTCCCATTCTGAAAACATTTCATACTTTCTAACAAAAAATATATATATTTTTAATTATTTAAACTCCATGTGTTTAAAAATGCACATTGAAACCCAAAATATTTAAAATTCATAATTTTTCGGTGGGATTCATACAGCGGCGTTTAATGGGATAAAGACACGAAATCGTTTCTTGAATTTTTAGACACGTACAGTCGGTAACGAAAGTGTCCGAACACTAGCAAAAATTCCTATGTAAAAAAAGAACACTTCATACGGTTTTGTTAAATAAATCCTTATCGAATCGTGTTCTTAGACTGACTGAGAACAGGATTCGACAAGGATTTATTTAACAAAACCGTATGAAGTGTACTTTTTTACATAGGAGTTTTCGCTAGTGTTCGAACATTTTTGTTACGACTGTAACACATATTCAGTTAAGACTTGAATGTGTCTGGATTTACGACACTTGAAGTGACATAAAAAGCTGCCATTTTTAACTATCATTTTTTTTTTCTAAATAAAGAAAAAAGGACTGTTTATGGTTTCGTTTTCCAGTTAAAAAAATTGGATGTAAGATTTCTTAGAGCACAAATAAAATATTTAAGAGAATATTTCTCCACATACTGAATTTCTACGTCAGGTTGAATTCGAATCGAGAAAGTAAGAAACCGCAAAATACCGACCGAATCGACAGAGCCACAGCGATTAATTGTTGTCCTCGTTTGGTTAGCAATATAGATATGCAATGTTCGTCAAACAAATAGTAAATTTATCTTTCAATTTATCTTTCTAAATAAAATTATCGAAAAAAAAAACCTAGAGTTTAATATACATATCTACTTTAAATTTTATGTGTAGATTGTCAGTATATATATTTTTTCTTTTTTGTAAAGTGCATGATAAATGTGAAAAAAGTGTAACCTATGATATTTCGAAAACAGTTTATTTTTTCTTTCTTTGCTATTTTTTTAAGTATTATTATTTTTTTAATGAAAAAATAATAATAAATAGATAAAAATAAACAGCAGTAGCGTACAATCGTTCAAGATTGCTCGTTTATAAATTCGATGTTTCTCTGAAAATTCAGTTTTACAAAGCTAAGAAAATATAAATAGCTTAAGCACTTATATTATATAAAATAATATTAAATGAAGCGGACATGAAAAGAAATTTAAACACCTTATGCAAATAGCTTAAAAAAGAATCCATGTGAAAAATTTCCTAAACTAATGTAATGTCTGAAATTCTAAGTGCCTGAACTGTCAAATGTCTTAATTTCTAAGAGTCTAAATTGTAAGATGTCTTAATTTCCAAGTATCTATAATGTGTCTAAAGTTTAGACATTATCAACATTATTCAGCCGCTTAACTTAGCATATTTTTTAAAGACATTTATGTGTCTTAAGTTCAGACGCGTGTGCTGTCTGAAATTTTGTATACTTACGTGTTTGAGACATTTTTGTGTCTAAATTGGTATTTGAGACACATTTCTGTTCAAATTTAATTCTATTTGAAGTGAAATCCTTTTAGCAGTAATAATAATAATAATAATAATAATATGTAATGTTTTAGAAGAACGTTTAAAGTCTAAGTTTATTGCTAAATTCTGATAGCGTGAAACGGTTAATAACTTAGTTAAATCAATATTATCTTTCGAAATTAAACTTTTAAGGCTTAAATTTTTTTTTCTACTGGATATAAACTTTGTGGATTTTGACTTGTATTTTGATTAATTACGTACTCGTAATAATTTAGATAAATTCTATATCTTACTTATTTATAATACATATAAGTAAAGTATATTGAACAAATTTATTAGCATGAATACGAAAGTCACTTAAATTTCTATTCTATTCTCTATTTATACTGAAGGTTGCTTACTGAAAAAGAAAAATACAAAAACAAAAAACAAAAAACAAATGTTGATATATATATTTTCAGGTTCCAATTTCAAAATTATTATTAATAACTTTAAATAAATGGATATTTATAAATAAGGATTATTATTAGAACAACTTAACTTTAAAAAAAAAATGTAATTGGGGTAATTACGTTATTATACGTGAAATATGAAATTGATTTTATGGTATATTGCACGTTATTTACGCAATTTATGTTAAGAATTTTCTCCACACTGCATATATATATATATATATATACAGTATTAAAGAGACAATCAAAACAAATATTGCAAATTACACTAAAAACAATTAAATGAAATTGCGTTTGTTTGCATTTTTTAGAAATTTCTTTGAAAACTACTTTTTTCTTTTTTGACAATGTTTTTAAAAAATTAAAGATAAAGAAAACATTCATTATTATTTCTTTAACTGTCTGATTTTTTTCATTCATTCCTATCTACGTCTAAAGCTTTGTAATTTTCAAGTAATTCCAGATATCATGTTCTTATTCAATTTATTATAAAGTATTAATATATGAAAAAAAAATAATGTAAATTTCAATAAACTATCTTTTATTTTCCTATTTAGTTAAAAGCCAAAGAATATAACTGCAGTATGTATTCATATTTTAGAAAAAAAAAATATTTCTTTTAAATTTTCTGAAAGTTTTTTTCTGTATTGATATTCTTCCTCTATTTGCATGTATAAACTGAGGAATATATAAAGAAGGCACAATAAATTTCCCATGGGATGTAAATAAAGGAGATTGTATAGTTCCAAACTTTTTATAAAATTTGCTTTTTATGCACTGGAAAATTGAAAGTAAATTTTGTGTAAAATTACTGCTGCTAAAATATATACGTATTTGAATAAATAAGGTATTACAAACAAAGTTTTTTTTTTTTTTTTTTTTTTTTTTTAAGATGCTAAAAATATTCAACCAAATATGACTACATTTACTTAGAATAAGTTAATTTAAATTACAATTATTTTTCAGTTTTTCTTTTTTTCGGTAAACTCTGGTTGTTTAGCTTCAATTAAAAACGAACACATATTTTAGCTAAAATATAGAATTTAGCGCAGTAAATGACAATTTAAAATTTTAACTTTCATCCGAACCAACATTAACGAAATATTATTAAAATAATCACAGATTATCCCTATTAGAGGTTAGAAATTTCATCCGGAAGTCTGCTTAAGTCCACATGGTAAACTTTTGTTATGATGTATTTCATAACAAGGTTTAAAGGTTTATGCAGTTAAATAATACTACTACTAATAATAATAAGTTAATTCTGTTGTAATAAGAAAGCATCACAGAACTGGCGTTTTAAATAAATAAGTACAAAACTTTGAATAAACACTATAAAATAAAATTAACTCGCAACATTTTTTTCTGGTCGAATAAACACACGACCCTTCGTCAGGCGAACAAAGTAGGCAGGAGTGCTGCAATCAAAGAGGAAAAGCACAAAATCGTTTTATGTGAAGAGCCAAAATATATAAAGACGAGTGTAAAATAAATAATTGTGTGATCAGAATTATCAAATGAAAGGATAAAATAAATAAAACTATAAGTTTAAAATTATAACAAAATCTAAAAATCTTAAAAATATCAGAATTAAGCGGAAATCGAAGTTATGTGAGTAATTTCCAAGCATCAGGCAAAAACGGAGTGGAAGAAATATCCTTAACAAGATTTTTCGAAGTTTAAAAAATGAAAACGCTTCATTGATATCCAAATGGAGACAGCAGCTGAAATTATGTTAGTTTTAGAAAAGTCAAAACGACGACCATGAGCCCAGCAGTAAGAAGCAATAGAAGATTTGGAAATATCTTCATTACGGACATTCGGACTGTGTTAATTTATTCTATATTTCAAATGCTCTCTAGTTTGACCAATATAACCTAAATTGCACAACGAACACGGGATTAAAAAACTCTCATATCGTTTTTCAATAGATATGGGATCTTTAAGAGAAGATAATATAATTTTGTTCACATGTTTGTAAATGACTTTAATACCAAATGGTGAAAGAATTTTAGAAATTTTAAAAGAAAGTAATGATATTTTATTCATCACTTTCAGATCAAATGGCTGGGATGAGACTGTGATAGTTCAATTTGGGAGCTGAATGTTTAGAATTCTTGAATTTATATGGAGCTTTATAGATAATAGAGGGATTATAGCCTCGAGAATGAGGAAGTGATCTTAAATAATTAATTTCTTTCGAAACACTATACGGAACTGAGCAAATGTGTAAGGTACGAAAAACATAAGTACAGAATGCAGATATTTTCTATTGAGGGGCATAATTAGAAACAGCATGAGGCGAAAGGAGACAGAAAATGGTTTTTATAAAGATAGTGGTTGAGAAGAGATCCTTGTCTTTAGATCCATAAAAGCCTTTTCGATCTCAAAAGTGAATTGAATGCATGGGTAAATCGAACTGGCCAAAAAAAGTAAACTGGAAAAATCGACATCAGGGGGAACAAGAACGAAATTGACGTCAACGTGCCTAAACCAGTGAGGAAATGTATATAAACCAAAGAGTTTTTCTTCAAAATTGCGCGTATGAATGTTCAAAGCAAAGGAAAAAGAGGACGGGCCATTACCATACCGTCATTTTGGGTATAATATGTACAATTAAAGATGAAGGCAGTTTGCCTGATACACAAGTGAACTAAATTCACAAGCTCCTCAATTTCAACAGAAGAATAATGGAATTCACGTAGTCTTCACTCTAAATAAACCAGAGCACCCTGAATAGGAACATTAGTAAAATGTTCTTTAACATCTAAAGAAATCATAGTATAGTTAGAGGAAGAGACGCATTTAATTTGTCCAGAAAGTCATATAAGTTTTTTACTGTATAAAAGTTAGTACTAGTTAAATGAGAAAGTGATCTTCAAAGAAAACGAGCAAGATTATAAGAAATGATAGGCCGGAAACAGAGAGTGGGCTTTTGGACTTTCGGAAGAGCATAGAAAGAAGCACTGTTAGCAATGGAAGGAATCACCTTTCGTTTAACATGATCATAAAGAATAACAGAATTTTTAACGAGGTATTTAACTTGATCAAGGTGATCATTAGACGGATCTTTCTTACGTTTCGAATAGTGACCTGAATCCAGAATGAACTCAACATGGGAAATATAATCCGATTTGTTGAGCAGAACTGTTTGTCCTCCTTTGTCAGCCTTGGTGAAAATTAAATTGGAACAGAGTTTAATTCGGAGAAGGTATATTTTTGAGCAGAAATAAGGTTAGACTTCTGTGGACAATTAGTGGAAATAATGTTAGGTAAAAAGAAACGAAAGAGTTCTATCTGACCTGGAGAAATTTTACTATTTTTAAAGGAATTTTCAAAGGGAGCAATCAACTTGGGAATAGAGGGCCTAGAAGCACACACAAAATTATGACCCAAATCGAGCACATCACGCTGAGCATCAATCAGGGGGTACGAAGAGAGAGTAATAATAGTGTCTAGAACGAGAGGGGAAAGAGTTGAAGTAACGAAATTACTCTTAAGAAGATAATTAAATTTCTTATTCAAGTCAGTTTGATCACGAAGAGTTTGAAACGCAATGAGTGTGAAATTTCTTTTTTCAAAGGAAGAGAAATCGTGTACGGAATTGTTAAGAAACATATGTAATGAATATACTTCAGACTCATTAGATGAGACAGAGTGTTGAATATCCTGAATAACAGCCATAAGAATGGCAAACTTACTCCTTTTCAAAACATTTTTAACGCAAAAAGAAGCAGGTAGGTTATGTTTAACGTCAATAAACTTAAGAAATATCCGAGCATGCTTGCATCTAAGAAGAAAATTTAGATTATTAAGGGCGGGGTAAAGGTTTTCCCTTTCGAAAAATCGATTTTTTTTTTAATCTTATCTTATTGTTTAACATTTCAAGAATATGTCCTTAAAATTTTAAGCCGATATAAGCAATATTCTTAAAGTTATTGTCTTATTAATCTCCTGGCCTTTAACGCTATAACTGTAACAGCTGCGGGCGGTCGGGATAGCAGTGCAGCTGTCGAACAGGTATACAGTTTAGTCATTGCTATTGTCCTGACCCATTATTTAAATTCAGAAATATTTTATTCAGTAAGGGCAGGTAATAAAAGCCATAAAGATATATTTTATAGTTGTATGTATACTATACACTACAATATTTTAACACGTTCAGTGCATAGTTGTGATTCGCTGGAAGAAATGAAAAATGCAATCTGGGCAACGTTCTACCACCAGCGGTCAACAGACGATAACCCTCAACACCATAAGTTCATGAGCGGTGAGAACTCGTGGTGTCCATATCAAAAAGCTTTGGCCACAACAGGAGTGGAAAATTTCAAACATGACTACACTCCACTTCCAGAAGATGTCATACAAGCGATCAAACCGATTTATGAAGATTTGAGTAAAGACGAACTTCTAGAAAGGTGTCTTGGAGGCTTTACTCAAAATGCCAACGAAAGTTTGAACCAGCTGATTTGGAGAATTGCACCGAAAAAATTATCTGGCAGCAGACAAATTGTTGAATTTGCATCTTATGTAGCTGCATGCACTTTCAATGAAGGTGCTGTTGCTTTCCTAACTTTTCTGTCTGACATGAACGTCAGCGTCGGCCCAAGCGCTCATGATTATGCGACATTCGCGGACAGCAAACGCATTGCCAGGGCTGAGATTCAAGCTGAGCAGCAGAGCAAACAAGCCAGAATAAAACAAAGACTTGAGAGAAAAGAGGCTGAAGACATCGACAATGCCGCAGGAAGTCTGTTGTATGGAGCTGGAATCGATGATTCTGTGTAAGTTGGAAAAAAAAATTTCTTCAGTTTTTTAGTTCATAAACTTTAGACGCGTTTTTCTCAAAACTACTTTTTCAAAGTCCGTGTTTACTGCCATTTAAAAACTACTTGATCGATTCATTTCAAAATTTGTACACATTTTTGACATATAAAATACCGCCCCCAACGTTTACTTAATTTTTTTTTTTTTTTTTTTTACATTAAGGGTGTTTCCCCCCCCCCCCCCAACAAAATTGCGGAATTTTTCGTAGAAAATAACAGTTACTTTTGATGGCCGCCAAAAATTTTTAAATGAAAAAAAAAAATTATCAGAGAACGTTGGGGGGAAGATTTGATTATAATTTAACTAATTTTCATGGTTTTTTATTTTCAGATAATTTCCGGCCGAGTTATGGTGAACACCGCAAATTGTTTTTTTCCCAAGACGTTCTTGTGGAAGCTCTGTTACCGGCTTATGATTCAATAATTCTGCATGAAAAAATTACACAACATTGTCAAAAGTATGCTCAATAATGTACAAAAGGTTCGAATGAAATTGCTCAATCCATATTTGAGAAAAAAAAATCGCAAAAAAAGTGTTTTTTTTTTTTTTTTTTTTTTTTTTTTACGCTGACACCCTTACCCCGCCCTTAAGAAAGCGAGAACGAGTGATGATGTGAAGATGATTCAAGTGAAGATGTTTCAAACAATTAATCTCTGACGAACTCATGAATAAACTGACAAATAAAGGAATATTAAAACCCGAATAAACTACTACGTCAGAAACGCCAAAGAAAAATATTTGAGATGCACACAGCTGTTTTGGTAGCCTTAAGCGTACCGTCTTCAGTGCAAAAAGAATTCTGAATCTGGAGAAATGCTCGTATATATAGGAGAGGGACCGAATTTAGTTCAACCAATAGGATTACGGAAAAGGTGGGGAGTGTGGCCAATAGGAATTTGGGAATGTGTAGCTGTGTAAACAGTAGAAAGATTAAAAAATGTGGACTGAATGTAAAATTTCCAACAATCAGACAAATAGGAAACAGCAAAATCACAATTTACAAGGTTTTAAATTTTTTTATAAATATGAAAAGCTTCAAAGAAATCGAGTTCATGAATGGATTTAGGTCTGCAAATTATTTTAGCTGAATTAAATTTAAAATTATGAATTTCCTCCCAGCAATGTTTAGAAATAGCCGATTTATTGGTCAATATATGTACGTAAATATGTATATTCCAAGGAAGTTATGTGGTGTCCACATAAGATTTTTTTTTATTATTATTTATTTATTTATTTATTTATTTTTAATTTTTTGGTATAATTATCATAGATCTGTTACAATATCTTTTAAATGCTATCGTGGCATACTTTGAATATTTCATTAATGAAATATTATTATCTTATATGTTATTATACTCCTCATATTTCATTATGACTGAAAATAGCTTGACGTGCAATTTCTCCAGTGTTGCGAAGTTTTTTTTTTAGTTTACAGTAAAAACACACGACATTGTTTCACAAGCAAATTTTAGACAATATACAGATCTACACAAAGAACTTCATTCTATACCTTCTAAAAGTAAGTTCACAGTGCTAGAGAAATATAATAGTAAATATATATATAAACATATAAAGAAAAAATTAATTTTATTAAACTAATATTTTAAATTTTATAATGAAGTTCACCTTCGATATTTAAACAGATTTTTATGTTTTTAACAAGCGACGACTCCGTGTGAATAAGAAAACATCTGTATATAATTTAAGAAATGTAATAGACTGTATAGAATATTAATAACATTTCATTTGTATAATTATTCGGAATTTATTAAAACTTCCTTAGGCAACAAATATGTGTTTTTTTTTTTTTTTCATTTAATAAACACAGATACTCACTGTCTCATTAAAAAATATATGAAATTAATTTTTATGCAGTAATTCGAGAAAAAGAAGTTAAGCTAAGTTGCGTTCCTTAAAAAAAAAAAATAAATAAATAAAAAAAAAATCAATTTTGCTGGAAAAAACATTTTACGTTTATATATTTAATTGCTGAACATGTATTATAACATCTGTTCATTCCTAATATTACGCTTAAAATAACAGCTGTGATATATGTAAAAGTAAATGACATAAATTAGTTATCATTAATAAAGTTAAAAAAATGAATAATAATTATACATATTTATTTTTATGTTCTATTATATTTAAAAAAAAAAAAAAAGAAAGAAAAGAAAAGAAAAGAAAAATGTATTGAAAAACTATTTTAAAAATGTTTTAAATCGACATGTTCTACATTTAAATTACATACAAATAAAAAGCAATTTAGAATCAACTATTTACGAGTACCTTTAATTAGTATCACTTAAACCATACGTATAAGTCTAATATTTGCCCAAACACTTCCAAATTGCATCTTTTTGTAAAATAGTAAAATTAATTTATTTCTTCTATAATGGCTTGACTTTAACAACATACGGCACTTTAAAAGCATCTATGCAACTGTACTTAAACTGGAAAGCATAGTACGAGTGGAATGTGACATCAAATTTTAATTGAAAGACATTCCATTAGAAGACTGTTAAAAGAGAGAGATTCCGGTGAAATTAATGCACGCGATTTTAATATTATTGGCTTTAACATTTGATGCCTAAATTATACTTATTTCAACATATTATGGATTAGCAAAGTTATTTGCAAAAGATTGAAAGGAAAACTAATTTCAGTGCAAATATTTGCTGCTCTTAAATTCTTAAGATTTATTCACTAAAATGATTTGATATAAGTAAATAAATAAATAAATATTCATAACTTTACAGAAATTTTTACTTGCACA
Source organism: Salticus scenicus (assembly GCA_963930645.1). Taxonomy (NCBI): domain Eukaryota; kingdom Metazoa; phylum Arthropoda; class Arachnida; order Araneae; family Salticidae; genus Salticus; species Salticus scenicus. Next base: position 307,034,335 of record OZ005654.1, read on the forward strand.
ATTCATATAATACCCCAGATTACAATACGAACCTGCAAGTTTCAATTAAAGTACTTTATTTTGTCTTATTTTGATTTTTTACACCATATATTCATGTTTTGTTAATTTTCTGTAAATTTTCATACATATACAGGGTGTTCCATAAGTTTTGCTCCATAAACTATTGAATGTTTTGATAGAATTAAACGCTGTTTGCGAAAAAAATCATTCTCGTGAAGGGTTTTCTTTCTTTTTTCTTTTCTTTTCTTTCTTTTCTTTTTTTTTTTATATAAAGTAAAAAATATAGTTAATTTTATTTTTGTTGACGATAGTTAGACAAATAGTTAAATTTTTCGTATGGATGTGAAAGAAAAATATGGAAATGAAAGTCATATAAATTGTACAATTTTGCGATTAGAACAGTTTATTTCTTGTTTTGACTATTATTTGTGCATGCATGAAGTTTTAATTGCGATGCCGACTTAGTGGATAAAGCGTTATTATTAAAGATGGTTTACTTCAGGTAGGAACCGCCGACTGAAGCTGCAGTTAGCAGTGTTATAACTCGTTTGTAACTGTACGTGACCCAAAATATAAATTGATTTTCAGGTATAGAATAAAATGCAATTGGTTTTGAAGATTTTTTATTGGGTTGGGAGTACATTTAACTTTTTTTACTATTACATGGGCTCCTAATTTTACATTTTGCATTTCATAGTGTTATAAATGTAATTTGTGGCGACAATGGACACATAAATTAGGATTTATATGCCTGTGAACATTTGCATGCGAATAAGTACAGCTTTTCATGAAAATGTATCATGTAATCACGAAGAGCGCGCCCTCTATCGATAAATAGCTTAATTATTATTATTTCTTTATTAAAAAAAAAAAAAAAATCCCCCTTTACGAGAATGTTTTTTTCGCAAACTGCGTTCAATCCATTCAATAGTTATGAATTTTTAAAATGTCTACAGACTTATGAGACACCCTGTATATAAAGGATTTCAAAATGATTCGAAAATGTAGATTTTCGTATAAAAAAGTTAAAAAATCCTACAGAATAACACTTATAAAAAATAAAAATAAAACGAATATTTTTATTTTATAACATAATATAAATGAAACAGACGTTTGTATTTAAAAATACCTGCATTTTTTTTTTTCCTTTTGAGATTTTTTTAATTATATGTAAAACTTAGTTATTGATGAAGCTGACAAAGCATTTTCTCTATACCTTACGGTAAGAGAAAATAGCAACATTTAATTTAGAAATTGTGCATTAATCAGAGTTGCGAATATTTTAATTTATTTTTAATTTATTAGTTTTTATTGAAATTTGATTTTGTCATTGTGTCTTCGTGTCACGCTTAAAAAAACAAGTGCTTCCACTTAAAAAAAAAAATAATAATAATAAAATAAAAATAAATAAATAAATAAATAAAGGTAAGCAATGCGTTTCGACGTTGTTTAAAACATCATATTGCTAACATGAAAGTTGTGAGTTCGATTCTCGGAGGGCCGAGGCGCTAATTTTTGCAAATAATTAATAGAAAAGGTGTCAATTGATAAAAGAAATTTTTTCATTGTCTACTCAGTAATCTAAGGTATTTTAAAGAGTTTTTTTTTTTTTTTTTTTTTAAGCAGCTTTTTATTTATGTTACTAAAAAGTACAAAATAAAAATTTAAGTAAAAAAGATATATATATATATATATATATATATATATATATATATATATATATAAAGAAGACTTTGAAGCTTTTTATCGTGGAGCCCTAAAAAGCATAAAATGAAAAATTATTCTTGCAGAGATTTTCTATAAAAAAAATAAAAATATATTTTTTAACCGTAGAAGCTTTTATTGTGTAGCCCTAAAAATCATAAAATAAAAATGTATTCTTGCAAGGATATGCTATAAAGAAATGAAAGTTTCTGCACTAAGAAAATTCTAGAGAAAAATATAGATATTTCTCTTTTATAGGAAATTTAAATTTTTAAATATTCAAAATATTTTAAAAAGTTTTCGAGATCTTTGAAATTTGTGGCTTAATTAATATTTATACAAAAACTAATAACCGAGAATATTGGTCTGGAATGCTTTTTAAAATATTTTGGATATTTAAAAATTTCCCTTACTTGTAAAAGAGAAATATCTATATTTTCTCTGGAATTTTCTTAGTGCTGAAACTTTCATTTCTTTGTAGCATATCTTTACAGGAATACATTTTTATTTTATGATTTTTAATGCTCCACAATAAAAAGCTTCTACTGTTAAAAAATACACTTTTATTTTATTTTATTTTTTAAATAAAGTGCTGCGAAATAAAGGCAGGGCAAAAAAATGATCCTGAATAATTTAAAATGTTGGCAGCTATGCATAATTGTTTTTATTACCACACAGCCACTTACATCCATAAGATATCTATAAAAGTTAAAAATGGTCTATTAAAACTGAATAAACATCCTACAGATATCTATTAGCACGACAAATGTAACTCTTTTACATCCATTAGATGTCTGTTGAATATCGAATAAATCTCCAAATATCCAATAATTGGACTTGTTACATCTAATAGGTATTAAAAATATGTAAATCTTGTTTTGATCTAGCATGTTACATCTATTCGAAATTGAAAATGGCACATCTAAATGTCGTCTACAGTTAAACATCTAATAGATGTCTATAATTAGTACAGGATATCGAGAACTTTTAATGGACATTCTTAAGATGTTTTGTTCCTTTTATGGATCACTGGATTTGATTTACATTTCTAATAGATATAAGTGTGTCTGTGGGTTTTAACAAACTGTTTTTATCAATAAGCTCAAATCGTTTTCCATTGCGCTTAAATTCCAAGAAACATATAAATATGGAATTGGCTTGTATACATTTATTGAGAATCAATTCCTAACTGCGATTTGACGTGTGAGTTGTATGCATTGTGCTGTTGAGCATCCAAAAAAAAAAAAACACCAATTGTCTCAGCAAAAGACAATGATTTTTTTCAAATAGATCTTGGTTGTTTAATGCATCTGTTAGCGTAAATACCTGAAATCTGTTTTTACGCCTATTTACTAGTAAGAAAGCTAAGTATCTATGAGCATCAGTAATTTCACGTTCTTACTGGTGAGAACGTGTTATCACTAAAGAGAAAAAAAAGTGCGAATTAAAATTTAAATTCGGTTATTTACTGAAACTTTCAATTAGAACCCGTTCTTACTACAAGTATAACAGTAAGTGACCCAAAAAATAAATTGATTTCCAAGTATAGAATAAAACGCGATTGATTTGAAGATTATATATTGGCTTGGGGGTACATTTAATATCTTTACTATTACATGAACCACTAATGTTACATATTGAATTCCATAACAGTTTATATCAAATTCTAAGTTATTTAAGATATTTCGGCTTTTTTTTTTTTTTTTTCAAAAGTCTTGCAAATTTATTTCCTGCATTACATACAATTCTTGAAATGATCTGGATTAATTTTTTGTTGTATTAAACACATTTAAAGTAAATAAGTAATTTCCAACTTTTGCATCATCTCGTTTGATGTGTCAGTTTGTGATGACTGGATTTTAACGTTTAATTCTAGAATAACTTGACTAGTATGAAATTAAAATGAACTTATAATAATTCTAAATGGATAAAAATAGCAAATAAACTGTTTAGAATTGATAAGTTAGCTAAAGCTACTCATTTATCTTTAATTTAACTAAGATATTTATGAATCTAAATCAAGTGAAACTTTTGAATTTAAGACATAAATTTCAAATTCACATTTAAAAATGTATTATTTGAATTATGAGCTAGTAATAATAAACTATTTATTATTAGAAAAAAAGTTTAAATTTTCAATTAATGATTTTCCGTTCAGCAGAATAAATATATTTTAATTTAGTTTTAAATTTAGTTTAATGTAAATAAAAACCCAACTGTATATTAAGACCCAATATTAAGTTTTGATGACTTAAATAATTTATAAAATTTAGTAAAAGTAAAACCTGTTAAATGGTGTTGGTGGTAGAGTCAGGGTTAAGCCCAATTGACAACACTATTGTCCTTTGGCTGGAGAACGTGCCCGCCATCGTGGGGAGGGGTGTTTCTAAAGGATCCTGGACCATTTTTATGATAGTTTCAGAGAAAACAACGGAAGAATCCGAACAATTACTTGAAGAGTGCGACCTGGGATCACGTCTAAGCGCTTTGTTAGAAGAATATATCAGGAACTGGTGGTACTTTGCGAAATAGGAACAACATTGTAGATTCTAATAAAATTCTTTTACATGTAAATTCAAAAGTAAAAAAAAAAAAATATGCCTATTTTTTTTTTTTTTTTTTTTTTTTTTCATTATGTAAAACTTTCTATTTGATATTTTGTTTTTATTTCATTATTGAACTAATATAGGAAATAATTAATTATAATACTATTTTAAACTTAAAACGCACCCCTCAGTTCATAACAGTATATTTAGATAATTTGGCATTTTCCTTATTTAATAAGGCATTAATAAACTTCTCTTTTCACATACTTAACTTAGTACTACTCATTTTATAGGAGAAAAACAAAATAGAAAAACTAAAATTTCTTAATAATAATAATAATAATTTTTCAATACGTGTTATATTAAATCATAATAACTTCCGACTAAACGGATGCGTTTCTAAGACAGGGTTGGCGTAGCTACATCCTTTAAATCAATCTTTCCAGTCTTGGAAAATCATCACGTGAACAGAAGTAACCAAACTCGCATATATCATCATCAACCGAGTCCTGTCGAGAAGTTACTGTTATACATGTAGTAAGAATGGGTTATAACTGAAAGTTTCAGTAAATAGCTGCATTAAAAAATTAATTCATCTCTTTGCTAATCTCCGTAGAAATAACCCATTTTCCCTAGTAAAAACACGAAATTACGGATACTCGTAGATACTTCGCGTTCTTACTTGTAATTACACGTAAACACGGATTTCTGGTACTTACGGTAACATGTGCATTAAACAACAAAGATCTATTTGAAAAAAAAAATATTATTGCCTTTTGCTGAGGCAATTGTTGGAATTTTCAATTACACATAAAACATATCCACTCTGAAACTCAATCAAGGTAATACATCCACTTTGTGAAAGCATTTTTTTTTTCTTTTTTTTAACCACAAAATCTAAACGCAGCTCAAATAATGAGTAACCCTCCACCATACTACCGTTATGAAAATGTTTCAAGTGCCTTGTGCAGATCATGTCACTAATCAAAAAAACCATCAGGTTGGTTGGTTGGTTAATTTAGTGGGGTTTACGCCGCCTTAGTGTTACTCTTTAGGCAATGGACGACGATCTGGTATTCAATCCTAAAGGTGGTACGGAGGCATGCCATCAAAATTTTGATTCTCTACAAAAAACCGTCATGACTTTCTAAATTGAATATTTTCATTTTAAAATATTACTTTTTCATATTCTTACTTCCAGGACATGTGATCGTTAGCCCAATTCACGCGATTCTGCCAGTTGCTAGTACGTTTTGATCATAATTAGTTGTGTCATTATTTTCTTGTACATCAACATCTTCGAGCTATTCATTGCTACTAATTTTTCGTTCTAGTAAATATTTTGTAATTTCACATAAAGGTGTTATTTCTTGGCTCATTCTTTTTTATAAATTTTCTTGTATTTTCTTTTAGGGATGTTTCACGGATGTCCTGAATATTTCTCCATGATCTCCTTGTAGTAAAGAAAATTTAATATTATACCTGTAGATCTTTTCAATTTTTGGCCATAGTTCGTGATGAAATTCCTTGATCCTTAAAAGTTACATTTTTTACCTTTCTCAAAAATATTTAAAGCACTTTTACGGCCCATACTTCTAGAATTCAGTTAGCAGTTTAATATTAAAATTTCAAAGATTACAAAATATTTTTGTATGCTAGATTAATTTGCATATTTTGCTGTCAGCTTCTCGCTGCGGTATTCCATATTCCCCTATTGTTTATATGTTCTGTTTTGTGGTAATTTTAATTAGTGTTGATATTTGTTTCGTCTAAACATACTTTTCTTTATACAGTTTATAATCTTCCTCAACGTATTTTAAACCATCTCTATATTAAAGGATCATGAAATATTTAACTCATCGTATATTTAATTTCGAACTATCATAAATATGCAATATTATATTATGAGAAAACTTGTTCATGGAAATCTCTTTTATTAAAATTTGTCTGAGTTTTTGAATATTTTAGATAATCATGATAATAAAATATTACTTTGCCGACATGTACAGTTAAGTAAAATTTTCTTTTCTTATATCGTTTTGAAATATCTTTTCTTATTTTGTTTGTACAAACCTTTTTATTATTCTTACTCTATTTGCATAATGATAATATTTTCTAAGCTTTTTAACAATAGAATAGATTTAAAAAGAATTCCTATGTAAGATTTTTTTTTCTTTTTCATTGTGCAATCATAAAAAACAAACTCTTTTTATAAATATTCAAACAACGTCTTTCCGAGACGAACTGGAACAAAATACTACAAACAGATCAGATACAAATAGATTATCTTTCTTATACATACGTATGACTAGAATAAAGAGTTCTTTTTAGTACGTTTTTATTGATATAACCAAAAAAGAATAATAACGTATTCCGATGGTGTTATGAAAAAAAAATATTCAAATAAATTATTGAATAAATATGAAATAATTACTTATTTTATTACAAATATGTGTATATATAAATAAATAAATATCTACATATATGTTTGTTGTTGAAACCAATTCATTGTCACAAAATGTTTTTAAGTAATTTATTTTTGTGATTTCTCAATATTATTGTTTTACCTGTCTTTAGTTGTCTTTGTTTCTAATATTAATATGTACAGCATTTTTCGTTTTATCATAAAAGTACATTTGTCTATGAATGCGCGATTTTTTATTAGGATACGAATCTCGTTGACCTTATAAATTTTTCTTTATATAATTGTTCAGGTTGATTGAAAGAATATGACAAAATTTGCTTTATCACTTTAATGTATTTATATTTTTCAATGATATAATTAATTTTGCCTATACACATGGCTGCAATAAAGAAAAATTGATAATTCAGTTGTAATCATACTCAACCACAAAGAAAAAAATGTATTAAAAAGAAAATGAAAACTTAAAGGTCCAGATATTTTTTTTTCTAATTATAGTGTTTTGGGGTAAAATTATAAATTTGAAAGATTGTATCATGCAGAAATAGTAGAGCGAAAACTTTTCAATTAAAAAAAAATTCCTTAAATTAACACACTTACAATCTATGTCAATAATTAATGGTTTGTTACACATGTATAATGAGCATATTTTTATTTTGTAAATTATTTGTGAACATCAATATTTAACATTATTTTACATCGGATAAAATAGGGGTACGTCTGAAATATTTTAGCTTTCAGAAAGCATATAAAAATTTCAGCTTATGGAAAAAGCTGTTGCATTTTTGCAAATATAGCGTACAGAAACTGTTCATATGCTCTCAATTCTTTCAGTTCTTTGGACTTGAATTTTTCACTGTTTTGCAAAATTTTATGCTCTAATATACAGTCATTTGCAAAAATTTAAGGCCAGTAGCCGATTTTCAGTATTTTAACACATTGAAGTATTTGCGCAGATTATTGCATCATCTCATGTGCTGATTGCATCATATGCATTCTACTGCTATAAATAAAAGTGAACAGCACGTTTATCGCCGGTTTTTTATTGGATTTTGTCGTAGACAGTGCTATTGTGTAATTATTGCAATAAGCAAAAAACTGTTACAAAAAGGTCAGAAATATTGACCCTGCATAAAATTGGATTTTCTGAACGTCAGATAAGCTCGCGGGTAAATGTGAGCAAGACAGCTGTGCATCAAGATACTAGTAAATTTAAATTTTTGGAGTATTTTGTGGACCTTAAGACTCGCTTCTTTTTCATACTTAGAGTAAGTCGAGGTTTCCTTGCAGGTTTATGGGATGATAAGCCAAAATCTTTGGCCAAACGTCTTGAAATAGTACTTAAATTGACGTTGGTGCCTTTTGCAACCAGACAATGTCTACTCGTATTCCAGGAAGTTCTTGGATCTCGTACGACCATCCTTATGATCTCGTACGTCCATCCTCGTATGATCATCACGTGCACTTGTTTTTCTAGGATCACCGCTTTTATTAAGCTACACAAATGTTACCGAAATTTTAAATTTACTGATAGCTTTATGCACAGACGTCTTGCTCACATTTACCATTGAACTTGTTTGACGTTCAGAAAATCCAATTTTGTGCAGGGTCAATATTTCCGACGTTTTTGTAACAGTATGTGTAGTTTTTTTACCCATTACAATAATTACACAACAGCACTGTCTACGCCTAAATCCAATAAACAACTGACGATAAACGTTCCGGGCACGCTTATAGCAGTAGAATGCGTCGGATGCCATCAGTACATGAGATGACGCAATAATCTGTGCAAATGATGCAACATGATAAAACTGAAAATCGACTTCTGATTTAAAAATTTTGCAAATAACTGTACTGAAAAGGATGTGTGAAAAAGAATATAATCAAAATTTATAGAAAACTTTTTAATTCAGTAATTTTTACTGTTTTAGATTTTTTTATTATCATATTTAGACATTTTGTTTTTCTTTTTAACTTCGTAATTGGGATTAAAGCAGAGCAATGTGTTTCAATAGAAGTGACTAATGTTTCAAAATAGCAGAATTTGTGATTGTCTCTTCTTGTAAAATTTATTTGAATTTATATATATTTCTTGAAAGGCACGTTCTTTGTACTATTGACTTTAGAGTAGATATAGCTGTAATATAATTTAATGATTCTGTATTAATTAACGAAGATTCATAATTGTTTAATATTTTTATTTTCATGATTAAAGAGATTAATAGTTGTTCACTCATTATCGATTTCAAAGATGTAACCATGTATATCTACGAGTCAGTAATGAAAAATATTTTCATTAAAATAAATTATAAGGTTTGGCAATCTCAAAATTTAGAATTTTTAATCAAATAATGCTCCTTTTTATACGAAATAGCACAGTAGGGGCACGATGTTCTGCTCAAGAAGCTGGTAGAGTTGAAGTAGCGGATTCGAATCCAGATCATACAGGATGACCAAAACCTACGGAGATTTCAATGTTTTCTTCTAAACTTGTGTGGATAAGACCTAAGACTCATGAGGGGCATCTCACAGAGGCTTTCGCCTACTTTCAAATTTTTTGCCTTAACCCATAAGGCTCAATTTTTTTAGTGCGCGACAAAAATATATAGGTTGTAATTAGTGATCAGAAGATAGGAAAAACTTATAAAAATAAAAATAAAATCATATTTTACGGAAAAATCAACTTTTTAGCTCAACGTACCGTATGTGGAACATACATAAAAATATGATTTACTAATACGCTTACTATTGTAATAAAATAAAAAAAAACTTACCTCTGCAAAATATACAGTTCGTTATAACACACAGTATTTTTTTTTCGAGTCAAAACTGTTCAATAACTATTCTTTTTTTTTATTTTTGAATTCAGACAAGCGACTAACGTATCACTTTCATTCAAATTTCACACTGAGTGCACTATAACAAAAACACGAACGACATCTTTAGGTAAAGATTCGTATAACTACATTGCTAAATGTCAGTAGCTTCTATCAAGATGTCAAGAGATGTCGCTACTAATAGTTTTATAGCTTTAGGAAAGATTAAAGTCGGTGTTCCACGTATGGAACTGGGTGCCTTGTAGGGTTAATCCCTAGACCATCACCGTGAGAACCCCAAACTAGTTTGATTAATATATATATATATATATATATATATTATGATAACGAATAGTTGGTTAAGAATCTATTTATCAAGAAAAAAGTGGTAATTCTTATGTTTTTTTTTTTTTTTGTTTTGTTTTTTTTTTTGCACAGAATTATGGCTGCTTAAATTCAATCTTCGAGCAATACAATGAAAAAAAGAAGAAAGAAAACATTTTGAATAGTCATAAGATAACATTGAATTCGTAAAATACATAAACTACAGTTTTTAATCGATTTATATAATTAGGTGTAATGGATTTTTGAGTGTTGTAATTTGAGATCTAAATTTTGAAATTTCTTGAAGCTAAGTAGTTAGTTCTACTTTAACCCGCCAGTACACGGGTTCCCATTTTATTTACTAGAATGCAATGTAAGAGAAACATTTTACATATTCTGTGAAAAAAATTTTAATAAACGTAAAATTCTATACTTTGTGTTTTTATAGTGTGATATTATTTTGTAAGTGTTATATTGTAACCATTAAAATATTGAAAGAAAATTGTGTTTTTTTTCCACCCGTGCACTGTCGGGTTTAGTTGAAATTGTACTGATTGGATTTTGGCGCATAGATTATGTCATTGATTTTCTTCTTAAGATAAATAAGGACCATGTCACAGCTTCGATGCCTCAAAATCTCATAAAAATTGATAAATGTTACCTTATTCAAATCTACATTCATTCAGTTTTAGAGAAAATAACACATATAGGAATGGTTTGTAAATTAAAATTTTTAATAAAAATGAAATGTTCACTATTCTGAATTGTCCTTCCTGGTTCGGATCTTGAAATGAAAGTTATGTTAAGCCTTATAATTTGAGATATTTTTGATCGCTCATTATTTATTTTATGTTATCAACAGTACTGTCTTTTCATTGGATATGCAAGATTTTTATAATTAGAATTAATGTAAAATACTAATAATATTAATAATTAAATGATTAAATATGTTTTTATTTAATATATCATTTATTTCAGCTAAATAGAAAGCTATTAAATTTAATGGCTATGGCTAAGGAAATTTAAGAAAATTTAATGGCTTTATATGTAAAGCCATTGTATTTTCTTTAAAGGAAAACCTCATTTGAAATACATTGGGTAGCATTAGAAAGAAAATTCGCAGTGATATATGTACAAAAATATATGTATTAGAGAAAATACTTTTTGTTTACTTCGAAGCGATCTAAAGAAGAAAAAGAATATGAGAAAATTTCATTGTTTGCATCAGGGATCAATTTGATATCACGAGTAATGTTTTAAACATATGAGGAGAAAAGAAACTTATATACTCATGGGGCAAGAAAAAGAAAATTAAAATATAAAATTGGAAATAATAAAATTTATAAAAACCACATAAAGAAGTTTGCTCCATGTAAAAAACAAAATTAATAACGCATTGCAAATGGTTTCTATTCTTTAATTCCTTTGAGATTCACGCTTTTAATTTTTTGAAGTCACTTAAAAATATATTGAGAAAATCACACAAATGGCCAAAATCATAATATTTAAAGTTAAACTTTTTTCTCACATTATAAGGATTCTTAATGTTTACCATTGAAGATATTTGCTAGTAATAATTGCCTTGAGTACAATTTCGGTGTCTCTATTTTCAAAAAAGAAATACAATATGATAATCACGGGTATTCAATATGATCATCGGGAGACCTAAAATTTTCCTCCTAGGAAATAAATTGAAAATTTCCTCCTGTTAAGTACACTGTTATTATACAATACAAGAATAAAAGGTTGTTATTTTGAATTTTTCAGTAATGAACAAAAATATTAAATCACATTTAAGGACAATTTTGCCAATACAATTTCTTAAAACATAATTTTAGATTTTTTTTTCCTTAAGAATCATGAAGGAAAAAAAACCACTAAAAAGTTAATAATAATGTAATGACATATAAAAAGTGCTTATTACGTAAAATCGTATGATTGGAAAAGCTTTAAAAATGCTTTTTGTTTTGTAGAAATACCATAATTTGCACTTGTTATTTTAATACCAAAAAAAAAAAAAAAAAAAAAAGGATGATAAAAAGTTCTTAAGTGCTGGTGATTAACTTAAATCTTGAAAAGTTAAATTTCGCAAATTTGAAAACTAAATTTATTTCTACTCTTAATAATTTTAAATTGTAGTGCATTTTTTATATTAAGAAATGCTTTAATCACGATTTCTATTTTTTATTTTTTATTTTTTTTATCAAAAAGGAAATTTAGTGTCAAAAACAATACAATTAAAATTTCGAAAAATGTGAAATATGCAAAATTTTTCTGTTGACGTGTTGACATCAAAAATAAGCTATCATAGTATTTAATAAAATAAAGGTGAAATTAAATGATCGCCTTACTTTGAGTACTTTGTGTCAGTGAGAAGGATGTCTCAAAAAAGCCATTTACCTAAATTAGAATTTTGGAAAATAGTTGTTTATTTAGAAGAAGGGCCAACACAAGCCGCATTAGCTGAATTCATAGGAGTAGCAGAAAGTGAAATTTGAGGATTTTTAAGTCAAGTTTTAAGTCGATACTTAGGTTGACTGCCAGAAGATACTGAATGAGGAAAGCTGCTCTTTTCGAACAGCAGTTTCACTCGACTTCTAGTATAGTATTTTCGAGCCAAAATTTCAAAAATTGGTCCAGTTATGTACGTTTGAATAGTTTTAGATTTATGGTTTCAACGTATATATAGTATATATAGTTTCATCATGTCAACGTACTGGCTGCACATATTGGGCAAAGAATCGTCTTAGTTGGATAAACATGGATTTAACAATGTCCTCCCCTCGACAAATATCGTTTTATAGTTGTTCCCGATAATCAACTGATTTTCATACAGAGAGAAAGCGCAACACAAAATATTATATGTTATATCCATTGAGGCAAAAGTAGGCTTCCTTCTGTCAGGGTCCAAAATGTTCCATGACCAAATAACGTCAACCACCATTTAAGCAAAGGACTGAAGTGCAAAAGTTTTACGTCCTCTGAGTTACTGTTCTGCGCTTGGTGCACAGGGTTGATTTTGTAGGGATAAAAATTAAAAATCCGCGGTAAGACTTTTCATGCAGTTGAATAGAAGCAACAAATGGCAAACTCACACTAACTGTCAGCTGTCTGGCGGCTGACAGTTAGCCTGAATGATTGTAGTTGCCGAATTTTCGACGTTTAAATACTGAATTTGCTTTCGTCCTCTTCCTGGAACAATGCCAAGTTGGCTAGTTCCCAGACAGCACATCGCCTCCTCAAGATATTTTCAAGATGTCTTCTGAATGAAAAGACATCCCAGAAACATCCTTAAGATGCACTGTGGATAAGTTAAGCCTAAATGTGCTGTTAGGGTTGTTTCAAATTTCTGTAACATCTTGCGTAGGGCACGTGGAGACAAGGAACCGCTTCATATCAATTTCCTAAGACAGGATTCTTTAACGGCTGCAACGGAGTTCTGATGATTCTGGTAAAACGACTTTACAAGTAGCACTTTTTTATACAACGTAGATATGATGCGCAGATAAGTAACAAATGCTCGAACAGAAACTGCCTTCATTTTATCCAAATAATAATGCTAACAGACATGCATTGTAACACAAATTATATTTCAGATTTCAATATTTATACAAATAAGTATAAATTGTATTATAGCGCCATCTCTTAGCGTATTTTAGTACCAATTTTTAGTAAATGTCAAACACATCATTTGAGTTATCTGTTGTTAAATTTTTATCTCATTTGATCCAGAGAAGGTATTCTAGAACTCACTGAAGCGGACAACTTATTTCTTGTTAACCCTGTATTTGGTAATATCAAGCACTTTTCTATTTCATGTGCCAGTGCATATGGGTATTCGAATAGAATGCTATTACCTGATATTTTTGCGCTAACAACTGCAATGGCATCTGTTTTTATGGACATTGTAATTTTAGCTATATTTGCTTCAATAAGCCACATTCTCCCCCCCCCCCCTGCATTTATGTGCTTTATTATAATATATAAATAGTTTGAAATACTTACGAAATTTATATATAAACTGTATGTTTATTTCAAGCCATATTGTTGTGTTTTCAACTTAAAAATATATGCCAATCTTCATTTAATCGCTTAATAGTTGAACTAAATCATTAAAAATTATTGCATAAACTATTTTGATGAATTTTATCGTATCTAGTATCAAGCAGATTCAGACTAATTTAAATAGGTACTGGAGGGATTAATGTCTATGAAGGCCCAATTAAAAAAATATGGCATATGCTGAAATTTTACATTACAACACAGTTCATATAAATAAAATGATAAACAGAACCTTATTATCATTAACCCCAGTGTAGGTGAATTTATATTTTGTTTTTCTAACAGTGTTTCGGTGTTGTAAATGTTTACAGTAAATGTTTTGAAAGATAAATACTTTAAGCCTATTAAAAACTAAGATTTACTTTGCTTCTAAAATCTGAGAAAGCGTATTATTATTATTTTTTTTAACTATATTTTTATTTTAAGATTTTCTTTTTCATAAATTGTTATTTTTATTTGTTTTGTATTAATGAATGATAATTAAAGTCTACAAATATATATTATTTTTTACCGTGTTTTATTAAATCGCTTTCCAATTTGTCCAGTCTCGCATTTTATTTGTCCAGTACAAATCTTGCAATCGATTTTTAACTAACTTCCGGACAAGCTAGACAATTGAAACTTGTAGAATAGCTCAGAACACGATGACAATGCATTATTTTAATGCTTTTATTCAATTAATAAATGTTTGAAAACTCCTTATAATTGCTCTCTTTATTACGCATTTGATAATCTCCTTTCAAGTTAATGGGATAATTCATCAAAAAATAAATAAAATAAATAAATAAATATATATATATATATACATAAATATAAATATATATTAATACATAGAACTGTCAAGTGCATATGATTCAACAGAAAATTTAAAAACGTGGTATATAATTTTTTTTTTATCTTGTAATTTTATTAATTTATACTTCTTTAAAGAAGGTTTTAATAACTCACTGATTAATGAACATGAAACTGGAAGTAATAAAGAAAGAGTAAAATATTATGCAAAGCTCATTATAAAAATCATTCAAGGTCTTCATAAATTTTCAGTAACTCTTTATTAAAATTTGTTTCTTTGGGAAAATAAAATTTAAAAAATAATAAATTTAACCATAAATAATTTCTCCATTGATTGTTTTCTTTTTAATATTAAGTTTTTCCTTCACTTTCAAATTGAGTTTAATTAGCTTTGCTGATTAGTTTCTGTTATTAAAATTTATGTCTTCATTCTTAAATATTATTTTTCCTTAAAAATTAATTTTCAGGAAACAAATTACTTTTTACCTAAATTACTTTAAGACAACATGTGATTTCCAAAAAGAGCGAAACTCATTATTTATAAGAGATGTAACTCTAATCGATTTCCTTCAATGCGTCATTCTTTTCAATCGATTTGAAAGAATTCTTGTCAAACTTTTGATTCGGGACATGAATAAAGGGAATTAAGTACTCCCGTTGTTGTATAGAAAAACTGTAATAAATTAGAATATTTGAATTAGTTGGTAAACAAAGATATATAATATCTAACATCACAAAATCTTTAATTGAAATATATATATATATACACACACTCATATATACAAAAACCGAACGTTAATTACCGAAAATGCGTAAAAAATAACTAAATTAATAAATAAATAAAAATTGAAAAATAATTGATAAAAAAAAAGCTTTTGAAATTAACTACAAACATTTACGACACTTTGTTAGTATATTTGAGACCTATTTACTAGTATATTCTACTGTTTCTCGCTCAAAGATAGAAAATATATGAGAGACGCCAGGTTGGAACACGGGTTTTGTTTGTCGTTCGCCTAGACGTTCAGCGTTTTAAGTGTTTTTTCTTCTTTTCTTCACTCGTATGAATACAAGTTAGGACACTTCAGGATGATAACCCTCGAACAGCATATCTCTCGGAATTGTTACCTTGCATGAGCATCCAGTTTTATACCACAAGATTCAAGCGTGAGACTTTTAGATGTAGAGTGTGATGAGATATAGTGTATGAGTTTTAGTAGACGCTACGTATCATGTTATAGTACATAAAAGTCCTATGTTTCTCGGATATAGCTCTAATAATATTGATAACACCGCACTGCATGGAAATAGTCCTCAACACCATTTTTAAAAATTCTTATGTAAAATGACCTTCTGAATACGAATATGACACCTATTTTGCTCTATTACCCACCGCTTTTTGGGGACGCCCCTCTATTTTTATCACTTGTCGGTAATTTTATGGCTATAAATTTGATTTGCAAGAGGAGAAAGGACTATTTTAACTGCTAATTCTAACTGCTGAGGGACTACAGAAGTGAAAAATTCTAAAACACGAACATTTGTAGCTAGGGAAATTTTTATATTAATATTACTTCTTATACATTGCATATTTTTATTTTTATATGTTAAAATAATTCTTTTTCATTCTCCAAATCAAACTCATGGCGATAAAATTACCGAACAGTGATAAAAATTGGAGGAGGGGATGGCATCCAGAGAAAATGTGGGTGATTAGGACAAATGGGGGTAATATTCGGATTCAGGAAGTCATTTTACATAAGAATCAGCAGGAATGGTAACAGGGTTCGAAATATTTTTTCCAACGCAGTGTTTAGAGTTTGAGGTCAGTTGAAATGGCAATTTTATATGAGTTATCTTCATTTTAAATTTAATTCCATTTACGCTCCCCTTATCTTAGCTTTCCCACAACTTAACTTTCATGAGCACGATTGACTACAAATATTCTAATAGGAAAATTTCGTAAGTTATTCGAAATTTAAGATTTTATCAACATAGCAAAATGGGGCAATATTCCGTATAAACATGCATTTCAAGGATTGTTGCATTGGAATTAGTATCATAAAAACTAAAGTACAAAATTTACCTTAATAAAATTAATTAATACATTAGAATAAGATAAATATATCGAAGTGAATGGTTGATAGTCTATTAGGCGGGGATTTCATTCTGTCACTGTGTCAAACGTCTGGTGAAATTAATTTTTCTTAACTTGATTATAATATGTCCTGCACTAGAAATTTATGAGAACATATATATTATGGAGAACTGAGCAGAGTCCACCTATGCGAATTAGTTATTTATCCATTTACTTATTTAGTTGTACGTGGTATGTTTAAAAAGTATCGAACCTTTAGTTGGTAAAAATACATTTAATAATTTAAATTTAAATACATTAACAATATTTAATTCTTAAATACGTTTACTGACAAACACTAATCCCCTTTAAAGTTCTCCTTGGTAATGCACCTACCTCTACCAGCATTCCCGTCATTATTGTAAACACTTTCGAAATGCAGTTTTTAGAATGGTAAACAATCGTGTCGTCACATTCCGCATGATGACTTCTCTAGCGTGAAATCGGACCCCTCTTTCTTTTAGAAGAATTTTCTGCTTGAGAATCAGCCAAAAGTCACATGAAGCCATTTAGGGTAAGTAAGGAGCCAGATGAACCAGAGGAATGTTGTGTTTGGAGGTGAAAGTCTGAAATAAATGCGCAGAAGGGGCAGAACTGAAATCTAACGACCACTCACTACAGATCTTCATTCGTTGGCCACCTGCATGCAACTGACGCTTTTTGCGGGCAGGAAAAGACTCATGGCTGCGCATGAGAATTCCTCCTACATCAATACTGTAGATAGTCTCCCACGCTTTGGTTTACGCGGAAAAAAGTAATATTCGATACTTTTTCAACACCTTTGGAATACCACATAAAAATTGTTTCTACTCCAACAATTCGACAACAAAAATATTCATTACTTTAATAGTTTATCAATATATCCTGGTATATATACAGTATACTTTAACATTATTTATACTCGTATATTATGTGGTTCTCATGAATAATTGTATGAAATTTGACATAATTTGGATGAATGCGTAGAATTGATGGAACATTTTTGTAAGATCTTGCAGCAGTGTTGCTAGATAGGGGAATTTTTTTATTCAACAGTCACAAATAAATTCAAGAAGTGATATCTGATATACATAATAGATGATGATTAATATTCGAAGTCATTAGGTAACCGTCACAATTAATATTTAGTGGAGGATATTGAATTAAATAAGTCCCCAACCTAGCAATATTGTTTTACAGATTTATTATTACGTCTAAGCACACACTTTCTACAGAAAACGAGATTGTAAGCATTTTAAAAATAATATGAATTTAATTTTGTTGAATGCAGTGTAAACACGTTACAATGAATTTAAACGAAATTTTTTACACAGAAAAAAAAAAAAAAATTAAAAGAAATAACTTGTCCCTGTAAACAAATCATGAACAAAATACCAAACAAAATATTTCTGTATTTTGCCAGAGCATGTATACTAATTTGTAAGTCAATCGGATGATTTTTGTTGTCGATGTCATGGTACAGACTAATTCTTCCTATAGGCCGTAATGATAAGTATACTTTGGTGTGTACCAGCACTCGCACTAATCTTTAATATATAGGTAATTATGTGTGGTTCTTGAAGAGGAGTGCCAAATGAATAGGCTGAGTTCTTTGACCCCTACCTCGGTACACATAAGCACAAACACACAGAACCTAAAACTTTTTGAGTCTCAACAATCATCAGGGAGACCTCAATGATAATTCAGCAATTAGATTGCAATAGCATAAAAAAAAAAAAAAAACTAAATAGCAATTTATTTTCACTTATCAAGTATTTTTGTATAAAGAAAACATTTATGTTTTAAAATTTCACTAAATTCTATATACAGTCACAAATAAATGAAATATGGATGTTTATATAGTATCCTCCTAAATTAAGTATTTAAGCATATTACAAATGCATAGCTATTTTAATTCTTTTCAACATGATTTAGCAACTCCTTTTATAAAATAAGCTCTACTATATAAGGCTTAAATATAGAAAAATATTTAGTTTCACCTAAAAAATTTCTGATTATCTTATAAATTTTCAGTAAAAACATTTTTTATTAGTATAACTGAAATAAAGGACTCAAACGCAAATGATACAAAAATAGGATAAAAAATTGATGAGTTGTCAAGAAATACAATAACATTGCCTTATTATGGAAATACTTATAACAGAGAAAGACATCAAGAAGAACTGAAAACAGGCTTTATAGAAATTAATAAAAGAAAATTAATATGTGTATATTATATGGAACAATATTCGTTGAAGAGGAGTAAAAGAAACAATTATTCAGGCGCAGCAATAATATAAAATTACATATATGTAAAGAATTATTGCTTCTTGAGGAAGAAGAATGCTTGAAATCTTTAATGGTGCTAAGCTGTATTTTTATACTCTTTTATTACATTTCAATTACAAGACTATTTTTAGATGCAACTTAGATACAATATCTGTGTATAAAAAAAGAATATAATAGTATAAAATAAGTATATAAAATCTTTCAGTAAATTAAACTAATGTTTTTTCATAAAATATAATTTTATGCTTAAGGTTAAACATATTTATATATGTGTACATACAAATATTTCTATATATATACGTGTGTTTATTTATTCATGGGTTTGTATAGTTTAATATCGTTATTATCATCTTCATTATTTTCAACTATTTTATTAAATTGCTAATTATACACGGTAAAAATTAGTTTCTTAAAAATGAGCTAAATTGTCTCAAAATAGCTCAGAAACAATGTATTCATAAATTCGAAAAGCCATGTACTCATTTTTGAGTATACTGACATGCTCAAAAATGGGGCTGACAAATAAGAATGCCAGTAACCCAATGTTTGACAGGTCAGTATATACAAAAATGGGTGCACAGTTTTTCAAATTTAAGTATATATTGTTTCGGAGCTATTTTGAGACAATTTAGCTTATTTTTAGGAAACCATTTTTAACAGTGTAGGTTTGAATAAAATATATCCTTATCAGAAATTAAATATTTTAGTCATTCTTACTCTGTCGACTCATCATTAACTCCTTTGCTAGATCTCAGCCGAGGAATTTGACATAAATTTTATCTTGCTGAGGCTCAATTTCAATCCAACGAATTTGCTCTCTTTGTTTTATTCCTGAAGCATTTCTTGCAAATCCTCAAATGAGGAGGCAAGTAATAAAATTTCAAATGATTTATAAACTCTTCATTGATGTTCATGAATTTCTCTGCCAAATTTATTTTTTTTTAACTTCTTAAAGTACTGCATTGAAGAGTTTAGGTGAAGTGGTGTCCCCTTGTCTTACACTTTTTCTGATTTTGAATGCATTATTCGTTTTATGAAGTGTTAATTTTGCTGTTGCTTCTTTATAAATATTTCCAATTGGGTGAATGTTTCCAATAACGAAATATATACATATATATATATATGTTATAAAATAATCATTGTAAATAATATATATTGTGATAGCGTGAAAAATAAGAGATAATTATTAGAGTCTTATAAAGAAAATAGAAACTTTTGGCTTTTTAGGAACACCGTATTTAATTCGTGTTCTTACTATTTACAAAAAATTATAATATTTATAATCCTTGTTTTGAACAAGAAATTTAATTTTTGGCTTCAAGTCCACATTTTTTAAAAGTTCTGTTCAAAGCATAGATATAGTAATTTATATAGATCTATCATTCCTATGTTATCGAGCAAAACGTTTTGATGCCGAAAAAATATTTTGGCATCAACGATTAGTCAGTATTGAAATTCAGCAATTGTATTACATAGCCTCCTAAACTAGATGCCCTCCGAGTGGCTCGGAAACTTGGCAACAGTTAAAATGGTAGACAGCGCCACCTGGCACAGATTGCGCACGTTTTTATTCATCTGTCGCCAATAATTTTCAGAAGTGGTATATGATACACATAATAAACGTTTCATCAATTTTATTCGCATTTTATGTATACCAAATCCCCCCTTTTAAAAATTTTTGGTGGCTGTTGAATAAAAAAGGTTGCGCAATCTATACCAGGTGGCGCTGTCTACCGCCAAGTTTCCGAGCTACGCGGAAGGCATCTAGTTTAGGAAGCTATGGTATTACAATAGAATGTTGATGAATTTTCAATATGCCGATGTATAGCCTGGCTTTCAATTGTACTAATAAATATATGAAAGGGCATGGAATAAGTTTTCATAAGTAAGTTATATTTGATTAATTTATGAAAAATATAATTTTCATAATCAGTTGCTTTGTTATTGTCATATTTAATGGAATACATTTTTTTCTTTTAATATTTTTAATATTTTATTCTAATAAATAATAAGGAGGTTTTAAACTTCTTTTGAATATAATTAGCAGAGGAACTGGTAAAGCTTGCTAGTTTTCATATATAAATAAAGTTTAACTTAAAATAGAAGAATAATAAAGTTAAATATTTTTTATTACTTTATAAAAAAAAAAAAAAAAAAAAAAAAAAAAAAAAGAGAAAGAAAGAAAAAGAAGAAAAGAAAATAACGAAATAAAGAAAAATGAGTATCTGCAGTTTTTCATTCACCTTTAGTACATAAATTATTCATAAATTTTATTTGCTAAATTATCCGTGTGTATTCACTCGGAGAAAGGCGGTCATTATACAGGATTTTTCTACGAATGAAAAGGAATCCCTTTTTTACCCTCGATGATCAATCGATGTCTTATTTCTGTATCGATGATTAAAAGAAGTCTCACTTTAACTAGGTAAACTGTATCTAGGTAAATCTCTAAGATCAAAATTCATCTTTTTTTTTTTCTACTCTTATGAACGCCTTTCGTCACTCTCGACGTTACTGGGTTTCGACACAACATCTCCAAATCGCTTCTGAGCACGGCACTCCCAAATTTGTACACAAACCGCACTTTTTTAAGCGCCGCTGCCATGGTGGTCCTAGCCGACTAACTTGGTCTTCTCGGTCGGAAAATTGCAAATCCTGCAAGGAAACATTCCTGAATAGTTTTCAGAGCCTCAAAAATTGTATTCGCTCTTTGTC
Source organism: Salticus scenicus (assembly GCA_963930645.1). NCBI lineage: Eukaryota > Metazoa > Arthropoda > Arachnida > Araneae > Salticidae > Salticus > Salticus scenicus. The sequence continues at coordinate 307,056,121 of OZ005654.1, forward strand.
CTTTCTAGACCCACCGTTTCCTCGGTCACTGGAGGCTTAACATGAAAGTCCAGGAGTGAAAGGAGGTTTTACATATGTATATATATACATATAAATGTATACAATGATAGTTATTTTTTTTCTTGGCTAAATGTTCATCAGTGATATTAAAATATCCAACTTTCACGATAATACGTTGAATGGATTAATAAATCGATGTGTTATTCTCAAAAACTAATTTTTGTCATTTTAAGTAAAATCAGGGTTACTTTAAGGTAAGGGAGTTATCGGACCTGGTTATTGAAACGCGGCGAATTATCATCTTAGAATTTTCCTTCATACCTCATTTTAGTGAGTAAGAAAAATTGCGAAAAAGCCTGCTCCGCCATTTTCATAAAATGCTTTGTGTGAAAAATGCTTTAGCGACGAGTTAAACAACAAAGAAAAATTCAGTACAGAATATCTAGCACTGAGTTTTAGCACGACCACGCCGTTTACTTTGTGGTTGGTTGGCCGTTTATTTTGAAAGAGGGCGTCGCGTCGGCCTATCGACGACTGCGCTAAATAATTTAGACATGACACATTCAAGAAATTTTAACAAGAATGTTTCCAGTTACGTTTATGAATATTCTTCATAACAACTACCGTATTTTTCGGCGTATAACGCACAGGTTTGTTAAATCAGTGTTATACAAAAAAATTTAATTTACCGTAAAAGCTATTTTTTAACAAGATTCTGTTTCTTACAAATAATTACTTATATGTAAATTAAAAATTTTTGTGGTAACTCATTTATATTACCTGTGCGTTATAAGCTGGAAAATACGGTGTGTTCAAATACAGATTTCTTAAAAAAAAAAAAAAAAAAAAAAAAAAAAAACACTTTGAAGAAAAAAAAAAATATATATATTTCAGAATACTTTAAAGATTTAAAAAGGAAATCAATTTTACAATATGAACAATTTTTAAAGCAGTCAGTAGTTTCACAAATTAAAAAATTATAAATCTAAATCCATAAATAATAATAATAATAATAATAAAAGCTGTCAGATATGTCGCAGTTAAGATTAATTTTATAATTACTTTTTTATTCTGAAAAAAAAAAAAAAAAAAAAAACTACATAATGAGAAAAACAAAGTATTTGGAAAAAGGACAGTTTTCTAATAAATTGAAAAAAAAAAAAAAAAGTGTTATTTTAAGTAACTCAAAGTTTAGTAGTACTTAATATATTACATTTGAGTTATTACTGAATCGTTTAAAAAACATTATCCTTTAAGCGTTCTGTCGTATATACTACAAATAAGAGATCTCAGTGTAATTGTGTAATTTTAATGAAGAAATAAGTTACAAATACACGTAAACAACATAATCAGGGGCAATGTGTGAATAATTATGAAATAAAAAATGAGATTATGTATACACTCAAAACACATATTACCTGTTTCACGGTCCGTCTCTCTCTCACTGCGTCTTTAAATTGTTACCATATGTCACAACAGATATTCGCCAGAAAACATGTGAGGTAGTTCTTTTCTTTTAGGTAAGATGAACAATCTTTTATATTATTAATATTACCTTTCATTATTATTGAATTTATACATGCAACATCATCTTATCAATTGTTACTAATGAATAACATGTACATTAGCCATTTGTCTAATATTTAATTTACAATATTTGTTTCGTAGTCGTGATAATGTCAATAGCGACTACAAGTTTTGCAAGAAAATAATAAATCCAATACTCTGTTTCCAAGATTTCTAAATCAATAACGCTTCGTTAAAAATGTATTTTACCCATAATTAGTTATTTCGTTTTCTAGTTAATAATCGGATTATGCATAATTTTCAAGTAATCTCCTTACATTTTATTCATTTTAAATATTGATTTTAAAATACTTAAACATATAAATGAAAATTATTTCAATTATTTTAAATGAGATTATAAAAATATTCGTTTTCACAGTAGGTATTTTCCTTTCATATAATAATTGAATCATGTTATCTTATATTAAATAACTTGGCATAAGTTAATGCCAAGTTATCTATAATTAAAAATTCTTTTGAAAAGCAGATTAAATTATTCTTTAGCCGACAATTTTAAAATCTAAAATATCGTTTACAGGTATTATTATGCTTAACTAAATAATAATAATAATAATAATAATAATAATAATAATATGTTAAATTTTTAAGAAAACAAAAATGTCAATTTGGTATATTAGAGCATAATTTATACACGCTTGTTCCTGTTTAAATTGGACATGAAAAGATTCATTATTGCAAGTAAATTTATATTCTCAAATTAATTTATTTAGCAAAAAAGAAGAAAATGTATTTTCTTTTACGTAATACTTTTTGGAAAACAATAAATGGCTGTTTTTATGATTTTCACCAAAATTTTAATATCTGTGATTTAACTTAGAATTGTTATTTAAATATTATTTAAATGTTTCTCGTATTAATATAATATATTAGTACGAGAAAGAAAATATTAAAATATTAAGATACCAAATAAATGCATTTAAAAATAGTAAAAGAAGCGAAAAATTTTATTCGTTATTATATTCAATGCATTTTTTTAATTATTTTATATTTAAAAATTTCCGATCATTGTAGAATAATTAACTCACAAAACGCCAGTAAATTTGCATAAAATGAAATCGCTTAATAAATGTAATGACATGCATACGCTAAATAAATTCTTATGTTTTACACAACAATATAATTAAAAATATGTATATATCTTTATTCATACTTTTATTGCTTAAACTTCAATCTTTCATCATCTTAGAAATGATTCAGAGCGAAATATTTTATAAGTAAAACGTGTTTAAAAATTTATTAAAAATAATAAATTCCACATTTTTTCTTCGTCTTTTTTTTTAATTGACAGTTATTCAAGATAGACTCTTGCATACGTATTCCTAAATCTATATAATAAAGTATGTCTCTCTGTCTGCCACGTATCATGTATCACCACACAAGTGACTGACACTATACCCAGTGAAGTCTCTGTACCGAGTATCGGGATAAACAAGGAATAAACAAAGTATATATATATATATATATATATATATATATTTATAAAAAAAATAGTGTATAAATATGCATATATAATGAAATTGTGTAATGAAGACGCATATATAGATTTAAATAACCCTGAATCATGAGGTAATTTAATAATAATAATAATAATAATTAAAATGTGGCAGGAAGTCACTAATATTTTTCTTCACACTCTCGAGCTTCGAAATTAAGAATTATTTTATGAACGCCATGAAGACTGTCTAATACTATAATTAAGCATAAATGTCAAATAGCACTTAGAATCAAGCACTTTGGAAATCGGCTGCAAAAATCTGTATATTTCCAGAAATTGTATATAGCCAGCAAATTTGTTGATTTACGAAGACATTTTGGGTTGTTCGACAAATAATGTCGTTTTTTAAAACCTTCGCATCTAAAAACCAAGGCTTCTTCGAACGTGGAATTTTTCAACTTACCGAAAGATGGCAAAAGGTCATCCAACAAAATGGTCAATATATCATTGATTAATGTTTCTTGTTAATATAAATAAATTCACTTTAATAAACATGAAAAAAAAAAAAAAAAAAAAAAAAAAAAACGACATTATTTATCGAACAACCCATTAATTAGATGTTTAGAAAAGAAAAAAGAACTGATTTCATTTATTAGGTTCTAAATAATTGTTTATTTCTATAATCGATAAAAATGCGTATTTCTATAATTACCTATCATTAAAAATATATTAATTTAAATAGCAGCACTGCAAAAAATAAACCCCTAAAAGTACGGGGATAAACTGGCAGCTGAAGTGCCAATATTTGTGCATCAAATATACTGGACAAAACTGTTCCAAGTTTTTATTTACAGTATAATACTGTTTGATTTACAGGAATTTCCCGTAAAATATATCATTGATAAAATTGTACGGCTTTAAATTCTGCTTCTGATTCACAGATTCTTCCCGTTGAAATTTAAGGGATTTTCCAGTTAAACATGCGGATATATTTTGCAGTGAGACAAAACAGAACAAAAAAATATCTACATTGTGATTGCGAAAATGTGGCTTTTATCGAAAAAAAAAAAATAATAAAAAACAAGAAGAATTTCATAGCATTTTGACAAAAGGGTCTGTGAACGCCGCACCTCTGATTTCGAGATTATCCCAAAACAAGAACTGAAAGGTTGGTGCGAAAGTGTGGCAACAGTGTGTGCGTATGTGAATCAAGATGGACTAGCGTTCCATTCTATATGTTCTTTTTGAAAATACTTTATTTGATGTTAATTTATGTGTTCGTTATGTATTTTATGTTTGTGCCGTAAGTAAAAGTAAAATCTTTAAAAGTAAACCAAGCGTGATCAGTGTCTTAATGTGTCTCGAGATGAATTTAGTGGAAGAAAAGAACCAGGTGCGAAAAAGGAGTCGCCACAGTGTCACATATTTTGAAAATCAGTTTTTGGAAAAACCGCAAATTTTGTTGATTAGCAGGGAAAAAAAACCTGATTATTTCAGCATTTATCTGCGTTAAAAAAATTAAATATTTCTGGAATTATCTGCCAATAAATGTAAACTTTTCAATGGACTGGAATCAGTTCTGCATTTTGAAAATGAGTCACCACATCTTATTTTGCAATCTGCTCTCAAAAAAGCGCATATTTTTTAATACAGAAAAAAACATTGTGAAGAAATGTAGGAAAAATACGATCTCGAAAATTTTTATTTACAAAAACATCAATGATCTTGAAATGGATTGGTTGAGTTATACGGCCCATTAGTGCTGGGTTATGTGCAATAACGATCTTGAAACGCAGCCTTCACAAAAGTCAGTGAATTTAAAATGCACCCTTTACAAAAACCCTTTGTAAAGGGTTATACCCTTTTTGTTGGCGAATTTAAAATAGATTTTCACAAAAAAGAGTCAAGTAAAACGAACTCTTTTACAAAAGTCATAACTTAAAAAAAAAAAAAAAAAATCTAAAATATTGTTTGTTTCAGTAATCAGCTGAAAACTTTAAAAAAATGTGGTAAAAAGCTGAAAGAATCTGTCCACTCTCTTTGAGCAAATTAAAATTTTAATTTTCATGCCTATGCATAATCTAAGTGTACCAATATACCCACTTTGATTTGAAACATGTCTATGCTAAAATACAGTGAAAATGCAGGCCAAGTTTACAATCAACTGTCAAATGTCATACACTGTGGCAGTGATAGAAAATCTGATGTAAAATAAATCAACCATATCCACTTGTAAATATTTTACTATTTTAAATTAGACTTTCAAACTAAACTCAACATATTTTATTTCTTTTCGAATGTATGTTTGTTCTTTTGTTGTATAAAAGATAATCTTATAAATATCTGCATGTAGGTCATTAAGAAAGCTTTCGTAGGTCAATGATTGATCTATGTGTCATTGGTTCGAATCACTGCTAAACATGAATTTTTAAACCGTATTTGCAAGTTGCCCGCCTTCATCATCGCCAATTTTTGTACTGTATGGGCAGCCGCTAGCCGAGCCATATCTTTCAAAATACTTAACTAGTTCTTTAATCCTTAAATGACAGAAAACTTGGATTATTTTCAACTATCAAGCAATTTATAGAAACGAATCAAAGAAAAAAGTGTAAACTAACATATATTCGTAAATATTATTTGAAACTTCTGCATAAAGTAAGGCTTTTTTTTTTTTTTTTCTCTTCATTTCGTTTTTAAAGTAACATCTATTTGAAAACTAGTAATGTAAGTATTATTAAAAAGTTAAAGTGAAGATAATCTCAATTTATGAAAACACCATGTATTTTATTTTTAGAAAATATAATGCTTTGCGCTATCTTTTATTCTTTTAAAGCATTAATTTTATGGTTAGCTATTATTTACGAGAAAAGGATTTCATAGTTTGATCTAAACGGAACGTTACATATAAAAATATTAAAATAAATATGTCACAGAGCCATAAAATTTTTTTTGAACTATCTTGAGAATTACTAGATATCTATTAAAACACTAAGAAAACAAGCTAAGAAAAATTGTTTTAAGGTAATTGTCCAAAGGTGGAAATTTATTTAGTGGGATTCTCCTTATGAATCTCCTCGGAAATCGTGCATTTGTAACTGTGTATAGAATTAAATATAAATGATTTAGTTACATTTTATGTTAAAATGAATTATGAATGTGATTGTTACAATGCGCTGAAATTTGGTACGTATATAATAGGTCACCATAGCACGAATCCTATTAATTTTGGTGAATATGGGACTTATAGTTTTTTTTTTTTTTTTACAGGGACACTTTTTTTTAATCATTGTAACCTAAATTTTTAAAATGCGATAGAGTATGCATGCCTTAATCGATAGCGTCTAAACACCTTATTCGTCTAAGCTGAAAATTTATACACATGCTATAAGCCACTGTTGCACGAACTGTATACATGTTGGTTAATCTAGCACCTATAGATTTTGACAAGGACACAACGATAAATTATTTATCTTTATGATCTATGGGCTGAAATTGTTTGAAGTGTAATTAATAATAATAATGACCATCTTCTGTCAGGAATGATTCCAGTTTAGACCGCTTCAAAACAGAGACTTTTGGTAGCTATTTTTTCCCCTTAGAAATGCTATGTATTTTTATTTTTATTTATTTATTTTTTTATTAATCTGCACAAATGTTACATCATTAGAAAGATCTTTCAAAGCTGAACATTTTTTATCCCTGCACTTTTCTCTTAATGTCAATATGTAAAAAGATTTCAACGAAAGTTTATAACTACCATTGCAATTCTAAAATACCCATAGAGGATAAAATTAAAATGTAATATAAAATTCAGTTATAAAAATTATGGGCTAATAGTTATTACATCATTTTCTTACAATCATGATAATGTACTTATCTGATATAAACAAATAGTTGATTGTGACGTCATATTTATCAAATTAGTTAAAATAAATAAAGCTACAAATAAGGTACCTAAGGTTACTTCGTTACAAATATGGTACCTTTCATTTGGTACCCTATTTGTAACGAAGTTTTGATTAGATATTTTAGAATTAATTAAAATATGAAAATAATTTCAAAATTGGACATTTAAAATTATGATTGTTGCCAAAAAAATTTAGCAGTTATTGTTATATATATAAATAATATTTCTTTTTGAGGGGGTGGTGGGAGGCATAAGATGAAAAAATGTTTTCATGCGAAAAATTAAAAAAATATTAAATTTGCCCATGCATATAAAAATTACTTATTAAAACGAGTCGAAGAAGGAAGCGAAATAAGTACTGAGTTATATTACAATAAATATGATATATAATATGATACGTTATATTAGACCTACCGTCCTGGGTTAGTAGGTATTTTTGTTAAAAGAAACAGTTTGTTCGATCGGTGCAACTTGCATATTAGTCCCGTCAGGTACAACTTGCATATTAGTCCCGTCAGGTGCAACTTGCACATTAGTCCCCTCTAAATAGCAAAGCAGGCAAAGCATTCGTTCAATCACTACCTTAATTGATTTCACATGCCGTCATTTTTGACGGGGTTATATACTAGCAGCGTAATATTGAACAATGGAGAAAAATACTCAAACAACCTATTATAATTTTCACTTTTATTCATTTAATGTATTGTCTCAGTTTAATTTATTTATAAAGCCGTTAATTACTTAAGGTATAGAAAGTCGAGTGGATCCACTCCAAAACTTTTTTCTTTATTTATTTTAATATAAATTATGAAATAATTCATTTATTTTAAAATATTAATTTTATTAAACCTTTACTTTGCTTTTGTACTAGAATGTTCATAAAAAATTGCAGTTAAATTTTTAAAATATTCATTATCAATTTGAATAGTATTGTGTAGTTAAAATTAGCTAATGTTCTTTACTGCTTTTCTATTTTTATATACATAGATCACAAATTTAATGCATCGTCTCCGCGCAAGTAAATCAGGGGCGCGCTCGAGGTTTGGACAGAAGGCCTCGTTTGATAACTCTTTTATACCTCTTTTTATACTGACATTTTACACACACACACACACAAAGACAGACTGATGGACAAACAGACATTTTCTAAAAATGATCAAATCGTGTTCTAGACCTCTCAGAACGTGTAAATCTGTCGAAAACCGGAAGTCAAGAATTTTTACGAATCCAATATTTTCTTCTATTGGATATAGAAGAAAGTAATATATACATTACTGGCCATTAAAATTGCTACACCAAGATGGAATGATAATAATGGAATGAAATTTGTTGGACACATACATTATAGTAGGAAAAACAATTGATTAAAATTTCAGGAAATTTGGATGAATATGTACTGAGAAAACAGTACATAAAGCAGCGACCTCGGTAAGCAATAACAGCACATATCTGCCTAGGCATTGAATCGAACAGCGATTGGATGACATGTACGGGTAGAACACTTCATGAAGTTTTAACACGATGCCACAATTCATCGATCGAAGTTACTGGTGAGTGCTGGGGGCCAGTCGCTTTTCAACGATTAAACAGCCATTTTCATTGGTGCGAGATGAGGAGAAAGCGCTGGCCAGAGCAACAGTCGAAAACATTATGTATCAAAGAAGGTCCGGATAATACGGACAACTTGCGGTCGTGCATTATCTTGCTTAAATGTTTCGCTACGGAGGCCTCGAATACAGGGCAGAAATGCGGGCCTTAACTCATCAGAAATTTAATGGCCGCTGTTCAGAGTGCCAGGAATACGAACATGAAGTAATCGAGACGTGTATCTAATGGGAACCCCTAACATCATTGCAAATGATGGACAGTATGATGATGTCGAATCCCAGCTGGCAGTGTGCATTCTTCATAATGCCGTTAAATATGGATAAGGCAATCTTGATGCTGTAAACGGGATTGTGAATTGTCCGAAAAGTGACTTCACGCCATTCTTGCGTCCAGGTTTAGCTTTGATCACACATTAATGGCGCCCATATCGGTGATGCAGTTTTGAGGGTAATCAGAATTTTGGTAGCCGCATACTGAGTCACCACCTGGATTGATGGAATGTGATACCATTGGATACACGTCCCGGTCTCCTCTTGTTTTCATTCCCGCCACTCTGAATACCAGCCATTACATTTCTGACGAGTTAAGGTCCATCGCTCTGCCCTATGTTCAAGGCCTCCGAAGCGCAACATTTAAGCAGGTCAATGCACGACCGCGAGTTGTCCATAATGTCTGGACCTTCATTGATGCCGAATGTGTTCAACTGTTGCTCTGACCAGCGCGTTCTCCTGATTTCGCACCAATGAAAATAAATGATTTATCGTTGAAAAGCTACTGGCCGCCCACCACTCACCAGTAACTTCGATCGAAGAATTATGGCATCGTATTAAAGCTTTCTGAAGCGCTTTACCCGTACATTTCATCCAATCTCTGTTCGATTCAATGCCTAGGCAGATAAGTGCTGTTGTTGCTCACAGAGGTCGCTGCTTTATGTACTGTTTTCTCAGTACATATTACTCCAAATTTTCTGTAATTTTAATGAATTGTTCTTCCTACTATAATGTATGTGTCAAACAAATTTCATTTCGTTATTATCATTCCTTCTTGGTGTAGCAGTTTTAATGGCCAGTAGTATATATATACTAGCTGACCCGACAAACGTTGTTTTGTCATATAAATTATTTCTAGAGAATATTTTGCTAGAAATAAATAATTAACTTATTATAAGTGTGTAAGGATGTGGTATATAAGTGGAAGATGTATGGAGCGCTGTGAACGGTGAAGGAATATAAATATAACAAAACACCAAACATTTATTTTTTTAATTTATTAAAATTCATTTCTTTAAAATTATATACATATCGCTACTTATAACAATATTACTAAAAAACAATATTAATCCCTTAATGCAACAGAGTGTACAATATTTTTGTTATCCCATCTTTCGCCATTACAAACTGGATGGTTTGCCCACTCGAGAGCACGCCACGTATAACTGCCCATGTGAAAAACATGATGTGCTCAAATCTAAGCCACAGACAGACATCGTTTGGCCCTGAGACTTATTGATAGTCATTGCAAATGCCAATCTAATTGGAAATTGAGGGCGTTTAAATTGAATTGGCACATCTGTGGGTATGATAGGGATTCGCGATAGTAATATATTTTCACCTCGGAATTTGCCATTTAAAATAATGGCTTCGATAAAATTTTTCATTAATTTTTTTATGACTAATCGCGTGCCGTTGCACAACCGTGGTGGGTTCAAATTACGAAGCAAAATAACCGGAGATCCAACCTTCAGTTGTAAATTATGCGGTGGCACGCCTGGTAAATCCAATGAGTTTAAAACCTCTGTTGGGTAATTTACAGCTTCGGTGGCATCTCAAACTGTATCATTAGATTTGTATGACACCAAGTCTCCTGGTAACAAATGTTGTATCTTGAGATTCAATTCCTTCACGTCTACATTTTTTGCTGCTAAAATTGCTCTTTCTGCCAGCCACTCATGATTTGTGTATCGTCTGTGTACATCGGGAAATATCTGGTCGATAAGAGCATCTTGCGAATCAATGATTGTACAGAAATCGGTTGGTAATTTTATGCATTCAGTTTCAACAATAGTAAATTTTTCATCGCCGATATCAAACAGTTGTTTTAAGAATGTTTCAGCGGATGGATCTTGAAGCATTTGAACGCGCATATTTACTTGCAGTTGTACTTTTTCAACATTGCACCACAATGGCGATGATTTTAAGCACGCGTTGAGCTCATCAGCGTATGTTGAACGCAGAATAACGGGAAGTGTTTATCTGAAATCGCCTGAAAGGAGTAACAGAGTGCCGCCAAATAATTTGTCGTTGTTTTTTATATCTTTCAATGTCCTGTTCAACGCCTCAAGCGAATGTTTGTGTGCCATTGTGCATTCATCCCAGATAAGAAATTTACACTGTTTCATCACTGTAGCCATGGACGATTGTTTTTTTTATGTTGCACATGCGTCTGGGTTATTTTGAATATTTAGTGGCAGTTTAAATAATGAATGAGCTGTTCTGCCTCCATCCAATAAAGTTGCCGCAATGCCAGATGATGCAACAGCCAATGCGATGCCGTTATTTGATCGTATTTCGGCGAGAATTAGCGAAATAAGGAATGTTTTGCCAGTTCCACCTGGTGCATCCAAAAAAAATGAATCCACCTTGTCCTGCCGAAACTGCGAGCATGATACGGTCGTAAATGGTTCTTTGTTCTTCATTCATTAGTGGGACATTGATAAAAGCAGAAGATAAAAGCACTCAGTCTGCCTTGAATTGACTGTAAATACTCACCCTAAGGTGTTTGATTTGAATAAACCAGGACATGCATCAATTGGCGTGCCTTGCTTGCGGGGCATCCATTTTTTTGTTGGAGCCCATGTGAAATAGCGTGGTACTTTTGAATAGAGTAATGTCCGTGCAAAAGCACCAAAAGCATCCGCACGATTACACAATTCAAAAAATTCGGTGAGTGTAGTTTTTGATGGATTTATAGCACGATCAATCGCTGTCTCGCTCGTGAAATATACGCGCTGGCCATTTTCAAGATGGACGGCTAAATGAAGAACTGCTGGATCCCGTTCATGAATTGGGAAACCAAAGATACTCCAAACAGCTTCATTGGAGCTGACGTACCGGCCAATTTGGTGAAGTGTTATTTCATCGTTGTTATTAACCGGAGGAGCATTCCCATTGGTATTTTCAACTCGAAATACAGCCATATCACTGCCTTTATTCACATACTTGCAAATGTATTTTATGCTATTCGATGAACTGCAGAACTCAACATTAATATGAGCATTGAATGTTTTGCTCAGCATAGGCGAATATGGGACCACCCAATGGTTATCAATGTCAATGTCTATGTTGTTGACATTTTTAACAAATGATTGTCCGCCATTATCTGGATTTCTTCGACGATATATTGGATATCCGTCAACATTTGTGATCGTATCGTTAGTGAATCAAGTTTGCTGTAACAATATCAAACAACATTTGATCAGTAGACGGATCTGGAATTTCTGCAGAAATTATTCTGTCGATTTTTTCAGGACGTATTTTATCGATTAACCAAACCCAAAATGTGGGCATGAGGTAATCCCCGCTTTTGCCATTCAACGGCATACATCCAGCAACGTGTGGGACCGAATATATGTAATTTTGTTACGAAATTTATCAAAGACTTCAATTTTTGTCTGAACACACGTGCTGTAATGTTATGACGATGTATTGCAGTTTGGCCAGGCAATGGTAAAGATGTAATCTCCGGCCATTTCGGATTACACGTGAAGGTGCTAAATAAACACGGCCATCCATATTCGCGCACATAAGTCAGAGCATCCTGTATTTATTCCTACATATGACGTGGACTGCCTATGTATGATGATGTTAGAATGACAGAGTTACCGATTTCAGTGGCGTCGGCGTTGTTGATAATAGCGTCTCGCAGGTGAATGTATTCTTCAGCTTGCAGCTTTTGTTGATTAAATCGCAAGTATCGTAATTGTTCGCTCTCTATCTTTACATACATGTCGACCATGAATTGTTGACAGAGCTCACGACATCGTAGAATAACGTTGTCCTGATCGCGTCTATTCATCAACCGATACGCATAATAATCCTTCGAACTAACATTCTTGTTTGCTTCGGCACCTGTTGCGGGATATCGTTGCTTAATATTTATGCAATAACCGTCTTGTCCCTTCCAAAATAATAGCGGGTATTGGAGAGCGTCATATGAACTGTGTGTATCAGCAATGAACTGTAGATTAATATTTCTTCTACGAATCACGATTTCTCGTGTAGCAGTACGATCGCCAACCATGATTCCAGCAACATTGTCAAGAACAGGTGCATTGAATCTACAAATATGCTCTCCAGCAGGTGTTTTATCAGGATTGATGACAATAGCGTGATTATCACTTTGTAATTTGTGCATGTGTGAATTGAATATTTTCAACAATTCATTGTGCTCATTCAACAGAGCGTTCAGGTTGCTGACGATGCGTCTGGCAAAAAGTGAATCGAGGTTATTATAGCCACAATGTGCATCCACACGTGCATCCTCACCGCCCATAAATTTGTAAAAATTTAGGTGATTCGTTTGGCATTGGTAACAATGAGCCCACTTTGTGATAAATTTGGACTTTGATTTTGAATGTTGAATTGAATTGTTGACCATTGGTAGCATTATTCTTAACTATTTCTGTATTCTTAACTATTTCTGATGTCATCTGGAAATATGAATTAAATGTTCGAATGGACTTTAGGAACAGATTAGAATCTGGATCCGAGCCGATACGTAAACCGTTCAATTGTTCAGGAGGTGTCTCAATTGCAGGTAATTGCACCTTTCCTGACGAACAACACATCCCAGCAGGCTCATTTTTAAACTTAAGAGCATTACAATGCGGACATTCCTTGTCCATAGCACAAATTACCACTTTTGAATGAGCGTAATATTGAATATCGGGCTCATACTCGAATGCTAGGCACAGGAATGAATTAGATGTAAATGATCGCTGCACCTGTTGGCGCTGTTCGTCATTTGCTCTGCGTGTGCTAACTAAATAACGGCGCGCTTGCCTTTGTTCTAAACTTCTTTGTTCATTTCCTTCAGCTCGTGCATCGACTGATTCACCTCGATGCAATCGCGCCATATTCACACGCACATTAGTATTATCTTGCTGGATGTGGTCTTCTTTTCTTTGGGCTCTTGTATTTCGCATTCTTGCAGATCTACGTGTTTTACGCCCTAAAGAAGCTCGTCTGCGTCTTGCTGGCATTGTACAAAACACACAAATAGAAGATTACAGCCCCTGCAAATTAATAATGAATTAATTCACTTCAGAATCACACTAAAATGGTAAAATTACACTGATAATTGTAAACACGTCACTACTACGATCGATGCACAAATAATAATGGCCTAAAAATTCATTTTTTATTTTAACATAAAATAACTCCGTCGGATATTGACGAATTTTTTAAAAAAATATACCATTTTAAAAATATTAACTAAAAATATTAACTATGATTTTAAACACTTCTTAAGATACGGTTAAAAATTCCTTTTTCATTTCAACAGTAAATAAATTCTGACATCGTGTTTACGATTCTAAAAATATTAACTTTGAAAAAATATTTTAAACACTTCGTAAGATACGGTTACGATTCTAACTTTGAAACAATATTTTAAACACTTCGTAAGATATGGTTAAAAATTCATTTTTCAAAATTCTGACATCGTGTTTACGGACAACTCACGCCATCTAGGTGGAAAAGTTGTTGAAAGAGTTGGTTAAAAATTAATTAAGAAAGAACTAATTAAGTTACAACTTTCATTAATAGGTAAAAACCTATTCGCAGAGCTACCGAATGTACATACAAAATTTCATTAAAATAGGTTAAGCCGTTTTGGAGGAGTACGGTAACAAACACTGTGACATGAGAATTTTAAATATTAGATATGTATGTATAAGTATATATTTTTCTTAGTTGAAGCTTACTGTAATAGTCTGATAAAGATAGAGATAGGTTATCTATAAACGATAAACTCAGATAAGACATCAACTTCGTATAAAAAAAAAAACACATATAGTTTATTTACAGGATCTATATACAAAAACTTGGAGTAGTATAACAGAACATCGGCTATTCTTTTATAGATGCTGTTCACCAGACTGTGATGAAAATAACTCTTAACACATATATAATTATCCATTTTTATAACGGTAGAATAACTCTAAAAGGATTTATACTCATAAAAATCTTCGTATTTCAATTCTTACTCTGTATTTTAATTCCTCTTGAAACGAAAGTAACTCTAGCATTTACAAGTCAGAACATAAACTCTCTCTATTCTAAAAACATCAAAAACTGGTGGCCAAAAATGATTTTTTAGTAATTTTGAAGAGACCATGGAGTTCAGATAGTCTCGTTCAATCTCTTTGATTTTATGGAAGTAAAAGGAAGCATTTCTGAACACTATATATTAATAGACAAGCATGAAATTTGTGGTACAATTTTAACATAGTAATTATGGGAGTAGAGGGTTGAAAATGTTATCATTCTGAATATATGATTAGCCAGATGTGCAGAATAGAAAAAAATATTTTCTTACGATGTCATGAAAGTACTTACAAATACTTTTATTTTTTATGCATTTTTCCATTTTATACACGCATTCTTTTATATTTAAAAATACCTAAAGTAGAAAGTTGTGAAATATGGCAATTTCTGAAAATACAAATAAAACCATAGATACAATAATTTGTATAATATAGCATCACTGTACTCTCGACTACAGATTTTATTTTTCTAGGGGAAAACAGCCATTAGATGAGGGAAATTTGAATGAATGAATGGTAGATTAAAAGTCTATAATGCTGAAGTACACAAGTTAAAACCGGATTTGATTTATGAGAGGTCTAATTTTTTTTCTAATTTTTTAAAGGTCTAAGTTCTTTTTTCTATTCTTTCTTTCTTCTTTCTTTTTTTGTGTGATTTACGTCAGCTCTAATTTGAAGACATTTTTTTAAAGCAAAAATATAATGCATTCCAATTAAATGAAACTGACTACTAATTAAAAAAATATACACGTTTTGAAATTTCTTTGCATTTCAGTTAACTGAAAGTGACTACTTATTTTGAAAAAGATGGATATATTACTAGCTTCTACATGTATAAAAAGAAAGTAGAAGATACAGAAAAAAATTCGATTTCTAGTTTTCGATGAATTTACACTTTTTGAGTTTTCCTTGCATTTCAGTTAATTGAATTTGACTACTTATTTTTAAAAAAGTGGATTTATTACTAGCTTCTGCATGTATAAGGAGTAAGTAGAAGGTAAGAGAAATATTTCGATTTCCGGTTTTCGATGGATTTACCCTTTTTGAGATATACTTGCATTTCAATAATCCGAAATCGATTACTTATTTTTAAAAATGTGGATTTATTACTAGTTTCTGTGTGTATAAGAAGCAAGTAGAAGATACGGAAATAATTTCGATTTCCAATTTACGATGAATTTACACGTTTTGAGATTTACTTGTATTTCAATTAACTGAAATTGACTACTTATTAAAAAAAATGGACATATTATATTGTTCCTCTGCACATATAAGAAGAAAGTATAAGATTCATAAACATTTTAGATTTTTAGTTTTCGATGAAGCTACACCTTTTGAGATTTTCCGAACTCAGTTCGTCTATTTTTAGAAGATATCGGTCTTTTTGAGTTCAAACACTGTACTTTATGAACCAATGGAATTAATTTAACCGAATGTGATATTTCGTTGGACCTTGGTTTCGCATGGTGCCGATTAACTTTTGGGCTATATTACACAACAGGGGGCGCTTGCACGTTTCAATTTTCTCTCATTTCAAGATAGGCTCAGCATCTACAGTGTGCGAAATTTAGAGAAATATATTAAGTAAAACTCTGCTGGTTCAGTTTGAGTGCTTAGCTACCAAAGTAATCTGCCGCACTGAGAAACAGATCTAAGCCTTCTAGAGCAATGGTAAGGAATAAGATATGAAAATTTGAAAATTTTAGTTAATTGCGGGGCGGGATTTCTAAACAAACTTTCGTGACTAAGTTGTGCTACCATATAATTTCTACAGGTTCTTACTTTTAAAGACTTATCCATTAAATGCTCTTTTTACGTTCTTAAAAATAAATAAATAAATAGGTAAATAATAATTTTAAAAAATTGTGCTATCTTTAACGACTCGTGAGTTATTTCATTTCATAGCTATAGGTTAATTAAAATTCACCCTGTAATTAAAGTAATGTAGATTTATTTCATGTGTGGTAACTGTATGATCATGCATCTATGATAACTGTAGATTCTGAAATGCTATTCTTGATATAGACAATTCTAAGCTATACGTTTTCCAAGTTATGATGTCCTTGAAGCCAACCCATCTTTTCTATTAAATTTTAACTTTCCTCTATATTCAGTAGAAAAAAGTATTGCATACGTAAATACTTCCAGCTTCCCTTTCTCGATGGATTTACACATCTTGGAAGGTACTGAACACGATTTGACCATTTTTAGAAAAGTCTTTTCTTCTGTGTGTGTAATAAAAATTTCTCGGGAACTGTACTTCAGGAAGTACAGTATAGAATTGCATATAAATTTATATATAGATTTATCTTGACCTAATTAAGTGTTTATGATCTTTTAGGTCAGTCGCTCAACAGGGGGCGCTGCTATTCATATGTAGATGAAACATGACATAAATTAGTACCTACCAATTTTTGGTGCAAATCGCTCAAGAGATAGCACATCAATACAGAGATTTCCGTAATTTAAGGGAAGACATTATTTCAAGTGTTATTGCGTATAATAATGATAACAATAATAATAAAACTTGATACGTGTAAAGGCCAATGTAAGACATTATTATGATTCAATTTGGATGCATATTAGCCAGTAAGGGGTGCTGCTATACAGCAAAAACACATCAAAAGAAATTTACAACGAGTGTATATGAAATAAAGTGCTCACAGACTATGCAAACTTCTTTTTTTTTTTTTTTCAAATTTAATGATACATATAATTTCAAAATGATATAACATTACTTTTTATATAAACATAATATATATATATATATATATATATATATATATATATATATATATATATATTTAATTTTACTTCAAACTTTTGGCAAATAGAAATTAAAATTAAAATACCACCGTTGAACACTTATTTAATCTTTATATATACATATATATATAAATTAAATTCTGCTGGAATTTCACCACGACCTAATAAAGCTCTCATTAATCTCAAATATTTAAATTTACTTAGCTCGCGGTATTATTCATATTAGGACCACGACCGAATTGCATACGACCATTATTTAATTTCCTCTTGGAAGGGAAATGCAAATGAAATATTTTAATTATTTTGAGCGAAATATTAATTTTATTACTTATCTATGTATTGAGAAATTGGAATGTGTCAGTTAAAGTATCACAAACGATGTACACATCTAGATATCATGAAATATTTTGTAATCTAAAATGAAGAGAAAGTTTTATTAGTAGCTTAAATAAAATTTGTAATATTTTAAAATTAATTTTTAAAATATTAGATGCTTTTAAATGCATTTTTAATTTAATTTATTGGAAAATGTTTTTTGAAAATTAGTTTTAAATAATAATTAAGAAGAATATAAAGTAAAATTTATATTTAAATTTTAATAACAAAAGTTTTATTGAAAATTTTGAAAGCAATATTATAAGTCATTTTTTTTTATTAACTATTATAATTGAAGTTATAAATAAAACGAAACATTCTTAAAATAATATTAGAAAACATTATTATTAACACTTTACTTACCCTGAGACACTATTAATAGTGTCTCCTCCCACCTCCCTTACTTAGAAAAAAAAAAAAAGAAAGAAAGAAAGCCTCAAGTTTATGTATTCAACTAAAACTTTTCGTTACTTTCAATGAAGATTTCACATATCACTGTTTTATCACTAAATTTTCGCAAACTTATATATAAGTGAACAGCAATAACTGCATAGACTGCTGAAGATGAAATTTAAGTAATTTATATCAATTATGTAAAATCAGTTTGGTAAAAGGGGGGGGGGGAAGTAACGTTTTAGAAGAACGTTTAAATGCTAAGCTTATTACTAAATTATGAATGCGTGAAAACGTTAAAGTGTTAATTAAATCAATATTATCTTCCAAAATTATCACTTTAGAGGATTTTTTTTTATTTTATTTTATCTGGCATTTTTTTTTTTTTTTTTTTTTTTTTTTTTTGTCTCGTATTTCGACAAACTCCGTGAGTACAATAACCTTTTTTAATATAATTAAAAAACGCTTTTAAAAATACGCCTAAAATAAATTTATTAAAAAGGATAAACTCTTTCAAAGCTTTTCACCCTAACAAATTAAGGCATCATCAGGGATTTAGTTATGCACATCATAAAGCACACATCTAAGTGCAGCATCTCCTCATCCTACAATAATCCCAGCCTCTAAATGTAGCACCTCCTCATACGACAATAATTCGAGCTTCTAAGTGTAGTTTCCAGTTGACTTTGTTTTTTTGTAAGGACTTAACTGTTGATCATATGGTACAAAAATGTATATAAAACTGCTCTATGATGTGTATAACTAAATCCCTGATGATTCCATAATTTGTTACGGTGAAAAGCTTTGGAAGATTTTAACCTTTTTAATAAATGTATTTTAGACGCGTTTTTAAAAGTGTTTTTAATTATATTATAAAAATGACACGTGTTTACAATTTAACTCTCAGCTTGAGATTATTTATAATAACTTTTTTTATTAATTTTATTAATTTGTAATGTATGTATGTAATGGTACATTAAATAAATTTATTAGCATGAATATAAAAGTATCTTAAAATCACCACAAAATATTTAGCCTGTGTTTACACTAAAAATCGCTTACTGAAATGAACCAAGACAAAAAATGTTACTTCTTGAAGGTAAATATACATGCTTTCAGGTTCCGATTTTCAAATTATTATAAAAACTTTTGATAAATCAACATTCCTTAATAATGATTATTATTAGAACATAAGTAACTTAACATAAATATATATATATATATATCGTATTGGGGCGTAAAAAAGTATAATTTTGTAATTAGGCTTGATATGAGTAATATTAACTTGATTTTATGGTATATTATGGTACTTTATGGTATATTACACAATTTATGTTAAAAAAATTTCTGACACTGCAAATATATATTTAGTATTAAAGAGAAAATGGAAACAATTGAGATTTGCACAAAATATAATTAAAGAAATTGCGTTTATTTACATTTTTTAGAAATTTCTTTGAAAAATACGATTTTTTTTTTTTTTTTTTTTTGGCAATGTTTAAAAAAATTTAAAGATAACTAAAGTATTCATTGTTATTTTTTTAACTGTTTCATTTTGTCATTCGTTTCTATCTATGTCTAAAGTTTTGTAAATCAAATTTCAAATATTTCAAATATTTCAAAAAGTTCTCATTAACGCTATTATAATATATTAACATAAGAAATAATAATAATGAAAATGTCAGTAAACTATCTTTTTCCCCCCTATTTAGTTAGAAGTCAAAGAATATAAATGTTATGTGTATTCATATTTTGAAACAAAAAATATTCCTTTTAAAATTTCTGAAAATAAAAGTTTTTTTTTTCTCGTATTGGTATTCTCCCTCTTTTTACATATATAAATTGGGAATATATAAAGAAGGCTCAATAAATTTCCTGCGGGAAGTAAATAAAAGAGATTGTATAGTTCTAAAGCATTTATAAATTTTGTTTTTTATTCACTGGAAAATTGAAAGTAAACTTTGTGTCAAATTATTGCTGATAAAATATATACGTATTTGAATAAATGAGGTACTACAAAGAAAGTTTTTTTAAGATACTAAAAATATTTAAACAAATATGACTATATTTACTTAGAATATGTTTAACTTACAATGATTTTTCAGTTTTTCTTTTTCGTAATGAACTTTTGTTATTTAGCTTCACATGAAAACTACCACATATTTTGGCTAAAATATTAAATTTTGTATAATAAATGAAAATTTAAAATTTTAACTTTCATCCGAAAAACATTAACGGAATACTATTGAACTAACCATAGATTGTAATAGCAGGAGACTTGGCGTTGGAATATTAAAGCAGGAATGAACTACTACGTCAGAAACGCCAAAGAAAAAATTATTAAGGTGCAATACACCTCAATACACCTCAATAATTGCACCTCAATAGTTGCACCTCAATAATTTTTTCTTTGGCGTTTCTGACGTAGTAGTTTATTCCTGTTTTAACCATAGATTGTCTTTATCAGTGGTTTGAAATTTCAGCCAGAAGACCGTATAGGTCCGCATGGTA
The DNA here is from genome assembly GCA_963930645.1 of Salticus scenicus. Lineage (NCBI taxonomy): Eukaryota > Metazoa > Arthropoda > Arachnida > Araneae > Salticidae > Salticus > Salticus scenicus. Next base: position 307,077,028 of record OZ005654.1, read on the forward strand.
AACCTTTTTTTTTTAATTCCGGGCTCGTTCTTAAAAGCGTAGTAGCAATTTCGTTCCTGTGCGAATAGAAAACAAAATAAGAAAAAAATTATGTTGTTTTCATAGATTTTAAACAATTTTCAACTCTACTTACAATTACAGCGTTTAAGTTCCCAATATTTTACGTCCATTATGATATATATGTATAAGTTTTTATATATTGTGTGATGTGTAAAAATATTAAAAAATGCTTTAAAATAGTCCTATGATTGACCGTATGAGTCGAAATATTTTGAAGTTCCTGGACAGATATTAGTTGCGCTAGGTTTACTATAGAGTAATTGCTATAAAGAATTTCGTAAATATAAATAAATTTCAAGGCATTTTAAGCATATTGTGGAAGTTAAATATTATTAGAGAATCAAATAGATGGACAAATGAATGCATAGGCGAAAAGAAAACCTAATAAGTTTTAAACTTTGTTGGAAAACTTTCAAAATTCATGTCACTTCAGGATATATATTTCCATAAATTTTTAATTATTTACTCTAATATATCTGAATATTTTCTTTTTGCCTTATTCAGTGATTAATTTTAATAATGACATATTCTATCGAAAACATGCTTTTATTCACATGAATTATAAATGTTAATTTCATTACATTGTGTACTCTATTATTGCATAACAATAAGCTGTATAAAAATATTTCTCATGAACAGAGCATAATACTTAGAGCACTTCGGGTTTTTCGTGTCCATGACCCCGTACTGAAATTATAGTAATTTCTGTAGGGAACATTAAATAGTAAACTTCAGTAACGTGAATGATTTTTAAAACATTCTAACAAAATATACGGAAATTAGAGGTTAGAAGATGGATTAACAAAGAGGTAGACCAGTCTAAATCGTATTTTTTATTTTTTTTTATTTTTACTCTGTTGTGGCTGTCCACGTCCAAAATAACAATTAAAATTAAACCCATTTTATCACCACAGTAAAAGTGTTTTAATTTGATTTTGTTAAATGTTTAAAATTACATATTCATTTTAATTATGATAGAGTATTGTGTTCTTTATTAAATAATTTGATTTGTACTTCATTAAGCCATACGCAAATTTTCGCAAAAAACATTACAGGAGAAATTCATTATTCGCAACAAAATATAATATTACATGAATATTAATTTACAGTTAAGAAAGCTCATATTTTAGTAGAGTAGTTTGTTTTTTAAAGATGAACAAAATATCTCTTAGATCATTTTATAGATTTTATAATAGCAGGTAAATCACTATAATAACTACTGTTTGTAATATATATATATATATATAACTGTTGGTATTTTCATTTATCTTTTGACTGCTGTGTATTATAATGGCATTAAATTATTCAATATATATATATATATATATATGTATGTATGTGTGTATAGTTTTTATTTCTGAACAAAAGTGTGAAATAAGTTCAGTGTAAGGCACTGAAATCATTTTGGGCGAAGCTGATTGTAAGTAATCTGAAATATCTTTATAATGAATTACCTAACTCTATACGAGATATCTATCTTCACTAAAATTTTTTGAGATCTATATATTAATAGGCAAGCATAAAATTTGTAGTCCCTTTTTAACATATTAACCTTTTGCTTACGGGCGGGAAGACCGTGATCCCGCGAAAAAAGGTGCTGAAGAAACCGGGGTCGGTCTAATCGCTGTCCCAGGCATTTTCACCCCTTAAGTATGGGGTGCAGTAATTGATTTTCTCCGTGGGTGGCTTATTAATTGCTGGAGAAGGGAACTGTGTAGGGATGATAGTATTTAATGAGAGGAAAATAGGGGAAAAAATTATCTCTTTGGAGGACATTTAATATCATCCTGCGTCTTTATCTCGTTAGCAATACATTTTTTTTAGATGTTAGAAAAATATTTTAATTTAAAATTTTCTTTTCTTGTATGTATTATTCTATACCATAGAATGATTGGGAAAAGGGGCCAAGATCGCATTCAGTATGTTGTAATAATGAAATGTTTGTTTCTTTTTTTTTTTTTTTTTTTTTTTTTTTCATATAATATTAAATAACATTAATAAAATTACTATCAGATTTTTGTTTCGGTACTCTAAAAAGCTTACTATACAAAAAGAAAGAATCACACACCAATATTAGCCTAGAAAAACTATTACTTTCAATCAAAAAAAATAAATGTTTTAATCATTTCAATAAACCATTTGCTATAAAAGTGGAGAAAAATATAATATTGTTATAGTTGCAACCCGTGGAAAATACGGGATACGGAATAAATTGAAATAAGTACACATATTTCAATAATATTCCACGCTTACTATTAAAAGTATAAGTCCATATAATAATAATAATAATAATAATAATAAACAAGAAATTAATTCATGATCATAAATTATGAAACATATTCCGAGGCATTTTATTGGGAAATTAGAAAATTTACAAAACGATTTCCATGAAATGTATTGAGTAATCAATGCATTTTACTGGGAAAAAATAAATAAATAAATAAATGAAAATAAATAAATAAATAAATAAAAATAAATAAATAAATAAATAAATAAAAAGAAAGAAAGAATAAAACTACTAAAATCTGTTGAGGGCAGGTTCCTATTTTAATAATATATTCTCGCATACATGAAAGCAAGCCAAAGTAATAAATATGCGTAAAATATGAATTTTACTATATTTTAAAAAAATAGGTTTAATAAAGCGTTAAAATGGTATTAAAATTTCTGTAACAATAATGATAAAATATAATAAAGAATTTATATTATGAAGTCTTAAAAAGAAAAAAAAAGAAAGAAAAGAAAAGAAAAAGAAAACAGACTTTAAATTCATTTTTAGTAAATCGTGCATTTAATTTTGCCAATTTCAACACATCTTTTACTTAGTCTGTATATGTCTATATGATATATATACAGAGGATTTTCCAAAATGATTGAAATTCACTTTAATTTATTATTAGAGATAAATTGACAAAAGATATTCAAAATATGTTCAAAATAAAGTAGATAAAAAAGATAGTGTAAGGAAAGCGCTTCTCCCATTAAATTTATAAATCTTACATATTTTATATATTTAATTAAATTCCTCTGGACAAATTTGGTCAGTTAGAAAATTTTTCTTTTACACTCAACAAGACCAATAGAAAAATAATAAATAGTGGATCTGCAGATCAGGAGCTTCAACATCTTATTTCCATCCACAGTATTCATTAGATCATTTTTATTTATTCTGTATTATAATGTATATATATATATATATATATATATATATATATATATATATATATATATATATATATATATATATAGAGAGAGAGAGAGAGAGAGAGAGAGAGAGAGAGAGAGATTCGATTGACTTGCTACAAAAACAGATACATTTTTGAGGGGGGCTGCTTACCCTCAGTCTTCGCTGTATCTCTCTTTCTATAACTCTCTCTCTCTCTCTCTCTCTCTATATATATATATATATATATATATATATATATATATATATATATATGTGTGTGTGTGTGTGTGTGTGTATTCCTAATAACTGGTAATCTTGTATTAATTCTATCTAATTCATAAATACTTTTACCAAATTTTATGCAAAAAAGATTACAAAGCATATCGGAATTATTTTGTGTAACCCTGTAAATTTTTACCAATTCTGTGCTCGCAGTTTTCAAAAGAAAAACATGCTTTTAAAATTCTAGTGCGATTTCATTATATTTAATGGAGTGTAACCATGTTAAAATACATTTTTAAGAAATATCGACTGTAGACCGTAATAGTCCGAAATTCCTTTATGTATACTGGAAAAGGAGCCAGAGTGATTATATACGCCAATAATAAGAATGCACCTTATAATTATAACTCATTAATTTTTAAAACTAATTTGACATCATTTGGATATTACAGTACGTCATCGTAATTCTTTTGTGTGGTCCCGTAAATAAAATTTTTAGTATATACATGCCCTTTCTTTTAGAATAAACATACTTTTAAGCATCTTTATAATGTACTCTAATTTCATTATGTTTTATACAGCATACACGCATTAAAGTACGCTAAAAAAAGAAGAAAAAATGTCCATAGGCTCTAGTGTCATGAATTTCTTTTGTGTGTCTCTGTATATGAAGCATAAACGTTTTATACATGAGTAAAAACTATTGAACTTAGTCTACGTTTTTCATGAATAATTGTACGAAATTTGACATAATTTGGATAATTACGTGACATTGTCGGGACGTTTTTGTAAGGCCCTGTATATTAATTAGGAAGCTTAAGCTCACATATTTTCAGAAGAAAACATAAGTTTAAGCATCTCAGTAATTTACGCTGATTTAATTTTGTTGATTGCAAAATAATGATGTTAAAATACTATGAAAAGAATATACACCAAAACCATACAGCTTCCGTGGAGCTCATGAATATGTGTATCAGATTGCAACTCTATAGCGTGATTTTTGCAGCCGTTATCGCACGACAAACAGATAGACAAACAGACACACATATGGAAACCAAAATCTTTATTAGTCTCAACATGGAGGACTCCACTAACATTTCAGCAGTAATAATAATAACAACGGATAACTCTACCTGTAAAATCAGCTGAATTATATAGTAAAAGAAATTGACTTATTGACTACTTAGAAATTGTAATTTTTTCGTATCATTTACAAGGCTTCGTTTAAAAACTGATCATATACAAATTGGTAATCGAAATTTTTGCATCGAAAACATCATATATGTTATGTATGTCTAAATAGAGAAAGGCAAACAGTAAGTCTGTCTAATTACGATGCTGCGTACATATGACCCTCAGTTTTACTTTATGTGACTTTGTAAATTGGATACATAATTATAAGTTATGTAAACAGACAGTAATGTAATGATGTTTTTATTTTTTTATAATTATGTTGTTACTATAAAAATAGTAGGTCGAATTGATCTCGAGTGTCATATAAAACTTTTAAATATGTGAATTTTTTGTAGATTAACCGAAAGAATTTTTTCTAAATTTGAATACTTTTGACAAGTTATATTGCGCAGTCATCTCTATTCGGTAAACTATTAAGCCATGTTTCAGTCTTTTTGTGACGCCTTTCATATAAGGTTCAAAGAATCTTACTATGTCAAACAGGGACACAAGCTTCATTTGTGACCGAGAGTTTCCGTTTTCAAAGCTGGTAGACGGGAGGTGGCAGGTTAGAACCTAGCTCCAACTCTTCCATCTAGCTGTTTAGATTTTTCCGTACTTTTCTCCGAAATTGACGCAATATAGATGGACACCTCAGACAGACCTCTCAGAGATAACATATAAAGATTTCGAAAAGGCTAATTTTAAGAGACATTATAATATCTGAAAAATAAGTTTATTTTTCCTGCTCGTATTTTTTCCTCTTCAAATTTAAAACGATACATATATGACTAACTATTTAACTTTTAAAAAATCAAATATATAGTAATTTAAATTCCATGCAAAATAGTTTACCTGAAGTTTATTTTAAAATTTATTTAGCAGAATAAAGAACTCATTGTACATTTTATCATTTATTTAATTTTTATTAGGTTTTTTTTTTTTTTTTTTTTTTTTTTTTTTATGTTATGTATATATTTTTATTCTAGTATATGTTTAACTTGTCATTTAAACGGAATAAAATTATTTAATCAGGTTTAAAATAAATTTAGTTTTGTTTTTAGTTTCATCTTAAATTTGCGTATTTTGTTTAAAAATAAAATCTGCATAATATATCATAGTCGCCAAATTTAAGCTTTTTTGACTAACATCTTCATAATCAGTTCTTCTTCTTATTATTTTGCTTTTATGTAATTTATAAAACTTCAATTTGCGAATAAAACGAGTTTTTTTTTTTTTTTTTTACAAAAATGTGGCATTAAAAATGTGTAAAATTTAGCAACTATGATAAATTAAAACTGTAAATATCTATTAAACACTGATTCGAAATCCACGCAAAACAATTTGACCAGTTTTTATGTTATGAGTTTATGTAATGAAAACTATATTTTTCTTGAAATTATTATTATTATTATTATTATTGTTTTGATTTTAAAAGAAATACATTTTATTTATTTATTTATTTTTTTTATTTTTTTTATTATTACTCATTTTTAATCTTTTTATTTATTTATTTATTTATTTTTAATTATTATTACTCATGAAATACTTTAAAATAAAGAGGAAAAAAAACTACTTTTTTTAAGCTGATACAACTTGTTAGATCCCCCCTCCCCCCAAATAATTATAATAATAATAATAATAATAATAAATATAAAATAAACTTGATGAAAAATTTTGCTTTAGTATTTTATACTGTTTCTTAACTTAAAGCAATCAATTTGAATTTATTTTCAATACACTATAGAAATAATATTTTACATTGAATACATTGAACTGTGTGGTATAGTGTGTTGGTTATGGAGAAAACCATGGAAAACTCCGAGCGGCTAAACTGAAAAATGCCCCCTGTATTACACACGACTCCTTCCATGTATCAGTTGCGAAAGCCGAATATCTTGGCCATTGGAAAAAAAAATAATGCTTAATGTTAAATAATGACTCTTTTGTTTAAAAAAAAAAATAATAATAATAATAATAAAAAGTTAATTCTGTGTGAGAAGATAAATAAAATTTGCAAAGTGCAGAAATATGTGCGTATATTTATGAACATTACGAAATTTTATTATATATATGTATAATATAACAAGAAATTACGAAAAAAAAAATCTTTCTTTTATTCTTTCTTTATTTTCTTTCTTTCTTTTTTCTTTTCTCTCTCTCTCTCTCTCTCTTTTTTTTTTTTTTTATAAAATATAAGATTTAGCAATTAAAAATAACTTTATTTCCATTCCATTATACATGAAAGAAATCTGTCAAAAAATTAATTACACTTATAATATTAAACATTTTAATACAAAGATCAAGCTAAAGTATTGTGTTTTATTAAACCATTAACCGCCAAACTAGAAATAATGTTTTTTTTTTTTTTTTTTTTTTTTTTTTTTCTAAATGCAAACAGCAATACTCATTATTTTGATCATATATAACAATAATTTAAAATAAAATTATTAAAATTAGTCTTATCTTACTAAATACAGGGTGTTGTATTTGCACAACTTCAGTGAAATAAGAGTATGTAATGAAGACAAATAAATCTTTACGGAAATTTCCTTGCGGTAGAATAAAACAGCAAACACTACAGATGACTTCAAAAGTAATTGGCTTATTGTGAAACATTTTGTTACAAGTTATGTAAACTTATTCAAATATGATGATTTTCGAAAGTTTTGGATTGATTAGTGCTTCAAGTTTGAATTTTTTTTTTTTTTTTTTACGGAAAATTATTTTTGTGATCAAAATTTTCTGTAATTAAATAAACATCTATTCTTTCCTTTTTCAGGGATGCAACACGGGAGCAGAATTCATACCGGTATTTGTTTACGAAATTTCTCTAATTAAAATATCGTCGATTTAAGAAGTAGAATTTTTTTACATTGATAGTGGTATGAATTCTGCGCCTGTGTTCCAGCCCTGCTTATTTAAAAACAATACTTACTATAAAATATCTTTTTTTAGTTTACTGTTAAACGCAATTACTTCTGGTGTTGCGTGAATGCAATACCATGAGGTAATGGATTAAGATAATAAATTTTATTCGTATCATATCACAGCATTTATCATCCGAATTTTTTAATAGTTATTTTATGTTAAAGTATTTTTAATAATTGATAATTTTGTGAAGTATTTTGTAAGAACTTAAAATAAGGACCATTAAAAAATTACTTTTAGATTCATCTGAAATATTATTGGCAGAGAAGTAAAGAATTAATTTACTAATACTTCTCTATTTATAAAAAATGCGGTTCTAATAGATGTAAAACTTGCCCTATGGCCTCTCACTCACAATTGAATAATAATCAATCTTTGGTTCCATTTTGTCAGGCATACAATGTTATTTATAAAATCAGTTGTGGTCATTGTAAACTTAGTTATATTGGTGAAACTTCAACTCCTCTACATTTACGCATTAATCAGCATCGATCAGATTCTAAAAACCTTTCAGCTGCACCTTCTAAATCAACTATAGAATTACAACACTTTAAATCACATAATTTTAATTCATGTACCATAGAGATTGTAAAAATTCAGAAAAATAAAAGTGAGCGTCTATTTCTTGAATCAAAATTTATGCAATATTATAATACAATTTATCCATATGGCCTAAATTCCGAATACTTTAGTAAAACTATTAAAGCATATTCTAACATCAACCCTCTTCATGATTATTCGACTATTTATGCACAACTCAATCACAAAATTAACAATAAAACTTCTAGAACTAAACGAGGTAGTAAAAAAACAGATTTAATCTTTTCTAAAAGTGCCATTATTAAACTCATTTCAGATCTACAGACTAATTACTTATCTAACTATAACTGGTTCATTATTCGAAAATTTATTTTTGCAATTAAAAAGAAATACTTAGTAAACTTTCTGAATGTCTTTCAAAGCCAATCCTATAATAAACATTTTTCAGACATTTTTTATGATATTATAATGTACAAAATCAAACAATTTAATTTAAAAATTAATAAAAAGCCCAACAAATTTAAAACAAATACTCAATTAATTGTGAATTTTACAAATCAAATATTGAACAGTATTAACATTACGTCTATCATTAATGACAAAGAATGTATGTTTCCGATTAAAGAATTAAATCTATCTCGTACCTTCAAATATCCTCTTCCTCTTGGAAGAAAGATATTCAATTATAATTCTGTATCTAAGTCTACCTCTTTTACTAACACTGTAACCTGTAAATGCAATGATCCTTCTTTCTCAAAATTTATTGACAGAGACCATGGACACATTATCACAGGTAATCTCAATATTATTGACAATTATCAATTAAAAAAATTCATGAAATTTGGCACGAAATTTAGACTTCCAGTTAAAACTAGCATTCCACAAATCTTACAACAGTTTTCTTATGACCTAGATTTATTTATTTATAAAATATCTATTACTCATAATAAACCTATTGCCTACTTCACTCAATCGAAAGTTTTAGTGTTACAAAAAATCAAAAATGCATTCTTTATCAATTCTTCAAATCTGGTGTTATTTAAAAAATCTGTACTTCTTAACTCAATCAAATCACTACAGGATGACTTTGTGATCACTTATGTTGACAAATCACCTAATAATTATGCCATTATTTGTAAATCATACTATCTCTCTATTTTAAACTCTTCAATCAATAATAGTAACATCTTCAGTTTAACTAATAATAACCTTATTATTAATAACCGAAAAATTCATAATTACTATAAACTACTTCAACTTCCCTTCAATAACTTTAATTATCCTTATATAGTTCTCATACCTAAGTTTCACAAATCTCCAATTAAATTTCGCACTGTCACTGTTGGGTGTAACACTTATAACAACAATGCTAATAAAGCTCTACTGGATATTCTAAAACAAATTTACAAATGTACTTGCAAAGTTGATAATTTACACTGTCTTAAAAATAGCTTTCAATTAATTCAATACATCAAATCGCTCGATTCAATAGACAATATTATGACTTTTGACTTTCAAGATCTTTTCAATAATATTGAGTTATCAGATCTTAGTAATATCATTTACAGTCTTTTTCAAGAATATAAAGCTCAAATTAATCTTCCTTAGAATTTCAAAGAAGAAAAATTTAAAACACTTCTTAACTTTGTTATCCATAATAATTATATCTTCCACAACAACGATATCTATTTGCAACAATTAGGCATTCCACAAGGAGGTTGTAGCTCCAGTATTTTGGCAGATCTCTATCTTTATTATTATGAAAAGCAAATTTGCAATGATGATGTTCGATTTTATCGTTACATCGATGATATTATTGTATTTTATCTCAACTAGAACTCACAAAATGGCTTTTCCTTCAATTATCCACCTAATTTAAAGCTAACTCAAAATACTCTGACTAATCAATCTATTAACTTTTTAGATCTCAAAATAATCATCGATGGTAATAAACTTTACACAGATATCTATGACAAACGGCAAGATTTTTGTTTTAATGTAAACTTATTTACACATTTTAATTCATGTCTGCATCTTTCGGTATTTAGAAACATCATCATTAACCATTTATTTCGAATTAATAATTTATGCTCTGCAAAGTTTAAAAACAAGAATATTAATAAACTGATCACAGCCACTGCTAAAATGGGTTTTCCTAAAAACTTTTTATTTTCTATTTTATATCCTTAACCATGTCTCTGTCAGTACAAAAAAAAAAAAAAAAAAAAAAAAAAAAGCTGTGTACACTCTTGTGTATATCAACAAAAAAATTATAAAATAATAAAAGACAATAAAAAAGGTGGCGGTTGGGTGGGCAGATGTTTGATTACGGAGGTGGGGTGGTGTTGTAAGGCTGGATGATTGGGTGGGTTTGTGAAATTAAATTAAAAAAAAAAAGTAGATGGCTTGTTGCATTTGCTTTGTATTACTATGCAAACTTTCATTTTCCAGTAAAATTTCAGTTTTTTCCTTTTTGAGTTGTCAACTATATCTAATGTTCTAATTATACTGTTAAACACAATGTGATCTATCGGTGAACTTCATTGTGGCTTTGTGGTTTCTTTGTTGTTCATCTGCTTTGAAATTTGCATTTTTAAATCCATATGGTTCCTGTTCTGGTTGTGGCAGGCTGGGGGAGTGTTGCCGGCATAAAACTAGTGTAACCCCACAGGCAAGTCACAAGTCTTGCCGCCTGTCTCCTTCTTCCTACCTTGTTTTTCTTAGGTTGTTTTTTCATTAATTTTGATAAGTTGATGGTTTTAAGTTAAGATTTGTTGTTTTACTTTATTGATTCGTTTGTTTTGCAGGCTGTTAATTAATAGATATGGTTTCTTTAAATTAGTGTATTTCATCCACTGATGTTTTTTTTTTTTTTTTTTTTATCTTATTGGTCATTGGTGTTTCAGTGATCTTCTACCTGTTGCTTGGCTTCTACTATGCTTAATAGATCATCTTTATTGTATATATATATATATATATATATATATATATATATATATAACCATCTGATAAATAACTGTTTAAGAGTAATTTGAGTGCATTTTCAAATTCATGTTTAATTGCTCACGTTTATTTAATTAATTATACTGTTATTCACATCGAAAGTTAAAAGTTTCTTCTCAATATGCGTATGTTTGATGTAAGAACTGAAAATTAAGTCAAACAGTGTCAAAATTCAAGGAAACAACAAGAAGGAGCAGAGCATACCATGGGTTAAGACAGGCAAATCGAGTTATACATAAAAAATTACGTATGGAATTGAAGCTTTATTATAAAGCAAAAGTTATTGAAAATTTAATAAGGGTAGATACAATTTTAACTATAGAATAAAAAAAAAGTCACAAAGTTTCGCAAAGCCGAATAGGTTTTGAAGGTAATTTAGTGAGAGGAGCGCAACTAGGTTGTCTAAAAAAAAAAAAAAAAAAAACTCTTTCCTGATAAGGAAAAATAATGTAACTGCTATATCTTTACCAGAAGCAAACATAGCAGCAAGATAATAAATTGTTTCTGAGACAGTGGTATAAGACGTAATACAAAATTACTATCATTGCCACGAATTAAAAGAGATTTAAGACAGAAAAACCAAAAAATCCGTATTCATCTTCATATCGTATAGAGGGTGGATGAAAAGACTAATCTGATAGGTGATTTTCCCCCCAATTTATTTCATGTTTTTGCATTTATAAATGTTTGCTATATTTCATACAATACTCATAAATGTAAGGATTAGGATGATCAGCCACCATACGCTGACTTAAATGCCCCACCCACTAGGTTACCGTTTTGGTGCATTGATGATTTTTCTTAACTTTGATAGGTAATTATACAGGTGTCAGTATCGTATTTTTACTTTCATACAATGCATGCTATCTCCGCTGCAATAATCTGAATAATCAAAATTTTGTAAGGTATTATCTGCAATAATATGAAAAGATATCTGCAATAATATGAAAATACTGAATTTCAAATAACTTACTAAATTTTAAAGATATAATAATAGTTAATGGTCATTTCACTTTCATAAATAATAATTTTAAACCAACCCGAGCTATTTACGAGAAATAGAATCGTCATAATGCATGTTTATGTGAAATTTCGCCCTATTCTACCATTCGGAAAAAAATATTTTCAAAATAATTTAATTAAATTTTCACAGTAGAATGTTGATATACAACAGATTCTGACCACTCTCATAAATAATATTTAAAAAATCATAATAATAATCTCATAAATAATATTTATACTTATTTTGTATAAAATCTTAATCCTGCTTATTAAATGAAAGCATGCGTTTTTAATAGCTTTTAAATTCTTTAATTTTTCATATTTTTATTTATTTATTTATTTATTCAGAAGCATTAACAAATATTTCTACTTTATCTGGATCGGGTAAAAAGCACTAAATTTATTTATAATTATGAGATTATTCCTGTCACTTCGCTTTTTAAAAAGTGAGCTTTTAATTGCTTTGCTAATGACAAAAATTTCCAATTATTTTCGAAAAAGATAATTTGATTCCTGAAAAACGTTATCACTTATTTTAATGCCATTAAATCTGTACAAGTATATATTTATCTCCATCAAGTATAAGAGAAACATTATTTATAAACAAGAAATGTTTTCCCTGACATGTGAACTCTTCTTATCTTCCTGCACAGGGAAATTAAAATCCCTCTTCTGGCCTACCGCGACTTAAAAATGAGTTGAGTGTGTGCTAATGATCAACACCTGCCGCGATGACCATTAGTAAAGGGGGTAAAAGTTGCTTGAGTTTTCCCGTATGCAGAGCAATTTGTTAGGCTATCCTTCCCCGTTTTCTAAAGGTTAATTATGGGAGTAGAGGGTTGAAAATGGTATCATTCGAAAGGTATGGTTAGCCGGAAGGTGCGAATACAAATATTATTTTCTTACGATGTCAAGAAGGTATTTAAAAATACATTTATTTTTTAAGCATTTTCCCCCATTTTTCCCTTTTATACACGTATTCCTTTACATTAAAAAATACCTAAAAGTGGAAAGTTGTTAAATCTGGCAATTTCATAAAACTCAAATAAAACCATAGACACAGTAATTTGTATAGCATCCTTATACGCAAGCGAAGTGATGACGTCACTGGCCGTCCGTGGAACCACAAAAAAGATTTCCTAAGGATTTGATTTATGGGAAATCATTTTTTTATTTTCTAATTTATTTATGATCTAATTTCTTTCTTTTTTGTTTTATGATTTATGTCAGCTGTAATTTAAAGAGATATTAGCCGTACGATAAATTTCATGCTTGTGTATTAATATGTAAATAAAAAATATTATTTAATTTTTGAAACTTCAAATGTTCTTTGTTATTTGTGTTTTGGCAACAAAAAGTGACTTTATTTATTTATTTAAATATTTGGTTCTTTTATCGTTTGGATCGTTTGATTGCGAAGTTTTGACGGGAATAAGCCGTGGTAAACGAATTTTGATTTCACGTATAAACCTGACATATTCTTGTACTATCTTACCATTTGATTTCCAGCGAACCCAGTTGCCAATTATACTTGCATTTGCAATGACTATAAATAAGTCACAAGGACAAACGTTTGAAAGGGTTGGTATTTTATTGAAAGAACCAGTTTTTACACACGGTCAATTTTGTGTTGCAGCGAGTCGGGTCCGTTCTTTCAAAGACTTAAAATTTTATATTTCAAAAAACAGTGGGCAAGGTCATTTAGCTAATGCCGAAAGAGTATTTACAAAGAACATTGTTTACAGAGAAATTTTAAATTATTAAATTTATTTATTTAGGGTTAACTTAAAAGAATTCTGAGATTTGAATAAATTTGTGGTCGAATTTCGACCACTGGGCGATACTAGTTTAAATAAAAAGACGTAAAGCAGTTTCTTTTAAAATTTAAAGTGACTTTTTTTTTCTTTTAATTTCCAACTTACGATTATCGTTTATGTCTAATTACAACTTTGCTAGACATAAAATTTTAATTTAGATTTAAAAAGTAAATTTTTAATTTAAAGAAACCTGTTGTTTTAATTTTAAAAAGTTGGAATTTAAGTTAATTTATTTATTATGGCTAATTAAAAATATTTTTTTATTTTGATAATGTAATGCACTATTTTTGGTTCAGAATATAAATAGAGATATAATATTATTTTACCCATACAGAAGTCAAGTGTAGCTTCTATTGCAATTCGTTTGTGTAATTCTTATTTGAGACATTTATACCAAAGTAATTACTATGAAGTACCTCAAGCAAGATCCTATAAATACAAATTTAGTCTAATGCAATAAGGCTCGAAAGTGTTTCTGTGATTTATATTATCCGATATTTTAAGGGCTAAGACATTAAAAATATCGCACTTTTACTTTTATTATCTGAAATGTTGCGAGAAGAGTGGTCGCACATTTAATATATTGTTGAAAGATTGAATTGAATCATAAGGATTAGGGTAGAGATTATAACTGATATAAAAGAAATCTAATTATATGCTTCGAAAGCATTTAAAAAATTCTGACTTTAAACTTACTGAAAATGCGTCTTCTCCATATACAGTGATGGAAAAAACTTTAAGACCACATGTGAAATTTCAAAAATTTAAATTTTACTGCAAAATAGAAATATCAAGTAGTATAAACAAAATAAAAAATAATAAATCTTCACACAGTTTTATGAAGAATGGTTGAAACTATATATTATATGCAAGTTATTTTCTATGAATACGTAAAAGAGTGGAAAATTCTTTAAGACCACAAAGCTACACATTAATTAAATGCATTGCATTCTAATTTTTAGTATTTCGTGTGTTTTCCCTTCAAACGAATTACTTCTAAAAGACGATTTTGGAAGGATTTTGATAGATTTTTTTGCATGTTAGAATCGATATTTCATCCCATGCTTTGAAATAGCAGATTTGAGCTCAGAAACAAAATAGCATCAAGTTCAAGTCTGGACTTTTGACTGGAAATTCCATAAAACTTATATCATTTTCAGTCAGCCAAGAAATAGTTGAGGCAGATTTGTGCTAAGGCGCATTATCTTGACACAATATTAAATTTTGAACCATAAGCTCATATTTTAGTGGAACAGATTTGTTAGCCAGTATATCTTCATAGTCAAAATGGTCGTTTTACCTTTAGTGAATACAATATTAGTCTTACCTCGAGCACAGAAATCTGGCCAAATCATGACAGATGCCTCTCCTTGCACTTGTTTTGAGAAACACATAGGAAGCTTCCTAAATCATGCCAGTAGTTTCGTAAACCATCAGATCCATCTAGGTTAAATTTCCTTCATATGTTAACACTATTTTTTGCCAAAATATGGTTTTGAAACATTAGATGTTGCCAATTTCAATCGTGATTCAATGTGCCATTTTTCAAGCTTACCCAAGCAGCACCGAAACGTTCTCTGAACGTTCAAAAATTTTTCTACAAACACGTTCTAAGAACGTTCACTTTGAACGTGTTATAGACGTCTATTTGTCCATCTTGAAGCCGTACAATAGTACGGTTCAGAGAACGTTCAATGAACGTGTAACTATCACCATCGGTGTAATAGAAACGTTCTGAGAACGTTCTACGTATACGGTCTCAGAACGTTCTAAACGTCTTTAGAACGTTTTCAAAACGTTATACACATTTTCAGAACGTTCTAGAAAACGTACTGTAAACGTTCTAAAATAGTGTAGAAAAAAAAAAAAAAAAAAAAAAACTGTGACGTCATTATAAAAAAAAAAAAACACCACAGTACGGGCGTTTAAAAGTAAAAAGTACATATTATTACTCACAAACTTTGAATAAACACCATAAAATGCAATAAACTCGCAACAATTGTTTCGGGTCGAAAATACACACGACCCTTCATCAGGCGAATAAAGTAAGCACGAGTGCTGCAGTCAAAGCGGCAACGCAATTGGTGCGTTGCCGCTTTGACTGCAGCACTCGTGCTTACTTTATTCCCCTGATGAAGGGTCGTTTGTTTTTTCGACCCGAAACAATTGTTGCGAGTTTATTTCATTTTATGGTGTTTATTCAAAGTCTGTAAGTAATAATTTTTACAACGCCAGTTTTGTGGTGCTTTTTTATTAAAAATTACATAGCTGATGATGCAACACATGAACAGGATTATAAACTACTTTTTTTTTTTTTTTATTCAAATAACGTTTGAGAAATTTTAACATACTTACTATTCCTTTAATTTCAACGTAATATGCATCAAAAATTCGATATTATATGACCGTTTTCCGAAAAAAGTGCCATTACGTCTCTTTATCCCTTAAAAAATTTCTTAAATTTTTTCATTGTTTTTTTTTTTTTTTTTTTTTTTAATTTCTCTTTTCCCCTGATTTGAAGATAATGAAGTTATAGTATTAATTACAAAACTTTGAATAAACACCATAAAATGCAAGAACTCGAAACAATTGTTTCGGGTTAAAAGAAGACACAACCCTTCATCAGGCGAACAATGTAAGCGCGAGAGCTGCAAACAAGCACGTTGAGTGTGTTGAATGCGTTGCCGGTTTTTTTTTTTTTCTTTTGTAGCAGCTGCGAGTTCTTGCCTTTTATGGTGTTTATTAAAGTTTCGTTATTAATACTATAACGCCATTATCTTCAGATTAAGGGAAAAAAAGATTTTTTTTTTTTTTTTTTAAATGCAAAAATTTAAAGAATTTTTTAAGGGATATAGTGTTGACTTTCACGTTATGACAATTTTTGGGAATTACTGTCGTAGAATATGGAATTTCTCATGCATCTAAATTAAGTATGTTCAAATTTCTCAAACATTATTTGAATTTAAAAATAAGTAATTCATATCCCTGTTGCTGTGTTGTATCATTCTTCATCTGCTATGTACAACTAAACTTTTGAATTATTTTGCTTGTTTTAATCCTTGGGATTCCGGATGCATCATCCTGTGAGTAATGTTTGTTTTTTACAGTTGTTTTCTGTTTGATTCTCTGTGTTCTTGAATTAATAGTTTATTCCAGGGGTGCAGAAAATGTTCAAACCTCGGAAATTTCCCCCAAACACAGTATAAATTTCCCTCAATAATGCAAAAATCTACTTTGCTATTCAAAGTCATTTGTTCTATGTAATAAATCTTTAAGAGAATAAACATACAGTGTAACATAAAAATATCGCTGTTAGTGTATAAGCACTTCAAAGTAGCAAATTGTTATTTTTGAATTACATTTTTATTTTCTCTTAAAAAAATATTCAAAATTTCCCCTGAACCTCGTTCGGACGTTCGGACATGTTCTGCACCCCTGGTTTATTCCACTTTATTCTTCATTTTTAACTTCTATTATTTTCTTGTACGATTGGGTGTCCGCTGGTATAGCTGCTAACAAACGAAATCGTACATTGGTGCTCAACGGTGAAAAAGGTCACCCCTGACGAGTTTTTTTTTTTTTTCTTCTTCTTCTTTTTCACTGTTCTGAGCTTTTCCTTTAAAAAAAAAAAATGCTGTTTTTTTTTTTTTTTTTTTTCTTATCGTTGCTTGTTTGTATCTTTTGATTTGAGTTTCATGTCGTTTTTACGCACCGGCAAAATTATTAAAATTGCAACGAATAATCTAGGAATAAATGTATGATTAGATTGAAGTTAAATAAAATAAAAATAAATAAACAAAAATAAATTTTTCAATAAATCACAATCAGTCTCCACAGGTTATTTAAATTTGTTGTAATTTCCTTCTCATTATTCTATGTGGTTTCAGTGATCTTATATCGGTTGCCTGGTTTTAACTACGATTAAAAATTCATTTATACATACATATATATATATATATATATATATTAATTTTTTTTAATACAGGGTACAAAGATAATCACGAGAATGTCTTTATCTCCGCAACTATTGGTCGCAAACATATAGTTTCAGTTACAAAATTTTTTTTTATAAAAATATGAGCGGTATGACAAGTTTAAATTTAAAATATCTATTTTTTCAAAATTACAAAAACTAAATTTTTATACAGTTCCAGATCCCTATAGTGATATTTAAAAAAATTGACACTCATCCTAACAAAAAGTTTCATTTATATTCTCCCAAAATGGAACAAGATATTTAAAGTTTAGATTTTCTAACATATTTCGGCCTTCAATAAGGGTTCGGTTTAAATATCCTATTTGGAATTTGTTTGCTTTTTCCCGGGCTTTATTAAAGAATTTTTCATTGTCTTTTTAATAAAGCCCGAGAAAATGCGAAATAATCCTAAATTTTGAAACTAACTATCTCAGACAATTTTGGACACACAAAAGTGAAACTTTTCGTGTTATATTTTTTAAGTTGAAAGTCAACTTTTACTACAAGCGTCCTGAAAACCGTATAAAAATTACCAATTTTTGTGATTTTGAATAAATTGATTTTTTTAATTTAACCATGTCATATAATGAATACTTACATTTTTTTAAAAAATACATTTTGTAATTGGAGAACGTCTGAGACCAATTGTTGCGCAAATAAAGGCCTGCTCTTGACTTTGCACCCTGTATATTATAAACATTTCTGGGTACTACTTTGTAAGTCCATGGATAGTTTAAAAATATATTTGAATGCTGAAGTTCATAGAAAGTTTTAATGTTCCAACATAAAAAATATTTTCGAAAATTAATGCACCAATACACCGCTAAAATTATATGCAATTGAGTTTAGAATATATTGTTAATTTATAATAATAAGAAATTGAAACGAAAATTTAAAAATTAGTTAGAAGGAAGAAATTTTAGAAAATTTCCAAATACTTAAATATAATTTTTTTAATCAAAATATTTAACATACTTCATATTTTTAAATTTCAGTGCATGTGTGTATTCATATTTTCAGTTTACAGCAGCAGTTTACAAAAATTATGTTTACAGATATTTAAACTTATTCCACATGGCAATGTAATTGGTAATCATTAAATGTTTAAATTTCTTTAAAATGAGTCAACGCAATTTTTACTCATTTGATGTAATTATGCTATCATGGCATATTAAATAATAAACAAATGTAATTATTATTATTTTTAATAAAAAATATAGTAAGTATATTATTTATAATTAATATATCATTTCTTAGTATATTATTTATTTACTTATTAAATATATTATTTATTGTTTTGATAACGTTTTCCCTTTTCCGTTTTTATATTATGTTAGACATAAGTAAAAGGAAAGAAAGCCGTCCTCACCCAATCTCTGTCTATGATTATGCTAAAAACATAATTTTTACTTATTGGATGCCATTATTTTCTGGTTCAGAAGGTTAGTATAAAAAAAAAAAAAAAGAAAGAAAGAAAAATTAAAGAAAGAAAACATATAGAAATAGATTTTGTATAAATACTTTATAAATAAAACTATTGCTCTTTTGTATATATATATATATATATATATATATATATATATACACATATATATATATATATATATATATATAATTATATTTCACAACAATTTTATCTTTTAGTATCCATTAATATAAATAGTTTTTATTCCAGAGAATGCTTGAATTCCAAACTTTAAAAGTCAATTTTTAGCCAATTTCATGATATACAGACGAGTGGCAAAATAATGTGTAATTTTCTGATTTAGCCTTTTTGTCAAACACATAGAGAAATCTTGATAAAGTGCATAGAACTTCATGGGTATAAAAAACATGTTATTCCACATATATTTATGTAAAGATTTTGTCCAGAAAGAAAAGAAGGGATCTTAACGGGGTGTGTGTGTGTGTGTAAATTTTTATTTATAAAAATTTGCACTTGAAATGCGTTGTAGCTGTAGCATTTATTCTTATGTGGCTTCTTTAATTTATGTGTATTCATAATTTTGTCAGTATCACGCGCATTCATTGAGAATATTTTTTTTTTTTTTTACTTTATTGAAAATTTGCGAAACATTTTTTGCTTATATAACATAAAGGGTTTTCAGATCAATTTAATGCCATTTCTAGAAAATTTGACATAGTGCATTAGACATAACATAATACAAATATAATATAAAAATATTAATATAAGATGAAATATGAGTATTTTTTCTAAATAAGTTTTAACTTTGCATCCACAAATGGTGACAAAGTTTTTTTTTTTTTTTTTTTTTTTTTTTTTTTTACAAAATTTATTATCCAAATACATAAATACTCTGAAAAAATAACCAAAGCAATATCAGGGAAATTTAGAAACATATCATCGATAGAATTAGTTAAATTTAAAGCAGTATGAAAGAGAAGTGAACGATAAGTGGTTTTATAAAGATTTCAATTTAATTAACTTACAGTGTATTTCCAAGGACTTATTAAAAATAAAAATATGCATTACATACTTATACTTTTGCTTGTCTTTCATAGTGCTTAAATTTCAACTAATTCTGTTGACGATATCTTTTTGATTTTTCACAATGTTTGCATGAGTTCTATACATTTCACTAAATAAAACCCAAAAATTTTTTTTCGTTAAATCTTGTGCATGCGCAGATAAATATCTTTTAGTAAAAATGCTCATTTTTTTGCATAAATTTAATGTTCTTAATCTCAATTTACAGAATGTTGTGTCTAATGTACTATGTCAAGTTTTCTAAAAATGACTTATAATAAATTAAAAACCGTGCTTATTATAAATAAAAAACACTTGAAAGTCTTTAATTTCGTTAAAGAAATTTTCTGTGATGGTGAATTATAAATGATAATTAAAAAGAGCGTCATAAAAACATGCTAAAACTACAATAAATTTCAAGCATTATTAATTACAAGATGGTGCCAAATATGTAAAAATATAATTTTATTAGTGGTTCTTTTCATATCTTTGGGGCATTTTTTTTAAACATATGTGATATAACATGTTATTTACACCCACAAAGTATCCATCAAATGTTTCTCAATATTTCCGACAAAATGTTTAAATTCGAAAGTATCGCTTTTTTTCTTATTTGGTCCCCCATCATCTGTATACGTATATAAAGATGCACAATAATTATTCTGTGGATTACATACGTGCTTACACTTGTGTGTATTCAGACTAGCTTTATCTGAATTACTATTTGATTATTAATCATAAAATTGACAGATTCATTAATTACATACAGTACAATATACTCTTAATAAATATACGGCATTGTAGTTCTTAGATACTGTACAACGTATGTCTACTATGTACATATTTAATATTTATGAGTTTTGTACGTTATACACCAAAAATGATAAATTCGGAACAACAGTTTAAATTTTTCAAAAATATATATCTTAATAATGCGAAATGCATACGAAAATAAAACTTTAAAAGATTAAATTAAAACAATATTGTGCATTGTGATTTTACATAATGCCCAATGTTACATAATGTTTTTACGCAACCAGATACCAAAAAAAAAAAAAAAAAGGATTATATTAACCAGAGTATTGTTTGTAACATTAATGTTCAGGTTCACTTAATTATATTTTTGTAGATCTCTATATAATTCAGATGAAAGAAAAATATAAAGCTACGCAGACTTATACATTTTTATTTATTTAAATTCGTTTAACCCTTTCAAAGGCTTTGGAATACATTATATTAAACCTAATTTTAATTCCCAACTGTAAAAACTTGTCCAAGAATTTTTTTTACAAAGTTTTACTTTAATAATATAGACGAAAAACTCCATTTTTCTTTTTAATCACTTATATTTGTTTGTACGTACTGGTGGCAGATAATTTTAAATGATCAAAATTATCTTGTCCCTCAAAGGGTTAAGTGAGAATAACTTTTACACATTTAACATAAATATATTTGGTTACAAGAAGAAATATTTTTAGAAATTTCTTTATTAGCTATATATTGAAGAATGTTAAATATTGAATATAGCAGACATATTTTCGTAATCAATTAATTAAAGAGGTATAATAAAAACGCTTTAAAGATTAAATTGAAATACATGTATGCAAACATTCAGATGCATTAAACTTGTCTATCAGAGTTGACTTAAGCAAATTATTACAGTAAAATTCACGTCTGAAAAAGATGCATTAAATCTGAAAATGGAATATGAGAAAAATAAAGGGAAAAAAAATATGACACTCTATTCCATATTTTGTGTTGTGATTTTATTCAAAACTTTATAACAATACTCTGTACTTTGAGAGTTTAAATTTGTACATTTTTTACTTTTTTTTTCTGATACAATATATATATATATATAGTCGAATCTAATTAACGTAAACCGCTTATCGTGAATAGTTTCCACAATCCCCGCTGAAACAAAGGTCAGTTTCTCAGTTACTGACAATATAAACTACTGATAACATGAAAAATTTTTTTTTATTCCCCATGAGATTCCCGTAAACGAGGTTCGACTGATATATATATATATATATTATATATAATGTATGTTGCTTGGTAAAAAATCAGTAAGTAAGCTAAAAAAAAAAAAAAAAAAAAAAAAAAAATCATCTAAATATCTCATGATAAAATGAGTATTTATCAACAACAGGTGGATCTGTTATTATTTAAGAACTACAATGTTAAAGTCAACTCTACCTCTTTAGATTTTGAAGCATGTATTTTATAGCCCCTGCTCTTTCCATTATATTACCATTTGATTTCGATGAATATAATAAAACAAAAAAGTACATTTTCCTTTAAAAAGAAATGAATGAATAAAAAAAAAAAAAAAATTAATTTTAATAAGTTTAATCTTTCCAGCTATATACTACCATTGTTTCCAATAAATACTACAAATAAATAAATAAATAAATAATAAAGATTTCTCTTTTAAAGAAATTATTTAAAATAAACAAAAGTAAAAAGCTGTTATACTATGAAATTTATACATTATGCATAAACATAACGGTTATAAATAAGATTTTATTTAAATTTTAATGCACTTTTTTTTTCTTTTACTTCATTACCATTTGATTTGAAGGTGACAAATAGGTTATAAATTAAAAATAAAAGAAACGCAATAGCTGTTTCAGGTCAAATTATCAGTCCGACTCTTCTTCAAGTGAAAAAAGAAAGCACCGAAATATTATTAAAGCATTCGTAAATTTTAAGTGAATTTCGGAGTAGTGCTGCTATCTATTAGTATTTTACAAGAAAGATATCTTACGAACTGCTATATAGTAAAACGCAACTCACAAATTATCTTAATTTCAAACTCTCTCTCTCTCTCTATATATATATATATGTGTGTATATTTTGTCAAAAATATAAAAACATGAAACTTAATACAATATTTTAAATAGCTAAATGTAAAATAAACTTTTTTACTTTAAAAAATATACGAATTTAAAATGAATGTTGGATAAGAAATTAATAATCTCAAGAAATTCTGTCATAAAACGGAAATTTTAGAAACTGTTGTTATAAAAATTTCTTGTAAAATTTCTGTTTTTATTTCTTAATAAATTTCTGTTTTTAAACATGTTCTCTTAATGTTAACCGTAACTGACTGTAAACATTTACAACATTAAATTAAATTAGCATTTTTATAAGCAGGCTTTTACTCACATCTCTTGAGAAAATCGATGTTATTGAATTTAAGAAAACTAATACATAATCTCTTTTTTAGCATTTATTACATGGATATTGAAACTGAAATATAATTTTCTGTCTGACCAGTAGAATCACACGTACATGGTCATAAACGGTTATAAAAATTAAAAGAATAAAATTCATAATATTAAAAAAAAAAAAAAATTATCTACGTTATTTAATTTTTGAAAATTCTCCTTGATTTTGCACTAATATTGTTTATTAGTATAATCTGAATACATTTGTGCTTTACTTTGTGGATCGATTGATGAGTTAATTTTTATTTTTGTAATATTTTTAACTGTGGAATTTTCATGCAATTATTTTTTTTCTAATTCAAAAATTATATATATATATATATTGGGAGTACAAATTAATTCGATCCGTTTTTTTTCGTTAAAAAAACATTTTATTTATTATCAAAATGAAAAAACATGTTATTCAAAGTATTGTCCATCGGTAGCCACAACTTTTGTCCACCTTTCTGGCAGTTTTCGGATTCCATCTCTGAAAAATGAGTCCTCTCTGGACGCAAACCATGAATCGAGCCATTCTTGAATTTCTTCGAAAGAAGTGAAGCGGTGTCCAGCCAAATCGTGATGCATCCGTCGGAACAACCAATAATCAGAAGGAGCAAGGTCTGGCGAATACGGCGGGTGGGGTAGGACCTCCCATTTCAACGTTTCCAAGTAATTTTTAACGACAATTGCCACATGGGGCCATCAACGTCGCGCGGTTTCAACTCGTATGGGACCCAATTTCCTTGCTTTTGAACCATTCCCATTTTTTTTAAGCGCACGGAAATTGCTTGCTGAGTGACTCCCAACGATCCTGCAAGCTCTTGTTGCGTTTGGCACGGATCTTGATCGAGCAATTCCTCCAATTCGGCGTCTTCGAACTTTTTCGGCTGGCCCGGGCGCTCATTGTCTTCGACACTAAAATCACCATTTTTGAAGCGTCGAAACCACTCTCTACATGATTTATCAGATGGCGCAGATTCACCATAAACTTCCACAAGCGATCGATGCGCTTCAGCGGCACTTTTCTTCCAATTAAAAAAGAAAATCAAAACTTCCCGCAAATGTTGTTTCTTTAGCACAAAACTCGACATATTGAATGCTCAAAAAACCAATGTTGTTGTATAAAATTCGAAGCTTCGTTGACTGAATATGGTTGACAAAGGTCAAACCTTTCTAACAATGCCAAAAACATCTATCATTATTCAGTAAACAAATCAGCCAGATCCATCTATTGAAAACGGACCGAATTAATTTGTACTCCCAATATATATATATATATATATATATATATATATATATTTATAAATAAATCCACAAAATAAATGTACAGATGCATTTAGAGTATATTTATAAACTATAATAATATAAGATCGAAGTAAAAACTTAAGACTAAAACATTTTAAACAATTAAAAAAAAAGACTAAAATTTGTAATTTTAATTTTTTAAACTTTGGTAGTATTCAGGAAATTTTAATATATTTAATATTTATACATATCAATGCATATACAGACACTGTGAAACATACGCTGTGAAACCGGTGTAAACTCCACATTTTTTAAATATAAATATTTTTGCTTAATTTTACCACATTTAGTTACATCTTTCATTATAAAAGTGAAAAACCTCTAATTATTGCATTAAAATCCCATAAATGGCCTGACATTGTTTTTTCAGAAAACTAAAACTTCTAAATAATTATAAAAATGAAACTTCTAAGTTATTTTTCTTATAATTTATAAATTCTTACTACTCTGATTTGTTTTAAACGCTAAAAATAGGTAATGCTTACAAAATCTTAAATTGTTTTCCTACATATAAATTTGCAAAAAGTTCGTTATTTCAAAATCTATTTAGAAGGAAATAATTCACTTTACATTGAACGACCCATTATATGCAATACAAACAATTGTAAGACAATAATTTCAAAGAAAGATTTTCAACGTCCACCATACCCTTATTAAGACTGACAAAATGACACAAGCACACATACCTTAAAATTAGATTTATAAGAAATTAATATATGTTTTTTTCTCTTGATGAGAAATTTAAATTATGTTTATTTTTTACACAAAAGTCCCGCTTATTTATAACAGAAAAAATATTTGATGTCATAATACTATTATGTGACAAGTTTTGCTTGTAAAATTTATTCATTGGTAATACTAATATTCAAATGCTGTTAGAAAACAAATTAGTAGTTAGATTTACATTAACAGCATTTTTCAATTTCTCGAGATAAAAAAAAAAAAAAAAAAAAAAAAAAAAACTTAAAAATAACAAGTCAAACTTTTTAGCATCTGATTAATAATTATATACAAACTTTTATTATAAGTATGAATAAAGTATTAATAATGTATCAAAATATATGTATGTAAGATATATAAAGTAAATTCACTCTTACGTCTCTCTTTGATAATCTGAAAGTCATCAACATGAGAAAGTTGATATGAAATCATTTGGTTTTCGCGCCTGAAAATTATGGAACTGGCAACCCTTGTTGGTAATTTGGCGGTCTAGTCAAATTTGGCAGCTTTCTATTTTAAGATAAAACAACAGAAGTAGTCCTTTTCATTTTGTGGCATAGTCATTATTTAATTATTAGGGGGGGGGGGGAAACTATTTTTGTTTTATGTAGTTACTTTAATGAAAAATGCAGAACTCAACAATTGTATTAAAAAAATGTTATTTAAATATTATGTTACAGAGTTTGTATTTAACAATATTTTGTTAAATAGTTTATTTTTATGATGAGGCAAGATATAAAAATTCGTCGTGTATTTAAAATGTTGCATGCTTGTTTTATTGAATTACATAAAATGCCACTTCAAGGAAAGCTTATCTAACTAAACAGAATGATAATTACAAAATCAAGCTAGTACGTCGTGGCCATTACAAAACTGTATTTTATATTTTTTTAAACAAATCCACGTTGTTCAATTAAAAGCAGTTATTTCTGCATTTTACATTTATGAAAAAAATGAGAGAAAGGAAAAAAACCAATAATAGAAAAAAAATATTATTTATTTATTTGTTTATATATATATATATATATATATATATATATATATAAATTAAATTATTTCAAATTATTACAGAAGCTTGATTCAACTATTCATTTTAAAAATTGTGAGCTATTTCAAAAAATATTAAGAACATTTTGCCGGCACGAAAGAGTGGTTGTGAATGATGCTACTCCATATACTGTCGGCAGAAATATTATTGAAGCTCTAGTAAATCAAAATATTTGCACCTAAACTGTTGAGTAAATATTTATCGAGTCATAATCTTAGTCTTAAGCTGTTTATAAAAAAGTAGATTGATGATAAAAATTAGTGATCAAACTAATATCTATATAATATTTCTCTAACGTGGACCAATTTCAATTAATATTTTTTGAAATGATATGATAGTGGTAAAATTAATAAAATACGTGAGGATAAAAAATAGTATTTAAAAATGAACAATATTTAAACACGCGGATTCAGTTCAATGATCTAATAAAGAAAACATGACGATATTTGTTTGAGGACATTATTTTATGAGAAATGTATTTTTGAAAGTTATTTCTGCAAAATCTTTGCAAGAGTCAGTATAAACCTAGCAATATTTCAAAGATATAAACAGAACATGATATATTATCATAAATTGGCTACAAAACGCAATCATAAAAAAATATTATCAATTTAAGTCTAGGATTTTTTTTTTCTTTTTTACAAAAAATTACGCTAACATAAATAAAATGCCATCGCATACTTGGCGATTAAAATTTAAAAGGCGTCACAGGGGTCCTTTACTTAAACCGTACTGCCTGCGGAAGTATGAAAACTGAGTCATAAACCATGAATTTTATTTTGAAGCTTTTCTTTGAATAATTCTGGTTTCACTATTGCGCAATATTTATTTGGATCTAATAATAATTTGGCTTCTGGTAAATTAAAATTTTAATTAAGGGGTGAAATTGATATAATATTTATAAGTTTCAAATTTTAAAGGTAAATAAGAAAAGAAATAAAGTGCGAAAATACCGCACGGGTTTGCTAGTATATATGAAACGTGGATGTGTGCTTCAGAAATTTTTCTGCCGAATGTACAAAAAGTTTTTTTGAATAATTATCAGTATTGTGTATATATATATATATATATATATATATATATATAATCATTTCACAACCATTAGTTAAAAATAATCTGTGTATTTTTATACTAAACGTTATTCTAGATGACTGCACGGATCGAAATTTTATCCTTTAAACCTTTAATTTAATCCTTTGCCGGTCCTATTGAATTTCCCTCTCCTTTTTTGAATGTTGTCAAATTTAAGGATTTTTTTTTGTTCAATATCCACCAATAAATTTCTACTGCATCGGTTGTCTAATCACTTCGAAGTTTATTCGTCCATTATGTATATCAAATATCACTCCTCAAAATTATTGGTGTTCGTTAAATAAAAGAGTCCCTCAATTTGCCAATACTATGTATAGCGGTTTAGAGCACTAGGGCCGGCAAAGGGTTAATATAGGAGAAAATAAATAAATTAATAAATAAATAAAACATTTTTTTTAGCTGTTTTTAATTATTTCAACCTCAAGATTTGATCAAGCGTATGATTACCGTTTATTATTATTTTACTTACATCTGTCAAGAAGAAAGTATTGGATTCGTGAAAATTTCCGACTTTCGATTTTCGATAAATTCACACAGTTTGTGATTTTTGGAATATGATTCGACTATTGTTAGAAAATGTCTTTGTATGTGTGTCAGAAAGAAAATTTTGGACTCTGTTTCTCACGAGCCAGTGGACAGCATTTAACCAAACTTAATATTTGGCTAGACTTACATTACTGCTAATTAGATTTTAATATGTGGCTTTCATAACATGTTGCTTCTATATTGCAATCCTACTGGACAGGCTCCATCTAATCATCTATAGTTATAAATACACTAAGCTTGTACATGTGATGGAAATCATGTAAATCTGTACTGATTTTATTTGGGTACAAAAAGCTAACAGACGACAATTTAATTTCGTTTCTGATAAGGTAAAACCTTGCTTCTCAGAGTAGGTAGTTCTTCTAAGATATATATATTTCGTATGTTATTTATTGTTATTTAAATCCACCAAAATTGGTATATGATATTTATATTATTAAAATGTATGCTGATTCAATTCGGATGTAATCTATCCACAATGTGGCGTTGCTGTTAGTGTCTGGGATTTCCAGTTGCCTATACAGCAGCACCTATTGGTGAAATTTGTACGAAATTATATGCATAGAAAGTTAATTGTGAGAAGCTAAGTTTCTTGAAATTTTGTGCGAATAAATCGTTGGTGACGCTATTATGTAGAATGGAATAAAAAAAAACTTTTAAAGCCGTCACAGTATAACTAGTTTTTTTTTTTTTTTTTTCTGTTTTACTAATGCGCAAGATATTTATATTTTTATTGAAATATTACAGAAATTGCTACATTTTTACTATATTTAGTAATAAACAAAAGAGAAAAATCATGCGGACCACTTAGTTTATAAAACACCTGCACCCTACACCTAAACATACACTTTTGTACGTTTAAAATTTTAGTGAGTCCCCATATCAAACCGCTTACGGTATACACATACTTTCAATAAAAAATGAGCACGGTTACGATGTAACTGAGGAATTATAAAATATATTTTTGAAATTAGAGAACGAATAGACAGACAATGGGGTTGACAAACTTAAATTTTAAGCATATTTTTAACTTGTTGGAAAGTTGAAAACGTTTAACAAAATTTAAAACACACTTCGATCAATTTTCGCTTATTATCCTCTAATATATCTAAATATTTCTATATGGCCTTATGAATCATAAGCTAACAATAAAATATTTTATAGGAAACATGTTTTATGTGCATACGAACAGTATTTGATAATTTTATTACGTTTCGCGTAGCATATCTAAGTATGCTTTAAATAAACATTAGCAGGCTTTGCCCGCTTTGCTGCATAGTATATTTAAATAAATTCTCAAAATTCCATGTCATTATTAACAAAATCTCAAAAGAAAAAAAAAAAATCGCTGAAATCAATCGAAACTTAAGTTGATGTTCCAGCTGCGTTTGGTAATGGTTCTTCCGCTCGCAACATGATTAGTCTGGGTTTCCATTGCTTTCGGCAGCGTCTTACCCACTTTTTACTCTCCCTCTCCGGCGGGTAAGTTAGAAGTTTCGCAAAATACCACCGAAGTGCCTATTACATACACTTAATCAATACCCACCAACCAAAATTCGCCATTCCAAGATAATTTGAAGCAAAATTTTGGATTTTATAATGTGTGAAATTTGAAGGTATCGCTATTTTTTTTTTTTTTGATAACGACCGTCATCATGAATGCAGACCATCAATTAAATCTCTTCTTTCATTTGACAGACACATCACTTCTCAACCCAAATAAATAAATAGATAAAAATAAAATAAAAATTACTACTTAATTATGCATTATCGGTATTTAAAAAAGACTGTTTTTATTTAAATATTAATAATAATTTCGTGGGACACTCACATGGCTGTCTCTTACTCTTACCTAGCATTTGAATACTATAAATGCAGATTGCAGATTAAAGTGTAAGATAACAAATACTATATATAAATCTACGTTTCGAAAATTTCAAACTAGTTTTAGGAACAGATATTATTTGACGAATAACTCTCTCAATGAGGAGGGGGGGGGGACCCCGTTTAAATATATTGCATAATGCCTACTATAAAAAATTCTTGGCTATTATTAAATTTAAAAGTTCATTCCAAATTTTTCAGTCAACTTTCTTTCTCACCACTCTTTCAAGCTTATTAATCTTGAACAAACATTTTTAGCAACCTCAAAATAAACTTCAAAATACAAAATTTGAATTATCTGCAAATATTTGTTTTAAAATTAGCTGATAACAGGCATACACAAAGATTAACCATTAAAAATTTGATTTTAGTATTCAGGGAACCTCAAAACGTGTAATTATAGGGGGAAAAAAAGCGTTAAAATTTCCACTTAAAAAATTTCTTTGTTTACTCTGTAGGTTTGAAGTATTAATTATCATTCCTAGGTAGCCCTGTAGATGAATGGGGAATGATTTTCATGCCATATTTTACACTAAACATACTTTTATGCATATAAAAAAATATATGTTAACTTATTTTTGTTTAGTACAGGCTATAGATATTAAACTGTAAATAGCAAAAAAATTTCGCTCACATACCTAATGTATTTGAATTATCTTGGACGTCCCTGTACACGAAGCATTTGCTTGATCTCAAGGAAAAGCTAAGTGCAGCATCCCCTTACATGATTCAAATGTAGAATACTAAGTTTTCATATTCTGGAATTATTTGTTTTTGAAATGTGCTGATAACTGGCATACACGTACAGGCATACACAAAGACACACACACACACACACACACAGATCAAATACAAAAACCTGATTTTTGGATTCAGGGGACCTCAAAATGTGCAAAAATATTGCAAAAAATCAGTTTCAAAATTTGACCCAAATACAATACTTTCGGGTCAAATTTTGGATTTTTCTTATCCATATCTGTGGATGAGAGAAAGAAAAGAAAGAAAAATATAAGCAATAATTAAAGAGAGGAAAAAAATAGCCAAATTAGCGATAAAACTGCCAAACCGTTTGACTTCCTGTAATAGCAGATGCTTGCTTATCATTAATTTAAAGCGCGAAAATTTTTGTCACATTCTTCAATTATGTTGATGCAATGCAGACCGAACCTTGTGCAGTTTGCTGATCAAGCAGTAGATTATTTATTCAATAACATCCTTGATTAGAAGATTTTCATGACAGAAGACAATCATTTTTATGCTATGTAGAAGATCTTAGAAAATTTATTTTTCTAAGGGTTTATTATTATTATGACAAATGAAAAAAAAAAAAAAAAAAAAAAAAAACGGTAAATTTGTTTTAAATCATCAGAAAACGATGGTTCAATTATTCGTTTTAAAGGTGATATCGAATTCTTTTGAAAGATAATCATAGTGAAAATTTTTATCCACCCCTCCCCCATCCCCGTATACTTATTCCTAGGGGAAAAAACAATGTCCTATGAATAATAATAATAATAATAAAAAACTGTTTGACTATTATTCGTTATACAGCCAAATTGAATCAATAATGTATATCAAATGTATGTCACACAGAAGGTTTGGTGAGTATATATATTACAGAAGCTGATAGATAGCCTTTCTGTGAATGGAAAATATTGGAACGTGGCAGTGCCACCTGTCGTCCAATATGCACCCAAAGGCAATCTGTAGAAATTTACGTAATATTAATTTCACGTACCAAATTTACAACATTTATAAATCACAGAAGTTGAGATTTTTCGTTTCCGTTATGAGATTACATTGCAACATAGCCACGCCACCTGTTGGCCGATGTGCATCCAAAATGGACCAGTAAAGCTTTACATAAAATCGATTTCACTTATAACTTCAGTGTATCACAAAATTTAAGTGTTAAATCACAAGAGTTAAAATATTGCCTTTCCGTTAAAATGATTAAATTGCAGATTACAACGCCACCTGTTGGACAATGTATACATCCAAATTGTATTAGCAGAGGTTATAATGATATATACCAATATATTAAGTTTAATGCATTTGTACACTATAGAAGCTGAGATATAGCCGTCCCATAAATGGAGGGTTTCATTACATAGCACCGCAATCTATCGGACGATATATCCTAAATGAAATTTAAATAACCTCCAATTTAGGGCAAGATCTAATTATGTAACAAGTTTGGTTGAATTCCATACATTGATTCATGAAATACAAAATTCACAAAATTTTTCCATGAGTTTAAAATTTTGTAATTTTTTTTCACCTCACCGCTACTGATTCTTGAAAAGCATTCTTTACTGACGTGCTAACAAAACGTTAAACTGAAAATGTAAAAAATGCTCTATTCTCTATCAAGCTAAGAATTATAAATTTCGAATAACTTACGAAGTTTTTAAATTAGAATGTTACAAATCTCTCAATAGGATTCTTATCAATATCATAAGCGATATTTTAAAACTGGTCCGATCTCTCTGCAATCATTTGTTCTTGAGATATCGTGTACATGGACTAACGGGCTATCACGCTAATAGGTGCCGATACCATACCAACCTTTTGACTTCCGGATTCCTCACGCCAGAAAACGTGTAAAAAAATCAAAAACTGAAGTCAAAAATTTTCATGATTAACCTAGTTTCTCAACCAATAGTACTAAAAAGTCATTTTGTCATATTCGTTATAATTACACTGTTACAGAACGTGTTATGACGGTGTTACACTTGAACGTTCTATATAGAACTAGAATTGTACGTTTTATAGATGGTACAAATCAAACATTTTCAGAACGTTCTAAATAATACCATTTCTGAACGTGTTTTAGAACGTTCTTTTGACACGAAACACGGTGTTTGAACTATTGAAACCGTTATTAGACGTTCACAGAACATTCCTGTGCTACTTGGGTAGGCTCTTTTTAATTTTAAGCATTTGATGTTTTTCGCCCAATTCTAGACATTTCTAACAGTTCTAGCCTTTACTTGAGGCTTTAGAGCCGATTTTATTGCTACAGAATATGCATTGTCTTTTACAGCCGTTATCATAACACATATTTTCATTCTGGCTGATAGTTTTAATGGCATTCCTTCTCTATTTTTTATACCATATCTACATGGATCTGCGAGAAATTGATGAACTACACTTTTAGACCTCATGGTTTTGCTAGCAATTTGCCTTTCACTCATTCCACTTTCTCGAAATGAGAATATTTTACTTTTTTCAATTTCACTCAGTAATTTCCGTAACGTCTAGATTTTAATTTTTTTTATATGTATTTTTTTTTTAATGTATTTTAACTTACATTTTTGTCTCTTAAATAAAACAGCTTTTGCTTTTAACATTTCATACTATTTTGCTGCTTATTTCACGCTGTAACCTATTTCGCAATTTAAATACCTTGTTTAGACAAATATATTATTTTGATTAAATATATTATTTTATTATATTTTATTACCTTCGTTATTGTACGATATTTTGTTTTACCCATGATAAGCTAAAACAGTTGAAACAGTTGCGTAGCATCTTGTTTTGTCGATGATCTGAGTTAGATTTTTAGGGGTGATGAATCATTTGCTTGCTCTTTGTGGAGAGGAATGAATAAGGCGTATTTTCTAAGATGTCAAATTTATGGGATAAGACAGGAGATTGGTAAACAAATTAAATTAGAGCTAAGGGCTAGCATAATATTAGGCTTTCTTCTTGGGGGGGGGGGGATCAGTGTAAACTGTCGGCTAATATGCACTCAAAGTGTCGCAGCATTGTGTTTTATAATAGTTCTGTCGTATACTATGTTTTTTTTTGGCACACAACAGAATAAGACCTATTAGCCTTCCTATTCACGGAAACAAATGATGTGTAACAGCATCACTTATCAGCCGATATGTACCACAATTGAATCTGGATAATGTTTTACAATGGCATTCACCCATATTACGTTTTATTCAATTATACACAATCGAAGATGAGATATCGCTTCCTCTTAAAAGGCAGAAATTCTAGAACAAAACGCCACCCCTTGGGCATTTTACAACAAAAGTTTAAAGCTGTTATTTATGTCAAATTGCAATTACATATAAATTTATATCAAATTCTGTTCATTAGTTCTTAAGCTAGAAATGGCGAAAATTTTAGTTCGACAGATATACAGACAGGTATGCATTTTAAAAAAATTGATCAAACTGTGTTTTGGATACCTCAAAACGTGTAATTCCCTCGAAAACAGAAGGCAATCTATTTGATGAAACCATTACTTTATTCTATAAAATCTAGAAGAATCTAAAATGTTAAAATATTCTTTTTCAAATTACATCATTGCTGTTATCAATATGCTGTTTAATAAACAATCAAGAAATATTATAAAATATTTATTATGCATATAATTTTGATATATTTTTCTGTAGTTTTTTGTTTTTTCGTAATTTGTAATTTTGTGTTCTGTTACAATCTTCTGTATTTTTTTTTTTTTTTTTGTTATAATTATCATAAATCTATTATAATTTTTTTAAACGCTCTTTGTGTATACTTTGAATATTTCATCAATTACGTACTATGACTAGAAATAGCGTGACATGCAGTTTTAGTAGTGCTAAGAGGATTTTTTTTTCCATGTTACCAAATTTTTACACACGACATTGTTTTACAAGCAAATTT
Source organism: Salticus scenicus (assembly GCA_963930645.1). Taxonomy (NCBI): domain Eukaryota; kingdom Metazoa; phylum Arthropoda; class Arachnida; order Araneae; family Salticidae; genus Salticus; species Salticus scenicus. The sequence goes on from OZ005654.1 coordinate 307,111,878, forward strand.
TAGACAATATACAGATCTACACAAAGCCATTAATCCTACACTTTCTTTCTGAAAGTAAGTTGATAGTGCTAGAAAAATATAGCAGTAAAAAGGTTTAACAGTAAAAAAAAAATAAATAAATAAATAAAATAAAATAAATAAATAAATAAATAAAGTATTGAAGTATTACTTTTATTAGACTATTTTTTTTTAACTTTTTAATAGAATCCAAATTCGAAATTTAGCTGATTTTTGTGTTATATTAATAAATGATGACTCCGTGTGAATAAGAAAATATCTATAAATAGCATAAGAAATCTAATAGGTTGTATTGAATATCAATGACATTTTATTAGTTTATTTATTCAAAATTCATTAAAACTTCCTTCGGCAACAAAGTCATTTTTTTTCCATTTAAAAACCCAGAAAAAATAAATAAATAAGTAAATAAAAATGGAATTATCTTCTATGCAATAATTCGGGAAAAAAGAATATATGACAATTTACTTACCCAAAGAAGAAAAAAAAAATCAATTTTCTGGATAAACATTTAACGTTTATATATTTAATTGCAGAACATGTTTTTAAACATCTGTTCATTCCTAATATAACTTTTACAGTAACAGCTGTTTACATTTATACAAGTAAAAAACATAAATTAGTTATCGTAAATAAAGGTTATTGAAAGTTATTAAAAATATTAATAATATTTAAAAATATTTATTTTATGTTCTATTATATTTAGAAAAAAAGAAAAAGAAAAGGAAAAAGAAAAATGTATTGAAATATATATATATATATATAAATGTATTACATCGATATGTCTTGCATTTAAATAACCCGTAAAAAAAAATTTAGGATAAAATATTTATGACTGCATCTAATTAGGATCACATAAACCATGTACATAAGTCTAATATTTGCCAAAACACTTTCAAATTGCATCCTTTTACAAAATAGAAAAAAGAATTTATTTCTTCTATAATGGCTTGACATTAACAACATACGGCACTTTAAAAGCATCTATGCAACTGTACTTAAACTGGAAAGCATAGTACGAGGGGAATGTGACATCGAATTTTAATTGAAAGACATTCCATTAGAAGACTATTAAATGAGAGAGATTCCGGTGGAATTAATGTACGCTATTTTCATATTATTGGCTTTAACATTTAATGCCGAAATTATGCTTAGTTGAACGTTGATTAGCAATGTTATTTACAAAAGGTTGAAAGGAAATATAATTTCAGTATAAATATTTGTTGCTTTACAAATTCTAAAGATATATTCGTTAATATATTTATATATATATATATATATATATATACATATATATATATATATATATATATATGAAGAAAGAAAAAAATAAAGTGAATGTTCATAGATTTATAAAAAGTTTTACTTGCAGAGTTCGTATCATCAGATGATGTTACGAACAAACAAGCTTCAATTAATTTATTTGATTTTGTCTTTTTTTTCCATTTATTCATATTTTGTTAATTTTCTATAAATTTATATATAAAGTGGTGGACAAAAAAAACTGCATCACCTGCGAAGAAAATGGAAAAGCGTGCAAATAATGTGTTTCACGTATATGTTTTTTTGTAAAAATCATACTGTTAGGATAAAATAAAGTTGAAGGATTGATCTTAATCAAGTTTTACTAGACTGAATGAACTATTTACACTTAGTTACTCTAAAAAATGAAAAAGAGTTAAAAATGTAATATTTAATAAAACGTGCAACAAAGCAATTAGTATGCAAATTTTATAGTTAGTATAAATTCTACATAACTGCAATCTTATTACATTTATGTACATGCGTATACAGACATAAGAATCACTTCAATATTTAATGGATCCTCCACGAGCTGCACTGACAGACTTGCAGCTGTCTGGCATAGAATATATTAACTTCTGAATGCAATCCCGGCCAATATCGTGAAACCAAACACTAATAATGCTTTCCTGCAGTTTAATCTTAGTAGCAGTCTTCTTAGTCGCTATTTTCGAACCCATTATGTGCCAACGATTTTCGATGGGATTCAGATCGGGAATATTCCCAGGCCAATCCAAAACTTTGATTCCAGATTTTGTCAGATAGGTCTTCACCTAAACGGGGAAAACGGGGGGAAATTACTTTTGTAATATCATTTAGGTTGTGGAGATAAAAACCTGTAAATGATGTAAAAAAATCATGCATGAATAAGTTAGATCGTGCTTACCAATTTCACTGTATGACAGAGTGCAGAGTCCTGTGGAAAAATACAATTTCCAGCACCTTTAAAAGAATCCTGAATAACTGACTTTAAACACTCCACCAAGATTTGGATTTAAACTAATGCAGTCATAGTTCCAGTTATAAGTTTCTAGCGTCCAACCCTTTGCTGGATATGCATCCCTAGACCATTTGGCTCGCTGGGAATTTAACAGTAGGTGATATGCAATCTGGATGATAAATTTCATTTTTACGTCTCCGAACATACCGCTTACCGTCCAACCCATGTAGGTTGAATTTAGATTCATCCGAAAACATTACTGAGTCCCACTAAGCCTTTGTCCATGAAACATGCTGTTTTGTCTAAGAAAGTCTCTTTCGTATCTTTATTTATTTATTTACTTATTTATCTTTGTAAGTAAAATCTTTTTCTTCGGGCGATACGCATGAAGAATGCATTTTGCAAGGCGTCTTTGGACAGTTTGTGCACTTAAATTTACTCCACATTTTTTCTCAAACTTGACTTTTAAATCAGAATCATTTGCATGACGATTACGGAGAGGCATACGCTTGAGATATCGATCATCAGATTTTGTGGTTCCCTCTTTCGGCCTGATCCTGACCTCCTTTTAACATTACCAGTTTCAAGCTCCAACTTAATGACTCTCGATATTGTCAATTGATTCTAGCCAATTTTTTTAGCGATCACACGTGTCGAATATCCTTCTTTATCTAAAGCAAGTGCCACACACTTTTTTCTATTTCGTCAATTGAACATATGGAGCCATCCTTTCATCACTTCAAGAATGAGATAAATAAACCTTGTTCCCTTTTGGCATGCTATTTATGGAAAATGGATCATGCAATACTTAAGAGTTACATGATCCAATATGAATGTGGAATGACGTCATATGTTGCTTTGCAGCAACTAAGATAATTTTATGCAAACAAAATAATGCATAACATAAAAAAATGATATTTGTTTTAGGTGATGCAGTTTTTTATCCCTTTATATATATATATATATATAAATGGTTACAAAATGATACGAAAATGTAGATTTTCGTACGAAAAAGGTAAACAGTCCTACAAGATAACACTTATCAAAAACAAAAATATAACTTTTTTTTTTTTTTTTTTTTTTTTTTTTTTTTTTTAATAACATAATGTAAATGAAACATACTTTTATATTTAAAAATAACTGTTTTTTTTTTTTTTCCCTTTTAGAGGTGTTATACTAGGATACGAACACTGACGAAAAACCAAATTTAGTAGCCTATGTAGGAGCTAGATTTTTAATCATGTGTGAATCTTGGATATTGATGAAGCTGACAAAACCTTTGCTCTATACCCTACGGTGAGAGAAAATAGCAACTTTTATCTCAGAAAATGTCGCGTAATCAGAGTCGCCTTTTTTAAAATTTAAGTATTAATGCGTTATAAGGAATTAGGTGTAATTCTTTTATTGGTGTATATGTCTATGGCTCCTTTTCAGGGACACACAAAGGAATTTCGTACCGTTACGATCTATTGACGGTATTTCTTAAAAGTGCATTTGGACAAGTTTGCACACCATTAAATGTAATGAAGTGTTATTAGAATATTTAAAAGCATGTTTTTCTATGGAAAGTTTTGGGCATAGAAACTTGATTGACTGACGAGTTTCTGGAATTTTCTACACTTTTCTACGTGGGTATTAAAGGAGTTGCTTTACACCCAGTCAGTCTGTCTCTCGCCAAAGGCCTTACGATAAAATGCCCTCCTGATTAGTCTCTTTGATTACAGCCTTGCTGTGTGTTAATTCTATGATAGAGTTTGTAATGTGAATTTGCTGTTGACAACTGTCATTTAAGTTGTGTTTACTAGTGGAAATGAAGTTGATACTTAGTTTATAGAACTGTATTCTTCAAGAATTTTCTGTAAATAAACTGTTGAGCTTATGCAAGTTTTACCTTTCATTCAGAGACAACTCTCGAACCCCCAAGTATGCAACAATATGAATATATGTATCTCTCTCTCTCTCTATATATATATATGTAATTAATATATATATATGTATATATATATATATATATATAATACTGTTTTAACTTATGCTTCAGAAAAATGGACATCAACGTGTAAATGTATACAAATGTTCAAAGAGCCTAGAGAAGCATGGGATATGCATATTAGGATTACCTTGAATATACAGAGAGCGAAACACTTGGATTAGGGAGCAAACCAATATTACTGTTTTTTTTTTTTTTGTATATAGAATTAAGTAGTTAAAATGGAGTCGGCCTGGGAACTTTGCCAGAAGAAATGTTGATAGATGGAACCACGAAATTCAAATTTGGATACAGAGATCACGCTCTGTATAGAAATAGTTGCATAAATTTTTATATCTATATTGTTTATGGAGTGTGTACAGGAACACGCAAAATTTTTTCTTATCATTTCGGCCAATCGGGTGAATTTTGTTTAAACGAATTTTAACACCGCTACTTAGCATTAAGAAAAATGAAATTAGCGTACACTACCGAGGTACTTAAACAGATTTTTTTCTGCAGAAAAAATTTTTTGGATCTCTTCCTTCCAGTCTTGGATATCTTCCTTGACCCAAGGAAAGATCTAGGAAGAGATATCTCTATATAGAAAAGTTCAATGACCTGAAATACCCCCCCCCCCCCCTTTGAAATACATTGTTCATGTGGTCAATCTTTTTTGAGTAGTTATAGTTATATCTATTTTTATTTCATTACATGATTATAGTTAAATCTAATTTTTTTTCCTATATGAAAGCAGAGATAAATCTATACTATTGCTATTTTCCTAGCAGGCAGTATTAACTTTTGATGTCATTTTCTTATCCTGAGCCTAAAATTCAGATACAGAAAAAACTTTTTTTTTTAATGATATGATATTTTTTATGATAGAAAAACAAACAGTACTCAAATAATAATATTACTAATAATCATAATTTTTAAATACCTGTTACATTGAATTATAATAACTTCTTACTAAATACGGATGCGTTTCTACAACAGGGTTGTCGTTGCCAGATACTTTAGATGGATTTCTTCAATCTTGGAAAAACATCACGTGAGCAGAAGTAACCAAACAAGAATAGATCACAGTCAAGAAGTTACTGTTATATGTGTAGTAAGAACTGGTTCTAACTGAAAGTTTCAGTAAAATGTCGAATTAAGAATTTAGTTCATGTCTTTCTTAACCACTGTAATAATAACCCGTTTTCTCTAGTAAGCACGCAAAATTACGGATTCTCGTAGATACTTCGCGTTCTTGCCAATAATTATGCGTAAAAACGGATTTCGGATATTTACGGCAACACATCTAATCTATAAAAGTTTTTTTTTTTTTTTTTTTTTTTTTAAACCACAAAATGTAAGTGTAACGCTGCTCAAATAATGGGTAACACTCCACCTTACTACCACTATGAAAATATTTCAAGTGCCTTGCGCAGATCATATCATTAATCAGATAAAGCATCATGCTTGGTTAATGGAATAGGTTTTACGTCCCCTTAGTGCTACGCCATGGACAATAGACGACGGTCTGTTACTCACTTCTAAGGATGATTCGGTAGCATACCATCACAACTTTGATCTTCCACAAAATCCATCAGGTCATTTCAAATTGAATATTTTCATTTTTAAATATTACTCTTAAATATTCTAACTATCTTTAGTCCAATTCATGAAATTCTGTTGCTACGTCTTAACCATTATTGGCTGTGACATTATTCTTTTGTACATCAACATCTTTGAGTTGTTCATTGCCACTAATATTTGTCCTTAGTAAATACTTTGTAATTTCACATAAAGTTGTTATTCCTTTGCCCATTCTACTCTCCATGGGGGAGTAAAATTGTGATGGCCTGTTTTCAGGCCATTCATAGGGATGTGTCCTAGACCGTCGCCAATTAGCCATAGTGCGACATTAAACCCAACAAACAGCCAACAACAACCCTTGCCCATTCTTTTAATAAAATGTATTGTTTTTTTTTTTTTTTCTTTTAGGCAAGATTGACGAATGTCCCGGGTATATATTTTTCCCATAATCCTCTTGTAGCAAAGAAAATTTAACATTACACTAGTAGATCGTTTTAAATTTTGGCAATGCTTCTGGCTAAAATTCCTTGATCCTTAAGATTAATATTTTTTTCTTTCTAAAAACCATTTAAAGCTCTTTCATGCCCAATACACCTAATATTATTTTCAGAATAATTTGAAATTTCGAAGCCTGCAAAATTTTTATATATACTAGACTATTATAATTCTATGCATATTTTGCTAGACTTATATTTTTATATGCATATTTTGGTTTCTGCTTCTCGGAATGGCATTCGATATTCCTCTACTGTTTATATATTCTTTTAGTGGTAAAATTAATTAGTTTTCATATTTTTTCGCCACACAATATTGTTTTAGATAGTTTATAATTTCAATGAATTAAAAATTTTATAGACATTTATCGTTATGTAACATGTGAATTTAATGTACTTGTCTCCAAACGTTTTTATATAAGTATTTATAAACTTTTGCGTAGATATCACAAATTTACTCTGTGTTTAATCTGTAAATTAATGAGAACCAATTTGATTAGTTAACCAATATGAAACTTAGTGTAAAACCTGTAAATTAATGCGACACAAAATGGAAGTTTATATTGTGAATAAAAATAAAATATGCTATGAAACGAACAGTAATTATTTTTAACACTAGACAATTAATGAATTTCCGTAAAAATTTTGCTTATAAATATTTATTTATTGCACATATACATACATATACTATATACATATATGTATATAGTATTGTTGTATATATACGTAATTCGTTGATTAATCTGTATTAGGACAAACATATAAAAATTAATGTAATTTTATAATGTGTCATCCTTTCGCTTATATTCAACAAAATCTGATATTTTCAAGCAAAATATTTACGTTCTGTCATAAGTTTTATAGTATATAGTAATTTTTTACATGTTTCACCTACAATGATTACAATGAATTTGCTTCGGAAACTACGTTATGAATGATGTACTACTGGATAAGATATTTTGGATGGTTGCTTGTACCTTACTTTAAAGATCATGAAATATTTAACACATTTAATTTTGAACAATGATGAACAATCAAAAATATGCAATATTATCATGTGAGAAAAAAAAAAAATTCATGGAAATCTCTTTTATCAAAAATTGTCCGAGTTTTTGTCTAATTTAGTTAATCATGATAACAAACAGTTAGTTTGCTAACATGCACAGTTAAATAAAATTTTCTTGTATCATTCCGAAATATCTTTTCTCACTTTGTTTGTACAGAACTTTTTATTATCCTTAGTTTATTTACATAGTTGTAGCATTTTCCAAACCTCTTTATTAATAAAATAGGTTTAAAAAGAATTCGTATATAAGATTTTTTTTTTTTCATATTCATTGTGAAATCATAAAAAAACAAATTCTCTTTATAAATATTCAAACAAAGTCTTTCCGAGATGAATTGGAACCAAACACTACAAATAGATTCTCTTTTTAAATATTTATGACTAGAATAAAGAGATCTTCTTAGTGAGTTTTTATTGATATAACAGAAAAAAAAATCATAAGTATTCCGATTGTGTTATGATAGAAAAGATTCAAATAAAACATTGAATAAATATGAATTAATTACTTATTTTATTGCACATATGTGTATATAATAGTATATTTATATATATATATATATATATATATATATATATTTGTGTTTGAAAACCAATCCAATGTCATAAAATGTTTTTAAATAAATTAATTTTTGTGATTTCTCATGATTACTGTTTTGCTTGTCTTTATTTATAACGTTAATATGTATAAAATTTTTAGTTTTATCATAAAAGAGCATTGGTCTATGAATGCACAATTTCTAGTTTGGGTACGAAACTCGTTGACCCTATACATTTTTCGTTACATAATTGTTCAGGTTGTTCGAATGAATACAACAAAATTTGCTTTATCACATTAATATAGTGACATGTTTTCAGTGATATACTAAAGTTTGCATATGCAGTCGGCAGCAAAATTATCCGAACACTAGCCAATAATTCCGATGTCAAAAAAGTACACTTCATACTGTTTTCTTAAATAAATCCTTGTCGAATCATGTTTTTAGACTGACTAAGAACATGACTCGACAAGGATTTATTTAACAAAGAAGTTTTAAGTGCACTTTTTTTAGACAGGGATTGTTGCTAGTGGTCAGATACTTTTTCTGCTGACTGTATGTATACATAGCTGCAATATAGAAAAAATTATAATTCAATTGCAGTCATAATCAACCACAAATAAAATTGTCTATTAAAAACAAAAAGAAAACTTAAATGTCCAGATTTTTTTTTTTTCATAATTACAGTGTTTTTCGGTAAAATTATGGATGTGAAAGATCGTTTCGTGTAGAAGTAGAGCGAAAACAATTCAATAAATATGTATATATATATATATATTTCTTAAATTAAAATACAATCTATGTCAACAATTAATGACGTGTTAAACTTGTATAATGATTTTTAGCTTATACATTATTTGAGAACATAAATATTCAATGGTATGTTACATCGGGTAAACTATGGTTATGTTTGAAATAATTTAATTTTCAGAAAATGTATAAAAACTACAATTTATGAAAAAAGCAATTTCATTTCTGAAAATTTTGCGTATAGACACAGTTTATATACTTTCAATCCATTCAGTTCCTTATACTTCAATTGTGTGTTTTTCGTTGTTTTGCAATGTCTTATGCTCTAATAAAATGAAAAAGATATGTGAAAGAGAATATGGTCAAAATTTAAAGAGTCCATTTTAATTCTGTAACTTTTGCTGATTTAGATTATTTTATTTCATATTTAGATTTTTAATTTCTTTTTCAGTTCGTGATTGTTATTAAACCACGGCATTTTGTTTCCGTCGAACTGACTAATGTTTCAAAATAGCAGAATTTGTGATTGTCTATTCATGTAGAATTCATTTAAGTGTATATATATTTCTTGTAAGACACGTTTTCTGTAATATTGACTTTTGAATTGATTATGCCGTAATATAATTTAATTAATCTGTAATAATAAACAAAGATTCGTATTTTTTAAATATTTTTTATATTCATGATTAAAGAGGCGGATAATTGTTTATTCATAGTGCATGTATATGTACGAGTTATCAATGAAATATATTTTTATTAAAGCAATTTATAAGGCTTTACAATTTAACAATTTAGTACATTAAATCAAATATTGTTTGATTTTTCGAAATAACATAGTACTGGTCCATATGTACTTTGCACGAAGTTGCAGTACCAGTTACGAACGCAGGTCATCAACAAAAGCGTTCGAGGATTTCCGTGTTTTGTCCGAAACTTGCGTGAATAAGGGCTAAGACTTAGGTCCCACCCGCAGATTTTTTACTTTAATCCCTACACCACTACCGCAAAAACATAAAAAATAGTTTGATTTATAGTTTAAGGAATACAAGTTATAATGGTAACGAATAGTTGATTAAGAACTTATTTATAAAGAGCAAAGCTGTATTTTTTATCTTTTATTTATTTACTAGCAGGCAACGCCCGCTTCGCTGGTCCCTATTTTTAAGTGAATCGCTATAATTACTGAATTCTCAAAATTGCATTAATTTTTATCACGTGAAAAAAAACAGAAAAAAAATCTTATTAGGAAAAATGTCGCAGCTTGTTCTCACTGCCTTCGGAAAAAATTCCCAAAATGCTCTAACTCTCATTTCTATTATTTTTCCCCTTCGCCCCCCCTCCCGTCTATCCTAATAATTTTAAAAATTCGAAAATATCCGCAATCGATTTGTAGGTATCGAAAACCTCTATATACCAATTTTGAATGCTCTAACTCTTTTCTATTTCTTTTGCCCCTCCGCCCCCCCTTCCCGGCCCTCCTAACAACTTTACACTTTCGAAAATATCCCCATTCGACTTGCTGGCCTCTAAAACCTATCTATACCAATTTTGAACGGCCTAACTGTATCTCTATTTCTTTTTGCGCACCCCCTTCCCGCCCCTCCTAATGATTTTACAAATTCGAAAATATCTGCAATCGATGTGTAAGTATCGAAAACCTCTATATATCAATTTTGAACGATCTAACTCTAATTTTATTTTTTTGCCCCCCCCTCTTCCCACCCCCCATCTCTCCCCTCCTATTTCTATTTGTTTTTGCCCATAGCCCCCCCTATACTGCCCCCCTTTCCCCCCTTCTAATAATTTTACAAATTCGAAAATATCCGCAATCGATTTGTAAGTATCGAAAACCTCTATGTACCAATTTTAAACGATCTGACACTATTTTTATTTTTTTTGCCCCCCCCCCTCCCCCCCCCAAAAAAAATCAAAAAATGAGTTTTTGGAAATATTTTCAAGAAGACGCTTGGCGGTTTTTTTTTTTTTTTTTTTTTACATCTTTGAGCTATTATTTTTACTCGAAAATCCGTATTTTTCTAAATTTGCCTCCGAAAATCATTTATACCCCCTTCTCCCGTTAAAAATCCAAAATTCCAAAATCGCAGGAAATGATTTTTTTTGTATTCAAGTATAGTCTCCCCAACTGCAATTTCTTCACTGTGAAGTAATTTGGAGCCGAGTTATAAATGTGTTTTTGCCTTATGCGCCTCCGAAAATCATTTATACCCCCCTTCCCCCCTTAAAAATCCAAAATTCCAAAATCGCAGATTTTTTTTTTTTTTCTATTCAAGTCTAGTCTCCCCATTTGCAATTTCTTCACCGTGAAGCTATTTGGAGCCGAGTTGTGCTTATAAAGGTGGTTTTTGCCTTCTGCACCTTCGAAAATCATTTTCAGCCCCTTTTCCCCCTTAAAAATCCAAAATTCCAAAATCGCAGAAATTGATTTTTTTGTATTCAAGTCTAGTATCCCCATCTGCAATTTCTTCCTCGTGAAGCAATATGGAGCCGAGTTATGCTTATAAAGGTGTTTTTGCCTTCTGCACCTCCGAAAATCATTTTCACCCCCTTCCCCCCTTAAAAATCAAAAATTCCAAAATCGCATAAAACGATTTTTTCGTATTCAAGTCTAGTCTCCCCATCTGCAATTTCTTCACTGTGAAGTAATTTGGTGCCGAGTTTTACTTATAAATGTGTTTTTGCCTTATGCGCCCCCGAAAATCTCATTTTTACCCCCTACCCCCCTTAAAAATCCAAAATTCCAAAATCGCAGAAAATGATTTTTTTGTATTCAAGTCTAGTCTCCCCATCTGCAATTTCTTCACTGTGAAGTAATTTGGTGCCAAGTTATACTTATAAATGTGTTTTTGCCTTATGCGCCCCCGAAAATCTCATTTTTACCCCTTATCCCCCTTAAAATTCCAAAATTCCAAAATCACAGAAAATGATTTTTTTGTATTCAAGTCTAGTCTCCCCATCTGCAATTTCTTCACCGTGAAGCAATTTGGAGCCGAGTTACGCTTATAAAGGTGGTTTTTGCCTTCTGCCCCCCCGGGGGGGAACGGGGGGTATTTCGCAAAATCCCGTCTTAGTGAGCGTCAGGGTCCTAAAATCAACCTGCTCACCAAAAATTGTAACTCTATCTCCCATAGGATCGCCACAACCGTGTTGAGTCAGTGAATCAGTGAGTGAATCAGTGAGTGAATCAGTCAGTGAGTTTACTCTTTTATATATATAGATTAATTTCCCAAATTCTATCTTCTAGTAATAAAAAGAAGAAAAGAAAACTTTTCAGTAATGACTGGACACTTGTCAAATACTTAAACTACTAATTTTCATGCATTTCCATATGATTATGTTTGATGGATTTTTGAGTGTTGTAATTCAAGATCTAAGTTTTGGAATTTTGTGAAACTATATAATAAATTACTCTTTAAGTCGAAATTGCATTAATTGGATTTTGACTTATATTATTGCCATTGTTTTCTTTCCAAGTTGAATGAGGACTATCTCGCAACTTTTATGCAAAATTATCACACCAAAATTCATAAAAGTTTTCTTATTCAAATCTATACTCATTCAGTTTTAGAATATAGGTTCATATATTACAATTATCAATAAAGATAGTGTTCTCACTTTTCTGAGTTGTTTTACCTGGTTTAGATCTTGATCTGAAAGTTGTCTTAGGCCTTACAAATTTTGATATTTTTGATAATTAAAATTTGTCAAAGTATCGCTTATTATTTATTTTAATTTATTTACTAAATTGTTTTATTATTGAATATGATTGTTTTTACTTCCTTATACAAAGTATAAGGAAGTATAGTAATCCCGATTTGCGAAATAGATTTTGTATTTCCTATTGCTCGAAAACAAATGATCGCCGAATGTTGCCAATTTATACATGTGACTGTCATAATGTCTAGCTGCACACCTGCAAGTGTCGTCTTAACACGAGCTCTCGTTTTAGAGTTATAAGGGATTTTACACGATTTTTCGTGACGTATGTACGTGTGTGTCTGTGTGTGTGTATGTCGCATAACTCAAAAACGGATGGACGTAGAAAGTTGCGAATTGGTACATAGGTTTGTTATAACATCTAGTTGTGCACCTCCCTTTTTGGACTTTGTCTGATTTTCCGTATGGCAGATATTTAGGAAAATTAGGTTCATAATGACAAAAATACATAGGTTTTGGCCATAATGTATCAAAAAACGGTAATAACTCAAAAATGGTTTAGACAAATCTTGCAATTTAACTAACTTCCCGACTAGCTAGACATTTGAAACTTTCAGAAAAGCTCAGAACACGTTGACAATGCATTTTTTTAATATTTTTAGCCAACTGTTTCCGATACATGCTGCCTTCAGCAGCGTTTATGCGATTCAACAGAAAATTTATTTAAGTAACTTCCAGACTAGCTAGACATTTGAAACTTTCAAACTAGATCAGAACACGGTGAAAATGCATTTTTTAATACTTTTTTTAATACTAGCCTACTGTGTAGGGTCCCTGCTGCCTTCGGCAGCGTTACCAGTACAAATCTTGGAATCGATTTTTAACTAACTTCCCGACTAGCTAGACATATAAAACTTCTGAAAAAGCTCAGAACACGGTGACAATGCATTTTTGAAATATTTTTAGCCAATTGTTTCGGGTCACTGCTGCCTTCGGCAGCGTTTATATGGTTCAACAGAAAATTTATTTAACTAACTTCCTGACTAGCTAGACATTTGAAACTTTCAGAATAGTTCAGAACACGGTGAAAATGCCTTTTTTAAATACTTTTAGCCAATTTTTTCGGGTCCCTGCTGCCTTCGTCAACGTTACCAGTACAAATCTTGCAATCGTTTTTTAACTAACTTTCAGAAAAGCTCAGAACACGGTGATAATTCATTTTTTTTAAATATTTTTAGCGAACTGTTTCGGGTCCAATGTCAATGTTTTTTGACATTATGTATATTTCTAAAAGTGTATAAGGAAGTCATGTGGTGCCCACATCAGATTTTTTATGTTTAGAACTAATGTAAAAAATAATGAATTAAATGATTAAATTTGTTCCATTTTAATACACCATTTATTACAACTAAATAGGAAGCCTTTAAATTTTTTTTAAAGGAAAACCTCAATTTAAATACTCTAAATACTTTTAGAGAGAAAAAAAAATAACAATGATATATTTTAAAAAACATATTTGGTAGAGGAAATAATACTTGTTTATTTCAAAGTGATCTGAACTAGAAAAAAAAAATGTTCCCATTAGGAATGAATTTGAATTCACGTTTAATGTCTTAAACATATGAGGAGTAAAGATTATATTCTCATGAAACAAGAAATGAAAAATTAAAATATAAAATTGCGAATATTAAAATTTATATGAAACCACATACAGAAATTTGCTGAATTTAAAGTCGAAAAAATAAAAATAAAATCTAATAACACGTTCCAAATAGTTTCTATTCTTTAATTTCTTTGAGATTCAAGCTTTTAATTATTTTAAATCCTTTAAAGATTGACAAAATCACACACATGGCCACAGTCTTAATATTTAAACTTATAAATTTCTTCACACACCATAAGGAATTTTTAATGTTTTCCTTTGAAAATATTTGCTAGTAATAATTGCCTTGTGTACAATTTCGGTGTTTCTGTTTTCAAAAAGAAATGCAATACGATCCTCACGAGTATTCAAAATGGTCTACAGGAGATCTAAAATTTTATTAATAGAAGATTTGGCCTGGGATTATAATAAATAAATAAATAAATAAATATAAACGTCTAGAACACCAAAAATAAATAATAGGAAAGCAGACAGCTGTTTCGGTAGCATTTAGTGTACCGTTTTCAATGCATGGCTCTTCATGCAAATACGTGCAGTGCCTTCATGCGAATTTATTTTGCGTTGTCCTGCACTGAAGAGGATACGCTAAATGCTACCGAAACAGCTGTCTGCTTTCTTAATATTTAGTTTTAGCGTTCTAGATGTCGTTATTTACCTAAAAATTCTTTTTAGGAAATAAATAGAGAAATTTGCCTCCTGTTAAAATCACTATTATTATATAATACAAGAATTAAATGTTGTTATTTTGAATATTTGTGTATTGAGCAAAATTATCAAATCCCATTTAATAAAAATTTTGTAAATATAATTTTTAAAAACTTTTTTTTTAAGATTCAGTAAAAAACAAACCACTAAAAAGTAAAAAATCTGGAGTGATTCCACTCGACTTTCCAAACATTGAGTAATTAACAGTTTTGTAGATAAAGTAAAGAAAGAGGAGCTGTTAAACAAAAAAAAAAAAAAAAAGAGAGAGAAAACCATAATAGAGTGTTTGAGTATTTGTCTCCATATATTACATGATGTTTTATTTAACGCTACTGAACTTTGAGGCCATAGATCATAATGATAAAGAATTTTTCGTTGTGTCCCTGTAAAAACCTATAAACGCTAGATTCACCAAAATGCTTATATTTAGTGCAACAGCGATTTAAAATATTCATATAAATTTTCAGCTCAATTGAATAAGGCGTTTAGATGCTATCGCACTTTTAAAAATTTGGTCCCATAGGCCATAATGATAAAGAATGTTTCTTTGTGCCCCTGTAAAAACCTGTAAGTGCTAAATTCACCAAAATCTATATAGTTCCTGCAACTGTGACCTATATATGTGTACAATTGTTTTGCTCAGAATAATAAAGCGTTTAGACGCTATCGCACTTTTAAAAATTTGGCCCCATAGGCCATAATGATAAAGAATTTTCCTGGTGTTCCTGTAAAAACCTCTAAGTGCTAGATTCACGAAAATCTATAGGGTTCGTACTATGGTGACTTACAATATACGTACCAACTTTCAGCCTTTTCGAACAATTAGTTTAGACGCTAGCGTGTTCACTCACACACACACACACACATACATACACACATACATACACACATACACACACACATACATACATCATCGTAAAAATGGTGGAAACGGACTCAGAGGACCTCGAAACATATAGAAACATCCAAATCTGAAATTCGGATTTTTGACATGATTACAATACTTTCCTATAAAATCTAATGATTGCAAAAGCTTTTAAAATAATGTTCTTTGTTTGGAAGAAATGCAATAATTTGCAGTTGTTTGTTTATTGCAAACAATATTGTTGTGTTTTCAACTCAAAATATGTAAATCTTCATTTGATCGCTTAATAATTATTATAAGTTATTAAAAATTATTACATAAACTATTTTGATGAATTATATCGTATCTAGTATCAATCAAATTCTGACTAATTTAAATAGGTTCTCAATGGATTAATGGCTATGAAGGCCCAATTAAAAAATATGGAATATTAACTACTAGTATATGCTGAAATTTTACATTGCAACACTGTTCATATAAATATTCTGATAAACAGAACCTTATTATCATTAACTACAATGTAGACGACTTTATATTGCGTTTTTTCTAAAATCATATCAGTGTTTATTGTGCTAGTAAATATTTTAAAATAAAAATTCTTTAAACCTATTAAAAACTGAGCTTTACTTCGCTTCTAAAATCAGAGAAAGCGGATTATTTTTTTTAAACTAGGTTTTTATTTTAAGAGTTTTTTTTTTTTTTTTCATAAATGATTATTTTTGTCTATTCCATGTTAATGAATGATAATTAAAGGCTGCAAACATGTATCATTTTTATTAATTTATACTTTTTTAAAGACTGTTTTAATAACTTACTGATTAATTAACATGAAACTCAAAGTAATAAAGAAAAAGGGTAAAATTAAAACCAGCATTATAAAAATCATTCAAGGTCTTTATAAAATTTCAATAACTCTTTATTAAAATTTGCATTTTTAGGAAAATAAACATAAAAAAAAAATTAAGCGTAAATACTTACTTCACTGATTGCTTTCTTTTTAATATTATGTATTTCCTTCACTTTCGAATTGAAGTTAATTAGCTTTGCTGATTAGTTTCTGTTATTAAAACTTATGTCTTCATTCTTGAACATTATTTTTCCTTAAAAATTAATTTACAGCAAATAAATTACTTTTCACCTAAATTACTTTAAGACAACATGTGATTTCCAAAAAGAGCAAAACTCATTATTTATAAGAGATGTAACTCTAATCGATTTCCTTCAATGCGTCATTCTTTTCAATCGATTTAAAAGAATTCTTGTCAAACTTTTGATTACGGACATGAATAAAACGAATTAAATACTCCCGTTGTTGTATAGAAAAATTGTAATAAATTAGAATATTTGAATAAATTGGCAAACAAAGATATATAATATTTAACATCGAAAACCTTTAACTGAAATATATATACACACATATGTACATTAAGCGAACATTAATTAACGAAATTGTGTGAACATTTTTTTTTTTTTTTGAAATTACGACCAACTTTTACGACACTTAGTACATCTGACACCTAATTACTAGTATTCTACCGTTTCTCGATTACAGATAGAAAATATCTGGGAGTCGCCAGGTTGGAACATGGGTCTTGTTTGTCGTTCGCCTTGACGTTCAGCTTTTTAAGTGTTTTTTCTTCTTTTCTTCACTCGTGTGAATGCAGGCTAAGATGCTTCAGGATGATCACACTCGGACAGCATTTCTATCAGAAATGTTACCTTGCATGAGCAACCAGTTTTATACCACACGAGTCAAGCGTGAGACTTTTAGATGTAGTGTGTGATGAGATTTAGACTATGACTTTTGGCGGACACTGCATATCATATTATATTATGACCAAGTCATATGTTTCTCGGATGTAGCTCTAATGATATTAATAATTATTTAGATTTTGAGGACAGTTGAAATAACAATTTGATCTTAGTTTTCTTCATTTTAAATTTAATTCAATTGAAATTTCCCTTACCTTAGCTGCCCCTCAACTTAACTTTCACTGGTAGTCCATACTCTGTCCGAGGCAACATATAACTGAAATCTGATTATCTTCGAAACGGCTCAAACAATTTTTGTGAAAATCACAGATAAGGGCATGTAATCAGATGAGTGACATTAGATTTATTTGTATTAACTTAATTCCATAATTTCATTTAACAATTATAACATTATCTAACATATTTAAATAGTTATTCTAATATTTTTTTGTAATTTTTAACTAGTAAATTCGACTTAAATGCTCATTACTACAAAACAGAAGCGACTAACTGTTTTATTGCTGCATTTTACCATACAGTTAAAGTTTTACAATCTAATTTCTTAAGTTAATCATTTATTTTTACATACTTTTATATTATTTTTAAAATAATACTATGTATTTCAAATATTCATGTTCAATTGAAATTTTATTTTACAAATAAATTTACAGCAAACTTTTAACATAAAATACTTTAATTCTTATACATATTCCCCTGCAGTGTACTTTTCTTAATTATTTGAAATGTATGAAAAGGATTATTATTATTTTTTTTAAATACAGACACTGTGTATCAAGCATAATGATTAATAAAAATACAAAATAAATTAAAAAGTAGTTCTTTTACTTTATTTTGTAATAATTATAGCAACTTATTTTTTCTGTTTTTGTAGTAATTTTTGCAAGAACTTACTTTCTGGAAGTTTCTTAATTTAAAAAATGAGTTTTCTCAAATTAGAGAATAAACCAAATACGTTTTACGGTATTTGGTTTTTACGGTACATTTTATGGCACATTTTTAGAAAGTTATTTCTAAATTTTTAAAGCAACAAGTATTCCTTCAAACAGAACATTTACTAAAAATTATCAATTTTCAAATTTTATAATTCTTATTTAGAATTCATTAAATTGCTGATATCTTCAATAAAATTGGGTATTATTATGTATAATTGAAAGGTATAATTTACAAAACTGATAATTTTAATATTGTGAATTTAATTATTAATACAACTTAAAAACTATTTCATACGGACCACATATGTGAGGAAATTACTCACATATTATTTAAATAAATCTATTTTTTTTTATTCGAAATTTATTAAGTACTAAATTACCAGCTAAATAATATCAGTTCATTCAATTTATTTAACTGAGTAATACAAACTTTCTTTTAATATTATAAGAAAAACTTATTGAAAGAGCACAATTTGTATAACTCTTTGATAACCCATCAGAAGTCAACTATCTGACAGTTCATAGTATAATTTATTAAATAAATTACTCTTTTAGAAAACTCAGCGTCAAATAATATTGCACAAGTTTATTTCATTTTAGTTAAATTTAGAAATCCCTTTCAGATAATTTCATAAAAATAAATTATTTAGTTTCTAAATTACAATTATAGTGCAATCGTTAGATATAACAGTTTTTTATTTTAAGGATTCATTTTGTTGGCGAAATAATTGGCTACAAGTCTTAAAAACGACTTTTTGAATTCATAATAATTATATCATTTTATTCGAGAAACAAAGAAAGTATTTTGCATTATAATTTGGCTGTTTTTCTATATATTGGCTTTTCAGTTCAGACATACCTGATCTGTTCTAGGGAAGGGAACACAGATCTGCTTCAAATCATCGTATAGCTAAGTCGCAATTACATTCGCTCTCTTCCCCATCTTATGCCACAATCTCAACGTCTCATCGGGGATTGTTGCATTTTTGTAAAATATTGATCAATCATTTGTATTTAGCTATTTTGAGAATATTATCCTTGATATTTTTTGGAAAATTTCTTCAATAAAAGGCATTCTAATGACTGCATTGGATTGTATGTTTCTAATGCTTCTAATTCATAATTCCTTGCAACTTTCTCCACCAAACAACGATCATTGCGGCAAGAAACAACGTAATAACATATGCAGTATTACATACTTTATGCTTTTGTTTGACTGTTATATTAAAGCAGACAAAACGCATTTTAATTGATATTTTTATTTTAAAAGTCCTTAAAAATGCTAATTAATTACTTAAAAATTAGAAGAAATGAAAATAAATATTTATCTCAATCAATGATAAAAATTAATGACTATAAAATATGAACACCAAAGTTAATATGAATAATTTTAGGGCTTAGTTAGATTCAATAATTTTTACTTGACAGCTAATGAAAAACTAAGAACGAGTTAAAATATTAATGCTGGAACTGAGATCACAACATGTCATTAATCATGATAGCATACGAATTTATAAGATATTCAACAAATGAGCATCATTAAAGTTAACAGCGTGGCATAAGGGTTTTACTAAAATATTGGATCTTCATTCAGTTTTGTAAAAAGGATAAATCGTTAGTGCTTGAGGATTTACAAATAAAATAATTCACGTTAACTATTATTATTCAGATAAACGTTCTTTCCTGTCGCATGGTGATGTTGGTGTTAGGAATGATGAATAATGAATTGGAATTCTATGGCCGTTGATACTAGAATTCAGTCTTTCAATTATCTTGATGTATTGACTTCTTAAAATTGGCAAAGTTATTTAAAAATATAGTGGCATTTAAATTCGTATAAAAGTTGGTTTTATCTTTTTAAATTAGTAGGAATTAGGATCAGGCAAAAAGTTAATTAGATACGTTGCGTCCGCTGAAACCAGGCAATTCGTGATGGCTCGCTATATAACCGAATTCCAAAGTTCAAAGGAAAATAATGAAAATAAGTTCTTACTTTGTTATGAAATTAGTTGAATCCAAGTACACATTAATAAAGAGGAAACTTCTTTGGAGAGAATTTCACTTTATTTATCGGCTTCGTATTTTGAGGATGGATGGCTATTATTTCAGAGGCGATGACTTCAGCTTCATTAGTGAACAAATGAGGGTAATGCCGAATTTGAGTAAATACTTGAAAAGTTGTTCTATAATTATGAATTGATTATTTCCAATACTCTGTATAATCCATCATAGTTCTAGACAAAATTATCATTGATAGTCAAGTTATATTTAAAACTGGCGCCGCGGCTATCGCTCAAAACGAACGATTGCGCCCCAGCGCTGAATATCGTGGCTTCTTTACATCACCGCATCCCAAACGTAAGTGACGCTTGTTTTCAAACTCAAAACGCGGCAAGAGTAGCTATGCGCCGTATCGGCGAATCAGCTCCGGAGGCATTTAAACTTGATCACGTGACAAGCGACGCTGTCCCTTGAACCCACGCTTCATCGGAACGGTAATCGGGAGCGTCGTGCAATATGGCTAGGAGAGGGAAAGCTCATCTGCCGAAAATGAAGTTCCACTGAGAGAAAATTGCGATCTGGTTTTGCAAAACGGAACCAAAGAGATCGCGCGCTACGGAAAGTTTATCGCGGTTTCGTTAAATGCCGAAACGCATTTAAAATGCTAAGGATGGCAACATTAATGATTAAGTTAATAACCAATTACGGCAAGTAGATAATTTCTTACTTAATTAAATTTTAAAGTTATTCGTAAGCGGAATTAATTTAAAAATGTGAATTAAAGATAAATGATTATTTTAATTGATTACTTCAAAGTGTTTTTCTAAAATGAAATTAATAAAATTAATTAATGAGAAAAAAAACATTGTCATGCAACATGACATTCTCCCCCACAGATAGGTAATTGAAAATTGTCAAAATCGGGTGAGAATAGCCCAAAACAATTTTGGTAAATTTTAAAATTGTACTGGAATCATCGCCTCTAATTTTTGCCGTATACAGGGGATTACATGCAGGCATACATCATGCCAAGTTTGAAATCACTTGACTTCAACAAGTATGAGTTGACATGAATAAGGCACGTTTTATCAACATAGATAATTGTATAAAAATATTCCTAAAGGTGCCATTTCTTTGTATAATTACATTAAATCTTTTTATTTTGAAGTGACAATAGTAAATTGATTATACAAGTTGTACATGCAGGTAAGTATAACATCTGCATCAAATGAAATGTAATTTTTGTTGAATAAAACATTTTCATACCATACTGTGTCTTATTTTCTGTGTATATTATTTATAACACATAACTATCTTTCCATAATATAAGATAACTTGAGACACATACATTTGTTTTGTTTTACATATAATTATCATGTAAGAAAGTATGAAAATTGCACCAGAGAACAAATAGGAGACGTAATGTTGCAATAACATGAGAAATTGTGTTCAAGTAACTTTTTAAAACATTGAAAAAAAAGGTTTTTTTTTTTTTTTTTTTTTTAATTATTATTACTATTATTATTAATAAATACGTTAAAGTAAGTGAAATTGATAATAAAACTTTTGTATAATGATCACTTTATTGTAGTAGCCAAAAAAAAAATAAATAACCATAAAAAATAATATTGAACAAGGCATATCCTCAAAATAGGAAAAGGGACCGGTATATTTCCATTTGGAAGACAATACCAAGTACAATAAATTTAATAAAAATTTGTGAATTACATTTCTGCAGCAATGTAACTCATAAGAAAAAAAATATTTTTTTATTTTTGAAGAAAAAAAATTTTGATTATACTATGTAAGCAAAATCAAGTCTTGTGAAAAAAAATATGAACGAGACACTGAGAAAAATAAGTACTTGATTTTTTTTTTTTTTTTTTTTTTTTTTTGCAACGTCTCTCTGTATGTGCGACAAAATTATAATTTGCACATACCTTTTTATTTTCATTTATTTTATCATTTTCTTTATAAATGGTGCAAAACAAAGGGTCACTTCATATAATTGAAACTCATACATATCTCTCCAAAAATATTTTCAAATATAACTTTCAAATACATATAACATAAAAATGTGTTTCCTGGTATCAACGAGTATATTTCATTGAAAAGTTTGACAATATCAAATTATCTTGAAAACAAACCAAATAACCTAGTAGTCAGAAGTGATATAACAATTTGCAGATAAGTTCATTTATCTGGAGCTGAAAAAAATTTTGTTTATCCATTTATTTATTTTATTTTATTTTCAAAGTTCTTTTTGAATGTGTTTTGCTCACATTTTATAACTAGTGTATTTGGGAAAAATAAACAAACTGGAAGACTATAACCAGTAGATATGCTTTAGCCAGTGTAAATGTAACATAGTGTAAGGTAAGTATGATTATTATATTTAAAAAAATAAATACAACCAAAAAAATTCAACATAAACAAGTTTTGATGTGTGCTTGTGTGTAAATAAAATAACAAAACAACAATATTATTATATCAAGAAAAAGAGAATTTGCAATTATAAGTATTGATTGCAATAAAGTAACATCATATTATTAAAATGATTGTATTATAGAGCATGACATAATCTTTGGAACGTAATTATGCAGTATTATGAAAACGTAATAATTGAGTAGGTATATGTGTAAGAATAATAAACAAAGTGGTAGGTGTGTAAAGACAGATGTTATTAGCTGAATGGTAATGTGATAAAATGACATAGAAAATAAACAAATAAAATCTGTAAAAAAATTTGAATGAGTGTTGTCTGATATGTGAGCATGCAAATGAACGATAATTGTAGTGTAACAATATATATAAAATGCAAATATACAAAGTGTGTAATACATAATAAACAATACAATAATATAAAAGTTATGCAGACTAACATTTACCTTGACTTTAGGTCAACGCTGCATAGCAAAAGTTTGTAATAGATAATGTGTGATAAAAATAAAAAAAACAGTTCCCGAACATTGCATGACACAAACGAAACTTATAGAAATTTGTAAGTGTATCAAAAAAAAAATTAAATTACTGTAGAAAAAGAACTGATATGATAATGAAAGTTTGAATAAAGTAAGTGTGAGATTGCAGTGCAGTACATACATATACATATCTAATTTTTAGTTTTATAATTTTTTTTTTTTTTTTTTTTTATGTACGTGTGGCAATACAACATGTAATATAAATGTAAAAACATGCTATCATATCGCTCATGCTAAAGTACCGTCTTACTTCACGTAATAATTTTCTAATTTTTACAAATTTTTTTTTAGTTTAAACATAAATATACATGCAGAGCACTGTTAGTAGAAATTTAAGCTGTAATTTCTATTGTAAAATGTTTGAGTGTGTTTCACATAAGGATATACAAATAATCAAAAGTTGAGTAGCACATAAAAAGATCATGCACTGACTGTGTAACATGTCACTGTCACCCACAAACAGATCAATGCAACACAACAGTAAATGAATGTGTGAAAACGAAAATATATATATGCAGTATGATTATAAATATGACAATGTGTGTGTGAGTGCCACAAACAAACTAGTGATTAAAGTATCTGGTATATGAAAAACTTTGAGGCTATTGAGCCAAAAATTGAAAATTAAGTTGATAATTACGTGTTTATCAGACATATGTTGAACATGGCGTTATCACAGATTGAAATTGCATTACTTTCTCAAAATGACTTATGAGAAATGAAAGTGAAAAAAAATTAGTTTATAAAAATCTAAATCAATAAAGAAATTTGACTATTGAATATAAAAATTTTGCAAATTGAGAGCACTGGCGAACAAAACATATACATAAACAAATTGTGTAAAAGCACAGCTATCTAGTTATCCTTAAAACCGATGCTGTAAAGAAGAAAATGTGTAAGTATGGAAAAAATGAAATACATATATATAAATAAATAATTGTATGGTGTGTGCAGACATTTACTTTTCCCAACATAAATGCTGTATAAATAGTGTGTAAATTTGTAATATACATATACAATAATATAAATAAAAACACTTCAAAATATGAACACTGCTCTCAAAATGCATAAACTGTGTAAAAAAATAAAAAAATCACTATTTACATGAAATAAAAAAATAAAACTATATGTGTAACAATGAGAAAAAGGAATTTTATAATCATGTCTTTTTTTTAAATGTAAATGAAAAAGGAAGAAATAAATACATAAATAGTTCTATTGCAAAATGTCTAATTATTAAGCTGTCACCTAAATTTGAGTAATGGTGTAAACAGGTAAATGAAATATGTAAACAACAATAATATAATGTAAAAAAAAAAAAAAAAAAAAAAAAAAAAACATAAAATAGTAAATGTGATAATTTGTTTTTAGAAATAATAAAGTGAAAAGTGCAAGACTGGGGTGTAGAACACTGAAAAGTAAGTGATAATATGAAATGAAAAAGAATTTGTTTCATCAAAATATGATTTCACTGTAAAGCAGAAAATGTAATCTGTAGTGTACTAAATGAGAAAAAAATTGAGAGAAATATGATTATATGTATATAATAATTCATGAGATTGAGGTGCAACATATAACTATAGAATAACTTTCAACAAAGTGTAAAATATTTCAAAAATAAAATATAATGTGTTGAGTTTATAAACATGACAAAAATAGGAACTTGAAAAAAATGTACAAGATAGATGTTATTCTTATTAGTATATAAACAAGCAATGGGATTTCAAAAATGAGAAAAAAAATCTTTTTAGCTAGGTGATTGTACAATTCAAAGTAAGATACCAGGTAAACAAAAATGTTGACTTACGCCTGGGGCAATAAAAAGAGAGCTTTACGTTATATATTATGTGCAAGATTTACTCAAATATATAAACAAAATCTTAGTTTAATTGAATTTCATGGTACTATTTTATTTTATATCTTTTTTTGGAAAAAAAATGAGATAAGAAATCATTTTTATGGGATAAATAAAGTATTAAAACTTTGCAACTATTATCATTGTTAAAATTGTAAAAATAAAGAATGAAAGCAGTGAGGAAATATGACATGTAAGAAAAAATAATACTGAAGAAATCTTGGTAATTACCTGAAAAATTGTAATGCATAAAAAAAACCATATATATATTTTAAACAAATGTATAAAAGTGGGGAGAAAATATTTAATAGCAACAGTTTATTTTATTTTATTTGTAGTTGCTGAGTTAAATGATATACTATTATTATGATAATTACAAACTTAAAGTAAATTAATCATGACTAAACCAATAAATATAAAATCAATAAATATGGTTATACAAAACAAAGGAAATATAGATAGTTTGGGTGGTTATATGTATTGTGGAACACTTAGTATGCAGTAATATGTTAAAACTAAAAAAATTATACTGCTTTTGCAAAATTTTTTTTTCTTTTTTTTGTACAATAAATAATTAAGATATGACTTGACAAGTCTCTGAAAAAGAAATAAAAGTTAAATCATACCTTATAAGAACTATTATTATTAAATAAAATTTGTTAAAATACAATATTATTAGTATTCTAGGTGATTTTTTTTTTTTTTTTTTTTTTATTATGAAAAGGATACGTTCTTGGTTCTAAAAAATAGTAGTTCATGTTTTAAAAAGTTTTTTTAAGAAGTCATGTATATGTTATAAACTTTGGTAATGTCATTCCTGTCATTTTTTTTTTTTTTTTTTTTTTGACCAGCAAAGATAAATCACATAAACAACAAATTTGTCAGTCACAGTGTACACGAGCTGTAACTTCTAAATGTCGACCTCTGTTCACAACATATAACATGTCACTATTGTCTCTTTAAATGGATGGAAAAAATATTTATTATTGTACTAGTTGATTTGTGAAGCGATGATAACGTTCATTTTGCTGTGAATTTCAGGATCTATCAAGTTTGAAATTTTTATTATTATTGTTTCCGTATTTCTTCTTACTTCATATTCCATGGCATATCCCTTTCAAAACACATTATCATTGGGTTATAACTAAAGTGTAAGAGTTCATTTTGTGCTGAAATAGTATTAAATGCACTTAAAATCTTCAAGGGAACTCTCATAAAAAATCTTCAAGTGTAATAAAAATTTCTTCATAGGCAGTTGTGAATAAATTAAAAAGAATTCTTTAAGTACAGGGAGTCAAAACTAATATCTTCATCTGTTATTTTTTTTACTATTATGATTTAAGACTAGCGATCCGGTTATTACTGCGAGACTGGCGTACGGCGCCATATGTCGCATGGTGATGTTGGTGTTAGGAATGATGAATAATGAATTGGAATTCTATGGCCGTTGATACTAGAATTCAGTCTTTCAATTATCTTGATGTATTGACTTCTTAAAATTGGCAAAGTTATTTAAAAATATAGTGGCATTTAAATTCGTATAAAATTTGGTTTTATCTTTTTAAATTAGTAGGAATTAGGATCAGGCAAAAAGTTAATTAGATACGTTGCGTCCGCTGAAACCAGGCAATTCGTGATTGCTCGCTATATAACCGAATTCCAAAGTTCAAAGGAAAATAATGAAAATAAGTTCTTACTTTGTTATGAAATTAGTTGAATCCAAGTACACATTAATAAAGAGGAAACTTCTTTGGAGAGAATTTCACTTTATTTATCGGCTTCGTATTTTGAGGATGGATGGCTATTATTTCAGAGGCGATGACTTCAGCTTCATTAGTGAACAAATGAGGGTAATGCCGAATTTGAGTAAATACTTGAAAAGTTGTTCTATAATTATGAATTGATTATTTCCAATACTCTGTATAATCCATCATAGTTCTAGACAAAATTATCATTGATAGTCAAGTTATATTTAAAACTGGCGCCGCGGCCATCGCTCAAAACGAACGATTGCGCCCCAGCGCTGAATATCGTGGCTTCTTTACATCACCGCATCCCAAACGTAAGTGACGCTTGTTTTCAAACTCAAAACGCGGCAAGAGTAGCTATGCGCCGTAACGGCGAATCAGCTCCGGAGGCATTTAAACTTGATCACGTGACAAGCGACGCTGTCCCTTGAACCCACGCTTCATCGGAACGGTAATCGGGAGCGTCGTGCAATATGGCTAGGAGAGGGAAAGCTCATCTGCCGAAAATGAAGTTCCACTGAGAGAAAATTGCGATCTGGTTTTGCAAAACGGAACCAAAGAGATCGCGCGCTACGGAAAGTTTATCGCGGTTTCGTTAAATGCCGAAACGCATTTAAAATGCTAAGGATGGCAACATTAATGATTAAGTTAATAACCAATTACGGCAAGTAGATAATTTCTTACTTAATTAAATTTTAAAGTTATTCGTAAGCGGAATTAATTTAAAAATGTGAATTAAAGATAAATGATTATTTTAATTGATTACTTCAAAGTGTTTTTCTAAAATGAAATTAATAAAATTAATTAATGAGAAAAAAAACATTGTCATGCAACATGACATTTCCATTCTTTTTTTCCCCCTGTATTTCTGAATAAATAACAAAGTATGTTAATGAATAAATAAACAAGTGTTTCTTTTTCATATATTTTGTTAGGTAAGTTTTTAGAACGAGAAGGCTATTGCTTAAAAAATCACGTAAAACGTTTTTATTTATTTATTTATTTATTTTATTTTTTCCGACACTAAATTAAAAGAAATCATAAAAACAAATAAAAATAATAATAAAATGAAACTAAGGGAAAACGCGAAAAAAAAAAAAAAAAAAAAAAAAAAAAATCAAATAAGAAATATAATTACCGTATATTATGGCAACTTAATATTTTAACGTAAATATTTCTTCTTAAGTTTTTTATATATTTAAAGCAACTGAAAAAAAATTCTTTATTTTCTGTCACATCAAGCTAAATAAAAATATTAAATAATAATAATAACAATTGAGAGGAAATGTGTGAAAGAATATAGCAACCGTATAGTAAATGCTACACAGTTAACACATGTCTTTATATGGATAAAAGTGTTAAAATAAAAATAAAATAAAAATAAGTTCTGTTGTCCTAAATTCTGTTTTGCACAAAAATTTATATCTATTACTTAAAAAAAAAAAAAAAAAAAAAAGGTTTAAACTAGTTTCAGACATTATATTAGAAATTTCTATCAATAAGTTAATTCAAGGATTTTAAATTTTATAAAATAATGTCTTAGATTTTCCTAGATTTTAATGACCAACGTTATAAGGTTTTTTTTTTTTTTTTTTTTTTTTTTTTTTTTTTAAATTAAATCTTATAATAACTATACAATATTTTTAGTTAATATAAATTTTTTCTTTTCCTAAAACTTTAAAATGATTATTAAAAAAAAAAAAAAAAAAAAATGCTTAAAATACTGAATATTTTAATATGTTTAAAATCGAATTATTCATTTCACTTTACAAGCTCTTTTTAAATTTTCTTACTTTGCACCAACATGCGACTTTTTGCATAATGAACAAATTTAAAAATATGATTATGCATGAGATATATGTAATTTAAGCCCTCTTGAAATTTTTCATTTAACTAATTAACGAATTCTTTTCAGAAAATAATTATATTATCAAAATTAAATATGTTTTATTATTATTTACTTTGAATGATATTTTGAATTAAAAAGAAGGTTATTTCGAAATTTTAAATTTAAAGAAAATGTATATATTTATTAGATTGCTTGGATGATATAGACAAAAAATTTACTAATCTATGCATGTTTTCCCTTTACTTACGAATATAACTTTTTAAAGGACTATTTGGTTAAAAAAGTTTTCTTTTAAGAAAAAATTTTCTCTTCATAAATTTCTTCTCGTTATTGTTAAAATGATTTATAATATAATTATTTCAAATTTGGTATAGTACTAATGATACTAATCCATAAAATTTAGTTATAATTTATAACGTAAGGTAAATCTTATATTAACTATTTTATAGGAGAGGAATAAAATAGTAAAATTATTGAAATACAGAATTAAGATATTTTCTTACCTATGTAAAAACTTTATTGCGGAATAATTAGAAAAACTATTTTTTAACACTTTCCAACAAGATTGAAATATGTTAATGACTTTGGTTTGTCTGTCTGTATGTCCGTCAGTCTGACTTTCTGCGCTCTAATATTTCCCGTAAATATTTATGAATTTCTTGAAGCTGATATATGTTATTGAAGTTGACTATTGGATGTTCCTTATAGAAAATGGCGTTAATATCTCTACTGGTTTGTGTACAAGGACACTCGAAAGTATTCCAAAACATTGTTTTCTATGTGAGGTATTTCTATAAACTGTATTTTAATACCTTAACAGTTTACAAATATTAATGAAATTGAAATATGTTATACAAGTTTATTATTGGATGTTTCATACATAAAATGGAGAAAATAACTCTACAGGTTTGTGTACAGGAATACCCGAAAGTATTCCAAAGCAATGTGTTCTATGAGAGGTATTTCTGTAAAACAAATTTTAATAACTTTACTTTGCACAAAGCTTAACGAAATTGAAATATGGTATTTATACGCACAAAAAAATGCTTTCTATGAATACAGTATGATCATCATTAGATTTACTAAACCACACAAAAATATTCAGTTACATTAAGAGCTATTAATAAAAAATTACAGGAATTGCACTTTCGTTTACAGTAAGCGTTTTTAACACTTTCTAACAATTTTTAAATGTGAATATGATATCAATTTCAGTATCTGTCTGCCTGTTCATGTGTCCGCGGTAAATTGTTTGTTTCTGATTTATTCATTATAATAATATACTAATTATTTTATGTTAATTATTCATTTAATGTTATGTCATTTCTAGACTTTTAGAATTCTAGGATATGCCATTCTAGAAAATTCTTCAATTATACATCAGGTGATTTAAAATGTAGTTGTGGGTTGAAAAATGAAGTCTCGAGTTGAACTTTAAGTACTCTGAGTTATTTCGCTTTAGGGATTCTCCGCAAACAGTTATCTAAGTCTAATGTAAGCGACAACGTTTTATAAAAGCGTGTGTAAAAATTCAATTAAATTTCTCAAACATATTGTGGAATACGTATTTTTAATTGAAAACAGTAGTATAAATTAAATAGGTTGGTTATATTCAAAACTTTAAAACGCGAATAATCTACTACGTCAGAAATGCCAAAGAAAAATATTTGAGATGCATACAGCTGTTTAGGTAGCCTTAAGCGCAAAAAGAATTCTGGTTGGTTGGTTGGTTGGATTTTATGGCGCAAGGTCCATGATAGGACAAGCTGCGCCAATCAAGAAATGTAAGAAAAAAAATATATATATAAATGAAAATATCTGGATGGGTCTACCCATCCAGATTTTCAAAGAACTCTACAGTAAAAACGTTAAAATAATAAAAGGTAAAATGACATAAAAATTAAATAAAAAACATTAAAATAGAGTTTCTGGATGGGAATACCCATCCTGATTGTCTTTTAACACACAAAACATTAAAAACATGAAAAGGTAAAAGGTTTAAATATAAAAATAATAAAAGTCAAGATAAATAGTGTATAAAATTACAAGTATATACAGATAACAAGTAAAACAGTGTATAAAACAAGATAAACAGTGTATAAAATACAAGTATATACAGACAACAAGTGAAAAAGTGTATAAAACAAGGTAAACAGTGTGTAAAGTAAGAACAATGTAAAACGTTATGAGCAAAGTACAGAACAAGAATGAAAAGGTTAAAATAATAAACGATAAAACGACATAAGAATTAAATATCATTGTAAAATCCTGCATCTCTTAAAAAATTAAAAAGGTGAATGTGAGGATTCATACCTAAAAGGCTCGTCAGATTTGGTGAGGATGTTTTAAAAAAATATCTATATAAATGGCGTAGGCATGGACAGTCAGTCAAGATATGGCGAATCGTAAGAGAACTAAAATGACAATTTGGACAATTGGGTTCTTGTTCCCCAAGAAGTAGATGCTTATGAGTTAATCTAGTGTGCCCGATTCTAAGACGTGTAATTATGACATCAAGTTTCCGTGAACTAAGGGTTTGCCAGATCGAAATATTAGGTTTAATTTCTAGTAATTTATTCGGAGTTTGACATTGCCATTGTTTTTCCCAATTGTCTCTAAAAAAACTTTTTATGACACATTTAAGATCTTCATATGGAACAGATAAATTTAAAGGTACAAGAGCTTGCTTTGCAGCTTTATCAGCAGCTTCATTGCCTTTTATGCCTACATGTCCTGGAACCCAACAAAATAAAATTTGAAATCCCTTTTTTATAAGGTCGTTATAAGCTTGTAAAACGGGTATAAAGGATGGAGAACAAGAGTTTGATGATAGTGATAACAAAACACTCTTTGAGTCAGTGTAGATAATAAACTTTCTGTGAAGATGTGAGGAAATAAAATTTAGCGCAACCTCAATGGCAAAAAACTCTGCAGAAAAGACAGAGAAAGAACCAGGAAGGCTGTAACTGAAAGAAGTTCTGCCACAGACTACACCACAACCAACACGATTACCAGTCTTGGAACCATCAGTATAAATATCCGTATAGTCCTGGTAATTAAAACGGTGGGAAGCGAAAAGTGACAGAAAAATAGTTGCATCTGTATTTGATTTGTCAAAGCTTTTGAAAGGATGAATGCAAGTAATAACTTGGAAATTCCAAGGAATCATATTTAAAAAGGGGCGGAGACGAACTTTGATCTCAATATAAGGTGTGCCTGTTAAGATGTTATCAATTCTTAAGCCAAAATGTGGGATGCAAGATGGGCGATTCATAAACAGATTACGTTGATTGTTTTTTATATGAGGATGAAGTGGATGGTGTGGGTGTGAAAGAATTCGGTAATATAAATCCAAGGAAAGCTGTTCTCTTCTAATATCCAAGGGCGGCTCCACACAGTCAGCGTATAAGCTCTGTACTGGAGAAGTGCGAAAGGCACCAGAACAAATCCTAAGTGCATTATGATGCACAGTGTCTAGTTTTTTTAAATAAGAATAACCAGCAGAACCGTAAATTTGACAAGCATAATCTAATTTTGAGCGAATGACTGCCCGATAAATCTTTAACATGGAAGTTCGGTCTGCACCCCAAGAAGTGTTAGATAGTACTTTTAAAATATTTAGTTTCTTGTCACAATTTTTCCTAAGGTTTAAAATATGAGGAACAAAGGTTAGTTTCTTGTCAAATATAACACCCAAGAAGCGGGCTGTGTCGGTTACTTTAATCAGGTTATTGTTAATATAAATCTCTGGATCTGGATGAAGACCACGTATACGACAGAAATGCACACACTGTGTTTTGTCAGATGAAAATAAAAAGCCGTTTTCATTTGTCCATTTTAAGATGTGGTTAACAGCAAGTTGCAATTGTCGTTCAATAAAACGCATGTCCTTTCCTTGGCATGAAATGTGCAGGTCGTCAACGTAGAGGCTGCCGTGAACATTTGGTGGCAACTGCTTTAAAATATTATTTATCTTCAAAGAGAACAGAGTGACACTCAGGACACTGCCCTGAGGAACACCCTCCTCCTGAAAATAAAAGTCAGAGTAAACTGAACCAATTCTAACCTGGAAGCGTCTGGTTTTCAGAAAATTTGCGATGAAGATAGGAAGGTTACCCCGTAAGTCTAAATTAAAAAGGTCCCTTAAAATTCCATAGCGCCATGTCTTGTCATATGCTTTTTCTATATCAAAAAAGATTGACACCAAGTGGTTTCGTCGAATATTAGCATTCCGGATGTTTGTCTCAAGCATAAGGATATTATCAATGGTAGAACGTCCATGTCTAAAACCACTTTGCCAAGGGGAAATTAAATTGTTACTTTCTAGTACAAAGACAAGCCTAGTATTAACCATTTTTTCGAGCAATTTACATAGACAACTAGTGAGGGCTATGGGCAAAAAGAATTCTGAATCTGGAGAAGTGTTCGTATATATAGGAGAGGGACCGAATTTAGTTCAACCAATAGGACTACGGGAAAGGTGGAGAGTGTGGCCAATAGGAAATTAGGAATGTTAGTTGTGTAAACAGTAGAAAAATTAAGAAAATGTGAACTGAATGTAAAATTTCCAACAATCAGACAAATAGGGAACAGCGAAATCACAATTTACATGGTTTTTAAAAAATTTATAAATATGAAAAGCTTCAAAGAAATCGAGTTCATAAATGGATTTAGGTCTGCAGGATTTAGGTATTTTAGCTGAATTAAATTTAAAATTATGATTTTTCCCCCAGCAATGTTTAGAAATAGCCGATTTATTGGTTTTTTGTTTACGGACGTAGTTCATATGTTTTTTTAGACGAAATTTAAGACTGCGTTTAGTTTAGCCAATATATGATAAAACACACTGACAGGACATACTAAAAATGCTCCAAGAATTACGCATATCAATGGGATCTTTTAACTGAGAAAAGGTGAGTTTATTGGAAGGCGAAAATATTATTTTAAAATCATGTTGTTTGAGAATTTTAGCTATGGTTTGACTGGATTTATGAAAATAGGGTAAAACAATACTAATATTAGAAGAGACTGATTTAGTAGACGAAATACGAGGGAGTTGTAATTTTCGGATAGCTTTGTCTATAATGGCAGGGTCATAACCTCTGTGAACTGCAATTGCTTTCAGGTATTTAATTTCAGATTTTAATAAAATAGGATTTGAACAAATATTAAGGGCAGAGTTTACAAAAGTATAGAAAGCAGCTATTTTTTAGTTAGGTGGGTGACATGAACGCGCATGGGGAGGAAGGGAGACTGCAAAATTTTTACGATAGATGGTGGTTGAAATTCCATTTACAGTGCGAGAGACGAGGGTATCAAGAAATGGAAGGGTGCCATTATTTTCTATTTCATATGTAAACTGGATATTACTTAAGGCTACCGCTCAAGGCTACCGAAACAGCTGTATTCATCTTAAATATTTTTCTTTGGCGTTTCTGACGTAGTAGTTTATTCGGGTTTTAATTTTCCAACGCCAAGTCTCCTGTTATTATATTCAAATCCTGTTTAGTAGTTATGTCTTTGTTTTAATAATGATATATTGTTTTATTGTAAGCAAGTAACCCCCTTTTTTATTTATATATATATATATATATATATCAGTATAATTTATGGGAAAGAAATGTTGATGTATTTATATTTTTTTATTGTACTTTCTCATTTTTTAAAGAATGACTGCGACTCTTTTTGCACGTACCGCTTAGATGTGTAAACATTAGAATGTAAACGTTACTTTTTCAAATAAATAAATAAAGATTTTTAGTTTAATAAACAGTTTTGAAACTCGTTAATTACAATATTTCGTTAAACTTACAATTATTTTCTATTATTTCATGAGCAGTTATTAACTGAAAGATCTATTATATTTTCTATAAATTTCGTTTTCTTTCTTATAAAAGAATGCATACCTCCATCACGCCCCCCATTTATCGTATATAACCCTATTAGTTTTAAACCTAAAGATTTTCTAATATTACTGTTACATAGTTGCCAAAATTTTGAATTTTAAAAACAGATTTATCAACTCTAATTTTTAATAGAAATATTTCGTATTATTTTTTTGCGATTACATAAATTGAATATTGACTCAAAAAATTCCTCGTATAAACACACCCGACTAAATCGAGAGACATGTCAACTATGTCATTACTAATGAACAAATAATTAGATCTTTAACTTTTCTAATGTACCTCCAACTGATATAATAAATGCGTCTTTTTAGAAGTATAACATGTTTCAACCATTCGGAATAATTTATTTGTTTATTATCCACATTTCAAGGTCTGATTACAAACGTAAAATTAAACGATGCTAGCAATCATGCTCTGTTTAAGGAAGAGCGAATTTTTAAATTGTTTCTAATAGCAGTTCAATTAACGTTATTGTACCACTCATTGATGACAAACAAAATTAACTGAAAAAAATCTTATTACCTACAAAAAATTTTAATTCTGCATAGGCTTTAATTTAAATAAATTACGGATGTTTTTTCATTTAGTTGTACTCGTAAATCATATAGAATTTTTTTTTTTCATCCCCAACAATTCGACATCAAAAAACATTCATTAATTTATCAGTTTATTGATATATTCTGCTATATGTACAATATCACCAACTTTATGTATGTTCGTATATGATGTGATTCTAATGAATAATTGTACGAAATTTGACATTATTTGTATGATTACGTAACATTAACGGAACACTTTTAAAATATCTTGCTGATTTATTACTACGTCTAAGCACACATTTTCTACAGAAAACGAGTTTCTAAGCATCTTAAAAATAATACGAATTTAATTATGTTGAATGCAGTGTAAACACGTTAAAATTAATTTAAATGAATTTTTTTCCGTAGGACGTAATGAAAAGAAATAATTTGATTTGTCGCTATACATGAATCATGATCAAAATACCAACCAAAATATATGCAGCTATTTCTGTATAGTGCAAGAACATGTAAACAAATTTGGAAATCAGTCGGGTTATTTTTGTAATCACTTAAACGGTAACAGACAAATTATGCTTGTAGGCCGTAATGATAAGAAAAACTTCTTCCTGTACACGCACAACAAACAAAAATATGCAAATAATTCTGTATGTTTTTTGAACAGGAGTACCAAGTCTACAGGGTGAATTTTTTGACCGCTATTGCGGTACACATAAACAAAATCACACAGAAACACATAACCAGTATTTCCAGATCTGGCGGAATTTTTATTAAATAATTACAAATAATTTTGAGATGTGATATTTGATATACATAATAGACAATCAGTCTGAGAAGTGATTAGGAAAACGTCACAATTAAAAGTTATTGGTAATTATTGAATAAAAGATCCGCCAGATCTGGCAACACTGCACAGAACCCAAAACCTTTTTGAGTCTCAACAGTCAACAGGAAGGCCTCAATGAGGTTTGAGCAATTAGATTGCAATAAGGTAAGAAAAATTAAATAGATTTTTTTTTCAATTATCAATCATTTTGTATAAAGAAAACATTTATGTTTTAAACTTTCTTTTAATTACATAAATTGATATAAATAAATAAATATGGATGTTTATATAGTCTTCTTCTAAATTAAATATTTAAGCATATTACAAATGCATAGCTCTTTTAAATCTTTTTAAACTTAATTTAGCAACTTCTTTTATAAAATAAGGTTCTACTATATAAAAGGCTTAATTACATAAAAATATTTTGTTTAACCTAAAAACAACTCTGATCATCTTATAAATTTGTAGTAAAAATATTTTTTATTAATATAACTAAAACAAAGGTCTTAGCCTCAAATGATATAAAAATAGGATAAAAAATTGATGAGTTGTCAAGAAATACAATAACATTGCCTTTATTATGGAAATACTAAGAACAGAGAAAGACATCAAGAAGAACTGAATAAGCAGCCTTTATAGAAATTCATGAAAGAAAATCAATATGTATCTTTTATATGGAACAATATTCGTTGAACAGGAATAAAAGAAACAATGATTCAGACGCAGCAATAAAAAAAAATCACATATATGGAAAGAATTAATGCTTCTCGAGGAAGAAGAATGCTTGGAATCCTTAATGGTGCTGAGCTATATTTTTATACTCATTTGTTACATTTAAATTACAAAACTGTTTATAGATTCATCTTAGAGACAATATCTGTGCATATAAAAATTATCTAAATAGTATTAAATAAGTGTAAAAAATCATTCAGTAAATTAAATTTATACTTTTCCATAAAATATAATTTTATACTTAGGATAACACTTATTGATATATATGTAAACACAAATAATCGGGTCAACTTGAAAACCTCTTTCAAAATATTTTATCAAAGCAATCAGATATTTGATAATTATGACTAATATAAACACATTTTATATTCCCATAATTAAATATATTACATTATACATAATGGAGAAACGCAACAACCAAATAAATTCAAATATATAGATATATAGAATATAAGCTTTAAACATTAAAAAACAAAAATCAAACATGAAGCACATTTTTGTACACTTGAAGTACACAATAAATTGCTAAAAATTATTATTAATCCAATTTTCAGATTTAAATTTTTTTATCATTAATATCAATTAATATCAATTAATATCAATTTATTAATAAATGAGACAATTCCGACCTTAAAATGCGTTTCAGCATCGTTAAATGTCCAAATAAGTCAGAAATATCAGTCCATTATTTTTTAATTCTGTACCAAATCAAAGGGACGATTTTTTTGAATCCAGGAGCCCAAACCCTTTAGAGATGCGTCAATTAGAATAGTTTTAATGAACTAAAGTATGAAATTTTAGACATAAAACATCCTTATTTCATTTATCATTCTAAACATCTCAGATGGATGTCTGCAGACGATCTTCCGTTCTGATTAATTATTTTTTATTTTTCAATATACCGCGTGATAAGACACTCTAGATTAAAATAGCAAATTTTGAATTATTCCAATTTTAAACCGATTTAAGCAGAAATTGGTAACCACCCATAATTACTGCTCATCACTGTCCAATTCAAAAATCTAGGACATAACTTAAAAAATAAGATTTTTAGAAAAATAATATTTATTTAAATTAATTTTTCTTTCATATGTTTATATAAAGAGAGAAAAAGTCCTTTTAAAGGAAAAATAAGTTTTTTTTTTTCTACTTTTCTTTTCTGAACTGGGGAGTTAAAAGGCGCTGATGAAGATTTTTTTTAAATTTTGGAAATATATATATATATATATATTCATTATATTTTTCTTAAGATGTATAGTTTATTCATAAACAAAGTGCATTACAGGCGTCACCGGGAGGGAGTTTGCCACGATCAGAATTTTCAAAGGTCTTTTCACGGTGAACGAACAGGCTATTTCAAGTTGAGGGGCAAAACAGGTTGCCACAGGCGCCACCATGTGGATCATTCGTACGGTTAGAATTTCCAAAGAACATTTGTACGGTGAACGAACAGGGTGTTTCAGATTATGAAATAGAAGAAGGCGTCCCAGGCGCTACCGAACGAGAATTTTCTATAGTTAAAATTTTCGATATATTTGAACTATAAGGGAACAGACTGTTGTAGGTCATAAAACGGGGATAAAGTGCCGCAGGCGCCAGCGAGCGGGAATTTAATACGGTCAGATTTTTCGAGGATCACAAACCAGTTGGATGGCGGTTAGTATATGTATAATAAAAGAAAAAATGATGTGGATATCACAGGACTTCCTCAAGAACCAATTAAATAATATAAATTGTTAGAAAAATATCCACATTTGGTTCGTAAACAAACGGGTTGTGTTCGATGGACAAACATTGGTCCACAATTATTCTCGAAAAAGTTATGTAAATCTATTAGTAAAATCGCAATAATTATGAATATATATATATATATATATATAAATATATATACACCGCACAATACGAATATGGAACTAACAGCAATCATCAGATAACTAACAGAAATCAGCAGCTTATCTCAAAACCTTTCGATGACAATAGCACAGTTTAGAGATCGGATTTCAATGAAAGTCACTCGTCATCGTCAACACTTCGGAGTACCTGCATGTGGTTGCAACTATGGTGGCTATATGGCAAATGTTCTATATATTTCTATATGCCCTTTATCTAGGCACTCTAGTCGCAACCAATGGTTATCTTGAATGACTTAACTAGAAAGTGAATTTTGATAATTGATACTAACCTAGAAAATGAGTTTTAATAATTTATTTATAATTTAAAAAATGCATAAAAAGTTACAGGATAGTGTTGTATTCCAATTATTTTAAAATTTGTTCATATGTAAGTATGCACATTGATCTCCTCAGCATATTAGAAAAAGTTTATCCCAAGCATCCCATAATATCTGAGATATGCGTCATAATTTTGAGAAATGGAATTCATTTATTGAAAATTTTGGTTACATAAAAATTTCTTGTAACTTTTCTTTACGAAAAACGTCACATTCCAGTTAAACAGAAAATGTAGAAGTTAAAGTAGCATGCCTTTATAAAGACATTATACAGTTAAATTAATATATTTTCTTATTTATAGTACCTGAACTGTGACTTAATACAACATTATAAAGCAAAAAAAAAAAAAAAAAAAAAGCAAAAAAAAAAAAAAAAAAAAAGTAATTTTTTTCTTTATATATTCATTATTTATCGTTTAATATATTTTTTGTTTTCTTGTGAGTTAAATTAATGAAGATTTTTATAATATAAATTATTTTAAATATGTAAATTTTTAGAATATTTCTATGAAATATAATTTTCTTTTAATATGAAAAAAAAAAAGTTCTGTAATTATATTTTCTTAAATTATACAATAAATGTATTCTTCCACGTCTTCTGAACTAATGCAAATTTCTTCGAATCGAATTTAATTAAAGCTGAAAGCAATTAACATAAGAATTTATTAATTTTGTCAGTAAGTAAAATAATCCCTTTTAACAGGATTATTACATTCAGATGTTCTGTGAAATCAATTAAACTTTTCATGGAATAAAATGAGCTTAAACATTTCATGTACGAGTGCGAAGATTAATTAACTAAGTTATAAATTTGCGATAAATTTACGAAAACTTGCTGTAATAAACATTTGTTTTAGAATATATCATCAATAAAGTAATATTTAAGCGAAGTATTTCGTAAGCTGGAAAGGAAAAATAAAATAAAAAATGACTTATAAATCACAGCTTAATATTTTATTTATTATTTTTATTTTTTTCTGTGTATTAAATCTTTTAGAAAATTAGAATATTGTTTTCAAATGGTAATAAGAATTTTTTACTTTCGTCGGAAAAGTAACCTGGTGTGTTTGAAATATTACTATAGAAATATTAATACTGTTTAAGGTGTAAAATAAGTAGAATAAAGCGTTGATATTGGTCTTAGAGTTAAGAATAATTGACTACATGAGTGTTCTACCTCAGGGTAGTATGCCTCTCGAGGAGAACTTTCTAAAGAATCCTAGCCTGTATTGAAGCAAGTTTCGAAAAAAACCCACAGAAATAAGTGAACGAGCGTGGCCTGGGATTGAAACTTTCACTTCCCACCTACTATTTTCGAGAGCAGAAAATCTCGGCTACCGGTGGGGCCAAGTGGAATAGCGTATTTGAAAATTTCCAACATATGTTAAAAATAGTTCAAAGTAGTGTTAGAAGCAGTTTTATTTCACATGCATTTTTGTGGGCACACACACACACACGCACGCAAAAAAATGAAAAAGATGTTTTGTTGAAGCATCAAGAAATTTGTTTTATCATCCATGTTCATTTATATAACCTCAACAACAATTTCGTTACAAGCTATTATTATTTTTATTAATAAATGTTTGTTTTAACCGATTATTATTATTATTATTATTATTATTATTCCATCAATATTTGCAAACAAACAATTTTTTTTTATTGATTTAAAAAAAACAGTTTTGTTAATTTAGCTCATAGATTGCTCATTACCTGTTTACAGAGATCTATGATGTAGATTATAGAACTATGGAGAGGCAGTTATTTTACTTTCAATCGTATTCTACTGCTAAATCCAAGAACGTTTATTTGGTTAACTCTACAATACTGCTAAAATTGCAAAATAAATACAAAAAGAAAAAAAAAAAGTCAATAATGTAATTATTTTTCCCCCAACAAAATATTTTTTCACTGTGTCAGAGCAACTACCACCCTCAACAACCCTCTATTTAAATATTGTATTTATATTATTAAAACTATTAAGACCGTTTGTAAATTAAACTTATAATTTATATCATTCATTCAGAGAATTTTCTTCCACCCGATTCGCAGCAAATATTTTCATGACTGGGCAGAAATTTAAGTTTTCTAATACATCATAATTATTTTATATGGCCTATTAAACGAGTAATAAATGCATTTTTTACTATTTTCAGTTAAAAGCATGCATATGTGCATTTAAAATAATCTGGTGAGTCACCCACATGACTTTCTCTTACCCTGAAATTCAATACCATAGAGACAGATTGGACATTAAGGGACAATATAACGAATACTTTTATATAAACCATCGTTAAAAACAACTTAGAATAGACTTCGTAAAAATTTCATTTGACAAATAATTATTTATGAGAGGGGTTATCGCCTCCCTCAAACCCCCGTTTGAATATTGCACTTACACTTAAAGAGAATTCAAAAGATGCTATTAAATTTAAAATTTCATTTCAAATTATTCAGTCAACTTTCACCCGCACTATTCCTTGAAATTTAACAATTTTGATAATTTTTTTTTAAGTAAATATATTAACTTCAAAATACAACATTTGAATCGTCTGAAATTGTTTGTTTTTACGTTATTCTGAGAAAATGCATAGGTAAAGATTAAACGTTAAACACTGGACTTATTCAGGGAACTTCAATATTCAGAGAACCTCAAAAAGTATAAATATACAAAAAGAAACGCTATTTATTTTGATTTAAAAATACTTTATTTACTTCGTGGGCACCAGAAATTATATTTAATTTCTGAACAGTTTCCATAAAACATAGTAAAATATTATAGTAAAGCAACTCCACTAATTGCATTCAATAAAAAAGAATGTTTTCCCTTAATTATTGGCAGTCCTTTACATCTTATAAAAATTACGTACATATCACATTGTTCACTTAAATAGAATATTATATTAATGATATATAGCACAGTCTGAAATACACTTCCATGAATTTCCAAGTGTTATCCCACAAAAATCTATTTCTTTTATGTAGCCC
Organism: Salticus scenicus; assembly: GCA_963930645.1. Lineage (NCBI taxonomy): Eukaryota > Metazoa > Arthropoda > Arachnida > Araneae > Salticidae > Salticus > Salticus scenicus. The sequence continues at coordinate 307,153,805 of OZ005654.1, forward strand.
TGCAAACCAACGGTGAATGATTTGCATACCATATTTTACATGAAGAAGGCTTTTATGCCTATAAAAAATACATATTCATTTCATTTGGTTTAGTGTAGCCTATAGATGTTAAACTCAACTTGCTTTCAAATTCTGCTATAGACGTAATGTATTTAAAATCTCTTAAATGTCCCAGTATACGAAACATTTCCTTGGTCTCAACGAAAACGTTTGTGTTGCATCGCTATATGATACAGATATAGAATACCCAGTGTGGACTTCATGCACCCCTAACAACCTTTTTTTCGGATTCTGGAGACCTCAGAACGTGTAATTATAACAAAGACTGAATTTGAAAAATTTGACCCCAAAACAATACTCTCTCTACGATATATATAGGTAAGAGATAGTAAAAAATATATACATTTATTTATTTTATTTTAGTGCAATCTAATAATGCTAAATTGTACCTACAAGAAATTTTGCTCATAGACGTATTTGAATAATTTTGCATGTCCCTGTACACGAACAATCTTTCTGACCTGAATGAAAGATTTTCATATAATATTCCCATATGATTCAGATTGAAATACCGTATTTTGAACTACCTGCCAATATTTGTTTCTTAATGCTAATTGCTTCACGGACAGAAAACACACATTCAAACATATACATGCACACGAATATCTAAAAGCCAATCACAAAAGAAAAAAAAAACTAAATTTTTGTGATCAAGGGAAATAAAACTAAAAAATAAAGAAAACAACTGAATTTCGAAAATTTAACTTTAATATATATGTATATATGATTAACAGTGTGTGTGTTTATATATATATATTAATAATTTTTAAAGCGTAGTAAAAGCAGAGCAACAGATTTAAGACCACTGAAAACAAACATACAAATATAAAAATACAAATTAGTACGTATACAAATAAGAATAAAATTTCATTAAATTAAATTTTCCTGCGAAGACTGATTGTTAAATATTGAAACAATTAATTTTACTTCTTGTTTTTTAAACAATAAATTTTACTTATTGGGTTTTTGTAGAAGTTAATTTATCTGCGAATTTACCTTAATATTATTCCTAGATAGTTGCCATTTAAATAACGTTGCCTGTGCGTTAAAACGACATGAAATACCAAAGCAAAAGATTTAAACAGTCAATGAGAGAATGCACAACTGAAAGACATTGTTTGACAGATTATTTTTCAATTCGAAATAGTTCAGAACGGCGGAAAAATCTCGTCACGGCAGACTTTATTCACCGTTGAGCATCAATGTTCGATTTCGTTCGCTAGTGGCTATAATAGCAAATCACTAGTAGGCCCCCTATTGTGCATGGAAATTATCGAAGTTAAATATGAGGAAGAATGTGAAAATAACTAATTCGTTTAAGAAATCACATAATTAAACAAACAAACAAACAAACAAAAATACAAAAACAACAAACATTTCTAACAGGAGTAAGCATTATATAGGTATCCATATATATATATACCATATTGGGCATGAGAAAGTTAAGCATAGTTAATGCTAAATGCCTTAGAGTGTAATATTAATCGAAATTTTACTATTATATTTAATTTGAAATTCATTACAGTTAAATATATATATATATATATATATATATATATATATATATATTAATTTCTTTTCCATGGTAATTTCCTTTCTTTTAAAATTTTGATTATTAATTGTAACTTAAAAAATGTAGCTTTTTAAGAACTGTTTCAAACAATCCAGATTAAAGATTCTTCCACAGGTTAACTTCCAGTTAAATGTCTGTTAAAATTCATTGTTTTGCAAACCACTTTCTTTATAAAGCAGGTTATGCGTTATTTAATCGGTGGTAATTACAACAATATATTTTGGTTTTTGTTGGTTCATTTATTTATCAATAAATTTTTATCGTTGAATATTGTGTAGACGTTTAAATTATTTGTTATTTTCTTACCCCCATGTCTCTCTATCTTTATCAATCAATATATTTTTCGCTCTCTCTCTCTCTCGTCGGGATGGAGCAAGACGAATGGAGTCTTATCCGACACTCTGCCGATTCGCGCCGGTAGTTCAGGCCGCGCCCGGGCCTCGGGCCGCCGAATCCGTTGGGGAATGATTGTAAGATTTACGTAATTTCAGAGGAAGGCAGCGTGGAAATGTTTAACAAGTCAAAATCGTGGCAAATCGCTCCGTTTGTTTAATGTTTGGTCTTTTATACATAATTTTCGGAGCTGGTGATTGGTTTCTTAGATCGTCTGGGCTCTTAAAAGGAATTTCTGGGATTAATTAATATGCAGCTCAATGCAGCAAGACTTGCACTAGTGTCAGCGAATTTCGACTTATAATTTCGTTCCTTTTCTGATTTCTGAGTCATAAAGTCTTCTGCTAGAAAACAAACTTTAAAGGGGCAATTACAAATTATTCGCGATTATAATTTCGATTAGCGATTTTCACACTTTTAAATTGGTTTCACTGTAAATGAAAACGTCTTAAATTCAGTTAATAAAGTGTCTTAAACGGATGGTCATTTTTTAAGCGAAAAACATATGTCTTACTTTTTAAGACAACTTTCTGCATCTGAAATTAAGACACTGCAAATGTCTTAAAACACCGCCATGTTAGGCTTAAAAAATCTGTCATTTTTAAAAGCCTTTTTAATAAATAAATAAATAAATAAAGGTGGCGTATGAATCTGCTTTTCTGTTTAAAATATATTTTAGAATTATCTAGTGCACTAATAAAATATAATAATTATAAAAAAAAAAATAATAATAATAACATAAAAAACCACTACCAGTGCCTGGAGTTGAACTCACTATCTTCAGTACCACAGACGAGCGTACTTGCTAATCACACCACAACGTCACACAGGAAGTTTAGATAATATAAACTTTAATATTCGCTAAATAAATTATAGTGTTATACTATAATCAGTATTTTTTTCTTAAGACTATTGAGATTAAATCTAAAGCTGAATATATATTATTTCTATTAAATTTTATGTGTAGAAGTTTAGAATTTCGTAAAATATAAACGAATAATATATCAAAACCTCAGAGTGTGATGTTTTGAAAACAATTTCATTTTACAAACTGCTATTTGAAAGGAAAAAAAAAATGCATATGATTATGAAAAAAAAAAAAAAAAAAAAACAGAAAAAGTTTTGTTTTACTTCCAGGTACAGGTAAAAATGTAAAAAAAAAAAAAAAAAAAAAAAAGAGTTTTAAATCGAAAAAAGATTAAAAAAAAAGCAGTTATTTACAAATTGTGTAAGATTAGTTTGAAATTCACTTTCTTAGCTACAAGTTATTCATAAGCAATAAGTTCGCTACAAGTTCATCTTACTGTTTTTTTCATTTAATTAAATGAACGAGCTTTAAGTAAAAAGTAACATTTTTTATTTACATATTTATTTATTTTGTAACCAAATTATTTTTGCTCAGAAAAATGTTTTTTATTAAGTATTTCAAGCATAATTCCACCATTTATGCATATTTGTTAGGTTAAATATAAAAATTTTCTAATAAGCTTGTTTAAATTTCACAAATAAACGTTTTAAATAGCGCGATTTTTGTAATTTATTTTATTATTTTAAGTCTTATTAAAAAAAAAAAAAAAAAAAAAAAAAAAAAAAAAAAAAAGTAGATAGCATATTTAATTAAATAAAAGTAATTAAAGTAAGTATTTTTATCTATTATTTATTGAAATTTGATATATTGAAATTATTTTATTTAAGGGAATTTATTTAAGAAAAAGATCTCAAACTAGAAGTAAAATCAGAGTGATTAGCCTTTCACACGTGACATGATTTTCAAACAAATCTCACAAATAAAAATACTTACTAAAAAATTTTATTTATTTATTTAAAAAAAAAAAAAAAAAAAGAGAGAGAGACAGACAGAGAGATTTAATTTTTTGATATTTGCATTACAATTTCAAAAAAAAAAATCCGCTGCTAAGTTAAAAAATTCTTAAAAGTAATCATCTTTGTTTTAAAATAGTATCTTGATATGAAAAAAAAGAACGAGGCGACGAAGATGATTTTGATTTTCATTGATAGATGGCGCCACTACAAATAATTAACGATGAAATGTGAAATGATTTATTTTAAATGTCTTACTTTAAGACATATTTCCTTTTTAAGACGGCCCACCAGCGGCCGAGCGGTTCTGCGCTCAAAGCTGGTAGACGTGAGGTGCCGGGTTCGATCCCCGGTCGCGCTCGTCGACCTAGCCGTTCGGAGTTTTCCGTGGTTTCCTCCGAAACTTGCGTAAATACGGGCTAGGACCCTTAGAAAGACCTCCACGGAAGGCCCTCCCCCTCTGGCCTAGGACCCCAGTGTTGTCAATCGGCCTTAATCCCTAACACCAACACCTTTTTAAGACACTTTATATCAGTGCATTTGCCCCACCAGTTTATTAAGACACAAAAGTGTCTTAAATTAAGATATCTATTATGTCTGCACTTCATTTTAAGACATTTACGTGTCTGAAATGTATTTTTAGACATTTTTTTATCTTACTTTAAGACACCTTTATTTGCAGTGTTTAAATTATTAAAAAAACCATTTATTTTTATCCCTTTCATATATATTTATATATATATATATATATATATATATATATATATATACATACATTTAACAACAGTTTATAATCACAATATACTTTTAAAATAACTATAACGTTTAAAATCCTTAAAATAAATCACTTCTTTAAATAATTTTATCTTTCGAAATAATATCGTTAATGTAATAAGATTCATTTCATACATTGTAATTTTTCCTGGTTAATATTTTTATTACTTTTATATATAATATTTGCATCATCAAAATCTTATTCAAAATAAAACCCACGTGAGTTTTTCTTTCTATAATACTGATAATAAATGAAATTGTTTTTAGAATATTTGAAATCTTTTTTATAATTGCAGAATATATTTTTAAAAGATTCCAAATATTCATTGGAATTTTGCATCAACTGTTTCAAATAAGATAATTCTTTTTCTTTCAACTAATAAAACTAGAATTCTAAATAAGCTGAAAAAATTGGTTTTTCAATATTTTGTGTTTATTTTTCGCAAGAAAGAAAAAAAAGTCACAGTTAAACATAAATAAAGCAATTCTGAGATATATAAATATATTCGATAGCAAGAATTTATATTATTTGTTTCATTACTATGCAACTAACAAAATGAGATACTTTAAGAGAATAAAGTAAAATAAATAAAATCAGTCTTAATATATTTTAAGGTAATGAAAAGCAGACGTTCTTGATTGTTTCGGTTTCAGCCCATTATTTTAAATTGGATAAAATGAATTGAATAAAAAATCGAATGCAGCAAGAAAAGATTCATACAAAATTTGCTTTGTTTTATTAAGAGATGTTTTAAAAAATCGCAATGTTTGAAAAGCAAATAAATTTTAAGAGAATATCTGAATAACAAATAATTAAATAAATAGAAATATCTGCATAGATTATTTTAACCGTTTTATTATTGCCAGTAATAAAATGTAGTAAACTATATGGATATTAAATAAATACTAAAAGCGAAATATTTTATAAGAGTATATTCAAAAAAATAATTTTTTTTTTCATTACTATAATTAAATTACTAATTTTACTTTGATTTGAAAACAAATAGTTTTATCGATATTAAATTAATATTTATCCAAAATAACATATTTATAAAATATCATCAAATTAATCATTTTCAACAAAATTATTTTTAATACATTTGTTTTAAATGTAACAAAAACATTTTTAAATAAAAGAAGACTGTTGTATAACTTGATAAATATTATAGAAATTGTGTTTATAAAGCCATTTTCTTCTTTTTCGCAAGTATACCGTAGTTTGCTAGCCATTTTAGTTCACAGAACTGACAATATTCCTATTTTGTTCTTTAGAGTAAATTGAAAATCTTGGCAGCTATAATTTCATTACTTTTTACACAATAGGTTTACGACACTTTGTTCGACCCGTTTTCAGGGGCTATACACCCCCCCCCCCTAAACACCCCGTTTCACCGATCCGCACCGCGTTATCAGCCTCGCCCACTCGGGGTTCCGGGAGGGGAGGAGGTGGCGGGTGGCGGGAATAAATGAAAAACCCTCCACTTCGAATCAATGCCTCAGCCGATAACTGGGCTCGAGCCACAAGTTTCAATCGAATGCGAGGCTGATAGAGCGGTGCTGATCGGTTCCGGCTTACATCATTATCTTTTATATCAGGAATACTCTGCATTGACAGAAATGGAACGGATCAGTATAGTATGCCAACATGGACACTGCTCAAAACAGTTCCCAAACAACATTAATTGCATTACTATGCTAATCTGCATGTTTATGTTTTCATTCCATGGGAAGATAATTGTTGTAATTTAAGTAAATACAAACGCCCACAAACATCGGTTCCGGGAGGGGAGGTGGTGCCGGCTTCGGCAGCGAAGACCCGTGCGCGCTACTTTTTTCTCCCCGGTTTCCGGCACCTCCTCCCCTCCCGGAACCGATCAGCTTCTCCATAAACTTCCCCTCTCTTATTGACTCCGCTCCTCCATCGCTGACACAGGCAACCGGAGTGAAAGATTGAGATGCCGTCGGGGGCTGGGTTTCCGGCACCTGCTCCTCTCCCGGGTTTGATAGTGCAGGGGTTTTCCTTTTTTCACGCCACATGCTACAGGTGTTCGCCGTCCATATTGGGTTGCATACCTTTGGGCGGGCGGGAGGGATGCTGCCGACTATATGTCTCCTTACCACTCCTGGCAGCGGGGACCCGAAACAGTTGGGTGAATTCGACAAAAACGGAAGTCGAAAGGGGTTTTTGCCTTCCGTTCTTCCTTATGTACATTGAAAAACTTTCCATATGTATCTAATCTATATGTATATTAATCCATTTTTTATCTTAATATACTGTACTCATGATGTCAATTGATTTTAATCTTGATAATGATAATTAGGCTTTAAAAAGCTTGGAAAATCTAGCAACCTACACAATTCTGGCACTTACCATTTCAAGAATAATATGGACACGTTACTATTTTTGGGATTTTAGATGGTCCGAAGACAATATTTGACGCAAGAGGAGATCTTGGAACAACTCGAAAAGTTTTTTTCCGATAAAAGTGACCTTAGCGATGAAGACGATATTACTAAAATTGAAGAAATTAACGCCATTGATGATGAGAGTGGACAAGAAGAGGAGACTGAAGATGATGTTGCTCAGTCACCCAGATCAAAGTTTTAGAGCCCACCCAAGAAAGCTACCCTCTGAAGGGAAGAAGTTAGATGCAACAAGTCACTGGCCTTGTCTAGATGAACTTTAAACTACTAGAAAGTGTAGGTTGCAAAACTGTACTAGCCGTACGAGTGTGATGCGAAAACTTTGACGTATGTTTATGTCTTTCCAAAAACAAAAAAATATTTCAAACAATTTCACTGTGAAGGATGAAAATTATCCTAATAAATAACTATGGATTTTGTTTAAACTGTTATTTTTAGAGATTTATTCAGATAATCCAAACCTACACAAGTTCGTAGGTTTAGTTAAAAAGCCTCCAGTAAGGCCGAACCTACGTAATTATGTGGTTCCATACGAGGCTAAATCTAACATCCGGTATTTTTTTTCCAATCAAATATGATCCTATCAACCAGGGGAAACTAACAAAACATTCTATTTCAACCAAAAAAGTTTCAGGTCGTAAAGGGTTAAGAAAGAAGAATACTGTTATACATTTTTAGGATACACAAAAGCAGTAGTGATACAAGAATGAAATGTAGCGAATATTACGAAATACGAAGCACGGTAGATTTTGCTTAAAATGCAAACTTTATACTCCAATAATTGCCATTAAAATAATAGTTTATTAAAATTACTACAGAGATATTTACAAATAACAATATCCAATTTCCTTTAAACTTGAATCATTCTACATAATCTTCATCACATATTATATAATACTAGCAGGTTTGCCCGCTTCGCTAGGCAATATATTTAAGTAGATCCTAAAATCTCTACATCATTATTCAAAAAAATCCACCCCTCAAAAACGTGTTTTTTCCTCCTTTAAAAGGGACAGGAGGAAATTCTCCAAAATCAAATTATAATGCGCATAGTCAACACACGTATAACAATTGATCTTACAGAAATAGTTTAGAACAAGTTTACGCTTGGAAACGCGTTTATTATCCTCACGACCCTAAGGGGGAGAAGAAGGAGGGAATTTCGTAAAATCACGTTACAGTAGGTGTCGGATACATATAAATAATTTGCGTACCAAAATTCGTGACCACAGCTTCCATAGATTTCCCAGTACAAATTTAGCGTTAGAAGGGGGGAGGGGTCAAGAGTTCCCATCCCTCGAAACCCCCCAAATAAAAATCATAAAGGAAATATAATATGTGTTAGGAAATAGCCTAAAGAAGATACGTGGCTGTTTTCAACATCCTTGTACACTGTAAACGTAAATGTCTTAAATTCAGTTAAAATAGTGTCTTAAATGGATGGTCATTTTTAAAGCGAAAAAAAAAAAATGTCTTACTTTTCAATACACCTTTTTATAACTGAAATTAACACATTGCAAGTGTCTTAAAACGCCGCCATGTTAGACTTAAAAATACTACCATTTTTAAAGCTTTTCAATAAATAAATAAATAAATATGGCGTACGATTTTGTTTTTCTGTTAAAAATAGATTTTAGAATTGTTTAGAGCATTAATGAAATATTTATCTGTATTAATAAATAAATAATAAATAATAAATATAAAATATAAAAATGACATTATACGGCCTTGTGATTCGAACTTACACTGCCCAAAGAAACTGAAACCTTGAGTCAAGCATTTAAGTTTTAGAGGAAAATATAGATATTTCACTTTTGCAAAAGATGAAATTTTTTAAATATTGAAAACATTTTAAAAGCTTTCGAGACCTTTCAAATTTATGGTTTAACAAATACGTATATAGAAACTAATGACTAATAATATTGGTCTCGATAGCTTTTTAAAATATTTTTAATATTTAAAAAATTTGATCACTTGCAAAAGTTAAATATCTATATTTTCCTCTAAAATTTTCTTAATGTCGAAACTTTCATTTTTTTAGCATTTTTTGCAAGAACAACTTTTTATTTTATGCTTTTCAGGGCTCCACAATAAAAAGCTTCTACTGTTAAAAAATGTTTTTTTTTACTTAAATGATTTTTTAATAGTTATGTCTAGTCTCCCCAAGTTTTCTTCATGGTTTCCCCATGTCTTGTCTTCTCAATTTTTTCACCATGAAAAATTTGGAGCCGAGTTATGATTACAAGCGTGTTTTTGCCTCCTGCCCCTCAGCGGGTGAACAGGGGGAATTTCACAAAAGTAGACAGATAAGTTGGGTAGAGATCTAAATTCCTGCCAGATGTTGTCCAATTGCGTCCAGCCGATCTCATGTGATACCCAGACAAAAGTAGCGTTACATTCTCACAGCGACAACGACCCACACATACACAAAGCCAGACACACACACACACATGTGGAGAAGTTTCTGAAGTCATTTTCCGGTTTCACGATGTTTGAAATGTACGACACCGCATTTTTTTTTTTTTTTTTAATTCTGAGAAATTCACAGACAAAATGTGATTTTATCAATGTATATGGCATATCTGATGAGAAAGCTACATTCTAAAAATATTGCTTTGGATAAAATAAATCCCCATCCTATTGTAAAATTAACGAAATTTTCTTCAAGCTTTACGGGATATTTTTGGAAGCAAAATGTATACTCAAAAAATCCATTTACAGCAATCCTTAACAATACAACGACCGTATAATGCCATATTTCAACAGTAAGCTACAGATTTTGCTGATTTTTTTAAACGTTATTTAACACAAATAATTAACGCATTCGGTATTAAATCATTCAAATTTTGTTCTGAGTAATTGAGGGGTAAGTGCTCCTTAAGGTATGTGCCTACATATGAAGCACTTTTTAAAAAATACATAAATTTTAATGAAACGTGTATTTAATTGAAACATGTATTTAGTTAAGATGTGATACAAAACTATGAATTTAAATGAAATTTTACGCCACATCTCCTATAACAGATTCTAAATGAATATATTTCAATAATCTTTAAACAGTATAGAAATAACATATTTACCTTGGTTCTGTAGCAAAAGGTTTGCTGTACTTATAAGATTTATTGAAATATTCCATACTTGGTACAAAAGCTCAAAATTAAAACAAGAAAAATCCTCACATCTCCAAAAAACTGTCAGTAAAATCAATAAATAAGTACAAAGAGGTTAGATTTTGCTACAAAACATAGCTAAAGATGAATAAAACATTTTGACAAAATTTCAGTTTAATATTCTAAATACATTTTGAGAAATAAATGTAATATTAAAAAAAAAAAAAAAAAAAAATCTGGCATCCGAAACTTCACTTCCGGTTTTTTATTTATACTATAACTTTGCTTCTAGTTATCGTAAAAATAAAAATAAAGTATTTTTGAATCCTAATGTGTGGCCTATAAAATGAACAAATAAAAAAATTTCAAAAAATTTAACCAAAACGACGATTTTAGGGTGGGCACATACCTTAAGGCTTTAAACACGAATACCCAAAATGTATATTAATAAAATCAGACTTTAGTGTGTAAATTTTGCGATATCTTCACGTTTCACATATCATGAAAGCTAAAAATTACTTGAAAATTTTTTCTTTGTGAGTATATCTGTCTGTGAGTATGTATCGGACGTTGAGTATGTACGTATGTAAAGCTATTTTTATCCAGGTATCACGTGAGAAAAGTTGGACAGAATTCAACGACACTTGCCAGGAATTTAGGTCTATAACCAGCTTAAAATTATGTCTTTCAACTTTTACGAAATTTCCTCCCATTTCCCCTTGAGGGGGCAGGAGACAAAAACACGTTTGTAAGAATATGTCGGCTCATAATTACGTTATGGTGAAGACATTTCACATGTAGAGACTAGATTTGAGTACAAAGATTAAACGTTTTCTTTTATTTAGAAATTTTCGATTTTAAAGGGGTGTGTGGAGGGACATTGATTTTCGAGGGGAAATTTCATGAATCCCGGCTTTTTCGGCAGAACTCTAGCAAGAATTGTACGTTGAAAACAACAATGCGTTTTCCTTAGAATATTTCCCAAAATGTATATATTTTCCTTTTTTTGCGATTTTCAATTTTTTTAGGGGGCGTTGCGAGGGGCAAATTTATAACCCTCTAAACCCCCTTTTATTTAAATTTGTCCTGGGAAATCTCTAGGAACTGTGGTCACAAATTTTTGTGCGTGTTTTGTTCATTTGTATATGGAGCAAAAGACACTTTTTCAAGCTAATACTGCTCTAAATTATCGCGATCAAGTGATTTTCGTGGTGCGGGTCGGTTATACGTAACCAATACGTAATATAAAGTAATTTTGCGAAATACCCCCGCCCACTCTGCAAGGGGGATTTTCGGAGAAAAGCATGTTTTCAATCATAACTCTGCTCCAAATTCTCTCAGGAAAGAGATTTTTTTATGTGTCTGTTGGTTATGTGTATGCAACATGCACTATAAAGTAATAGCTTGCATCGAAGCGGGAAAAGCCTGCAATGATGTAAATGTTATAACAATATGAAAGAAGTAAACATCTTTAGAAAAAAAAAGAGTTTTTCTTTTAATTTTTTTTTTAGTTATATATAACTTATTAATTAGCTTCTGATAGCTAAAATGTCAATAGTTTTATGTATTGACTGACCGAGACGCAATATGTTCTTGTTGCATATGACTTTATTTCACAAATCAATAAATAAAAATCTGGCAGTGCAAAATAAAAAAAATCTAAGGTTATTTAAAAAGCGGAATATGCACTAAACATAAAAATATATGTGCAAAGTTAAAATGCAAAAAATTGTATCATAACATTAACACTTTGTAAGCAGTATCACACAAAGAATTCAGGTACGTCATAGGCTGCCAGTAGAAAGGCTTTTTTTTTTCCCCCGTCAGTTGTGTTATGCTAATTTCTTTTGTATAAATTTATAGCGCACTGTTTTGTGCATATACAATTTAAAAGACAATGTACAGAGTGACTTAAAAATAATTGAATCCATTGCTTTCTATTTGGTGAGATTAGTAGGAATCCATTTAAAATTCTATTTGCGTATGACTAATAAAAATTAGATTTCAGTCATGCCAACTAAAGCACACATATTCTCCTTTTTCTCAGCGAATAACATAGTTTCGAACCATAGATATTTTATTATTATTATTGCTATTTATATTGTTATTTATGACATTTTTCTTTTCTTTTATTATATTTGTATATATATATATATATATATATATATACGGTATCATAATTCTATTTGTAGTTTTTGATTAAATTTTTATTTAAACAAGAAAATTAAAATGAATGTATGTCTAAGCTTTTAGGTAAACTGTATTATAATTATGGAAGCGTAGTTCAATTTTTTTACTGAAAGAAACATTGTATGCGATACATATTTATTTTATGCATGCACGTCTTTAAAATGAATGTTTCATTTTATCCATATGATGAATGAGTTGTCAACAGGAAAATTGATTTTTTCTCTTGCTAGAAAAAATAAATAATAAAACATAAAAAAATGAGGCTTCGATCCAGTAAGAAAGTCTGATGAAAATAAAATAAATAAATGAAACATCTAATGAAAAAGAATACATTACTGCCAAATCACTATTAGTTTACATGGGAACTAAAAATTTTCTATGAATATGCCGTCTAGAATATTTGAAAATCATGTCTTTGCAATTTGCAAAAATGTAATTACTTACTAATTTTTTTTTTCAAATCAGTTATTGATTCTTCTGATATATTAGTGTGCACGATATATTATATAGTACACTAACTATGTATTATTGAAAATGTAGAATTTTATATTACACATAATAAATTTACAAAGTCCCTCGTATTATATATTTTACTTTTTTTATATTAATTTCTCAATTGAATGTTTTACATATTATGTAAATATATATTGTTCATATGTAGTTTCATAGTGTAATTTTTATAGTTTATTAAAATTCATAATTTTTCTTTTCTTTTTCTTTTTTTTCTTTTTTAATTACGAAAATAATATTAGCCTTTTTGCAGCTAAAATGTTATATAAATACAAATGAATACAATTAAATTTTCGCAAATGCAATCCCAACTAATTTTATCACTTAAATTATAAATGCACGCATTTCAATAAATATTAATACTGTTACGAAATTGTAAATAATTGTGTTTATTTTTGTATAAATTCTTTCAAAGAGGCTTAGTAAATTGATAAAGCGCTAATTTTGTGCATTTCTAGTCGTTTTAGCGTTGAAATAGCCTTATTTTCCCTTAAAAACGCATTAAAAAGGCCCAGTAATGCAGGTAATGGATTTGGCGCCAAATTTGGCGACTTTTTCCCACCTTGGCGATTTTCTTGGCGACCTTGGCGAGAAAATCCTTATATGGGATATACCAAATATGGAAGCTGTAAGTTGATTGTTTGACCACTTTCTAGAGTTTTCTCGAAAAATCTGGGTTCCATGGAATAGCATCGCAAAGAGAGATGAAAGATAGCCTGAGTCAAGAGATGAAAGAAATGAAGGTAGCACAAGAGAAAATGGAAACATCGCAAAGAGAGTTGAAAGACAGTTTGACCGAAGAAATTAAATCTAATCAAGACGAGGTGAAGAGAGAACTTTCGACAGTAAAGGAAGTGATTGAAAGTAAATTATCGGATATGGGAAGCAGAATAGATGGAATAGAAGAGAAAGTTTTGAAAATAGAAGAGAGTTTTGAAGAGAAAGCAATGAAGATCGAGGAAAATGTTATGAAAGTAGAAAAGAATTTTGAAGAGAGATTTATGAAGATAGAAGAGAATTTTGAGGAGAATTTTAAAGAAAACTTTGATCAAGAGCTGAAAGGAAGGGTTTCAGAGATAGAAAGCAAGTTAAAGAGAATAGAAGAAGATTTGGAGAAAAAAATGGAAGAAAAGTTAGAATCCATGCCCCAGGAAACTGAAAAGAAAGAGAGAAGAATCCAGAATCAGGAATTTATTAAGCTATCTACCTACGATGGCAGTTCCTCCTGGCATGTATATAAGACGCAGTTTTCCATCGTTGCTGAAGCTAACGGCTGGGACTCTGCCGCCAAGTCAGTCCACTTAGCAGCAGCATTACGGGGAGATGCAGCCGAGATCCTGAGAAATGTTTCTAAAGAAGAAAGGAACGACTTCGAGGCCCTGACTAGAGCACTGGAGCTAAGGTTCGGAGAGAAGTGTTCTAAGGACTATAGTCGCCTCCAGCTAAAGTCCCGTTACCAGAAAACGGGCGAAAGTTTGCAAGAGCTGGCAGCGGACATTCAGAGATTGGCACACCTAGCAATCTCAGACTGTCAAGCTGATACTCGAAACGACTTAGCTCTTCAGTACTTTATCGATGCTGTTCGGGATCCAGAAATTCAAAAAGCGCTGAGACTTTCCAACATCAGAGACATAGAATCAGCTTTAAGCTATGCACTTAGGATAGAGGCAGCCCAACAAGCCCCCCGTAAAGACCGCAATACCATAAGAGCAGTCTCATTAAACGATACGCCTGCTGGTGAGAATGAAATGAAGAGAAGTATCGAAGAGATCTTAAAGAGATTGCGCAGCCTGGAGAATAAAAAGGAAATAAAGGACCGGAAGATAAAGTGCTGGGGCTGTGGAGGGGATGGTCGTGAAGAGGAACTGCCCTGTAGGACCAACTATAGGAAATCACCCGCCTTCACCATCACTACAGGGAAACTAAGAGGAGGCCATCTCGCGGGGCGGAGGTTGCCTAAAATTAAAGAGCCCCAATTTACAGTATTTCATGTTTCATCGATGAGTGGCGGCGATAATGGACTTCACGTCTATGGCCAAGTCAACAACGCCACCTGCCGGATGATTCTGGACACGGGAGCCAACGTGACTATCATTAGAACGGATTTGGCTCAATAACTAAAAGACAAGATCATCTGGACGCCGCTCTGCGTTAAACTCCAGACTGTGACCGGAGACGAAATCAAAATATATGGAAAAATGAACTTGGCCATCACTTTTGGGAATGCCAGTTACCATCATATGGCATATGTGGCTGATATAAGAGATCCTTTAATCATTGGAATTGATTTCCTGAGAAAATTAAACTTTCAATTGGACTTCAAGAATAATGAACTGCATTCGAGTTCGGAAGACATCGCTGTGTTCAACACTGAAAATCAAGACATTCAGACAATTTGCCAGATAACAGCCAAGTCTGAAATTTCCATCCCTCCACACACAGAGACAATAGTTTCAGGAACACCACCTACAAAGCAATACTTCCGCTATGGACTGATTGAATACCCGAATACAGACAATAGCCCAAAAGGAGTTCTGGTAGCTTCATCTCTAGTTGATCTCTCAAAGAGTACTATTCCTGTGAGAGTCGCAAACATCAGCGATAAGGCCCGAACAGTGAAGAAGGATGAGGTGCTAGTAGCCTGCACTCCTGTAACATGCATCAACCGCCCCACGCAGTCAACTGAATCCAAGTCTTCTGAACAATTAATAACGGAATTACTCAAGAATGCAGAGTTAGGAAAGGAACAGAGATGTGCTGCGGAGAAGCTACTCCAAGAATTTAAAGACCTTTTTTCTCGAACACCTGAAGACGTCGGGAGAACGAACATCACCCAGCACAGAATTGATACAGGAAATCATCCTCCAATCAAACAACAACCAAGAAGACTTCCCTTTGCTAAACAGGAAGAGGTCACTGAACTTCTAAGTGAAATGCAGCACAATGATGTCATCGAGCCATCAACGAGTCCTTGGGCCTCTCCCATAGTACTGGTGCGAAAAAAGGATGGTTCAACAAGATTTTGTGTGGATTATCGTCGTTTGAATGACATCACGAAGAAAGACAGTTACCCTCTTCCCAGAATTGACGTCACATTAGACACACTTGCTGGCAATAAATGGTTCTCGACGTTGGATCTGAAGAGCGGTTACTGGCAAGTAGAATTACATCCTGATGATCGTGAGAAGACTGCATTCACCACGGGACAAGGACTGTGGCAATTTAAAGTTATGCCATTCGGATTATGTAATGCATCTGCCACCTTCGAACGCCTGATGGAGACAGTGCTAAAAGGACTTTCCTATGAAGCCTGTCTGGTGTATTTGCATGATATTATCATTGTGGGGCGCACCTTTGAAGACCATCTACGAAACATCCGAAAGGTGCTGGAGAAACTCAGAATGGCTAACCTCAAATTGAATCCAGGCAAGTGTAACTTGTTCCGTCGAGAAGTGAGCTACATCGGCCATATCATCTCTGCCGAAGGTGTGAGAACTGATCCTGAGAAGATCTCTGCAGTCGAGAACTGGAGTCGCCCTGAAAATGTACACCAACTACGAAGTTTCCTGGGGTTATGTACTTACTACAGGAAGTTTGTCAAGGGTTTCTAGAATATTGCCAGACCACTGCACAAGCTGACGGAAGCCAAACAGAAGTTCCTGTGGACAGATGAATGTGAAAAAGCGTTCAAGCGACTTAAAGAGGCCTTAACATCATCGCCTATCTTGACATATCCACAGCCCGACAGACAGTTCATACTTGATACAGATGCCAGCCATGAGAGTGTCGGTGCTGTTCTGTCGCAGGAAATTGATGGTCAAGAACATGTCATTGCCTATTGGAGTAAATGCCTATTCTAAACCGGAGCGAAATTACTGTACCACCAGGAAAGAGCTACTCGCCATCGTAAAAGCCATAGAACATTTCCATCATTACCCGTACGGCAGAAGATTTCTGCTCCGGACTGACCATGCATCTTTAACGTGGTTGCTCCAGTTCAAGAACCCGGAAAGTCAGATTGCCAGGTGGATACAACGCCTGCAGGAATATGACTTCGAGATACGTCATCGTAAAGGGACTCTACATGGTAATGCAGATGCCTTGTCACGTAAGCCCTGCTCGGAGAGCTGCAAGTACTGCTCTAGAGCCGAACAGAAATACCTGCCGATAAATCCGGTTGCCTGCCAAGTCTCTACACCATCAGATCAAGATCCCGATCCATGGAGTGACGAAGAACTTAGAAAAGCCCAGTTGGAAGATCCTGACATAAAGCCAATATTACAGCTGAAGGAGACGACCAGCAACAGACCTATCTGGCAGGACATTTCCAGATTTAGTCCCATTACGAAAAGTTATTGGGCTCTTTGGGACTCTCTTCATATCAGAAACGGCGTATTATACAGAAAGTGGGAATCTGACGATGGGAAAAGCTTCAGATGGCAGATTTTATTACCAAGATCAAAAATTCCAGCTGTTTTAGAACAACTGCATAGTAGCTCTACCGGAGGCCATTTTGGGGTAATGAAGACTCTGCAGAAAGTTCGGGAACGCTTCTACTGGTGCAAGGCAAAGGAGGATGTGGAGAAATGGTGTAAATCCTGTGATGCTTGTGCGGCACGTAAAGGCCCGCAGAAACGAAGTCGAGGAAGACTGCAACGGTATAACGTAGGAGCACCATTTGAACGGATTGCAATCGACATCTTGGGTCCTTTGCCACGGACCTCCAGTGGAAATAAGTACATTCTCGTCGTGATGGACTATTTCACCAAGTGGCTTGAGGCATATCACATTCCCAATCAAGAGGCATGCACAGTCGCAGAAGTCCTAGTGCAGCAATGGGTGTCAAGGTACGGCACGCCCTACAACTTCATACCGACCAAGGTAGGAACTTTACCTCTGATGTTTTCAAAGGACTGTGTGAACTACTCGGCATAGACAAAACCCGGACAACACCCTTACATCCCCAGTCGGACGGCATGGTCGAGAGGTTCAATCGTACCATTCTGAATAAACTCTCCCTTCTGGTATCAAGGAACCAGCAAGATTGGGACTTGAAGTTGCCATTGTTCCTGCTGGCTTATCGAAGTGCTGTCCATGAAACCACCGGCTATACTCCAGCCCCGATGCTGTTTGGACGGGAACTTCGTCTCCCTTGTGATCTCCTGTTTGGTTGTCCACCCGATGCGCCTTCATCGCCCGAGGAGTACATCCAAGATCTCCAGGCACGATTTGAGGACGTTCACAACTTTGCTCGGTAGCGAATTCACATTGCATCGGAGAAAATGAAGACAAGGTACGATCTAAAGGCTACGCAACATGAGTTTCAGGAAGGAGAGAAGGTCTGGTTGTGGAATCCTGTTCGACGCAAAGGACTCTTCTCAAGTTACAGTGCAACTGGGACGGACCATACACAGTCTTAAAAACGCTGAATGATGTAGTGGTGCGGATCACTAAAACACCTTCATCAAAACCGAAGGTGGTGCACTATAACAGGCTAGCCAAGTACCACAATTACCGGTAATATTAAAATAAAAAATGTAAATACTGATAAAATTTGCGCATGCGTAATGTAAATATTTGTATATAAATATTTGTACATATTTGTGAATTTTGTAAATAGTTGTATATAAATATTTGAACATATTTGTGAATTTTGTAAATATTTCTCACTTGATTTGTATTTCTATTTTATCGTTATATGCAACTTAGTTTTTGTGTTTTAGATTGTGTAAATTTGTTTAGTTTCGCCTCTTGACCAAGGGTTGCACTGCCCGGGACGTGCAGTCCTTGGGAGGGAGGCAGTGTTACGAAATTGTAAATAATTGTGTTTATTTTTGTATAAATTCTTTCAAAGAGGCTTAGTAAATTGATAAAGTGCTAATTTTGTGCATTTCTAGTCGTTTTAGCGTTGAAATAGCCTTATTTTCCCTTAAAAACGCATTAAAAAGGCCCAGTAATGCAGGTAATGGATTTGGCGCCAAATTTGGCGACTTTTTCCCACCTTGGCGATTTTTTTGGCGACCTTGGCGAGAAAATCCTTATATGGGATATACCAAATATGGAAGCTGTAAGTTGATTGGTTGACCACTTTCTAGAGTTTTCTCGAAAAATCTGGGTTCCATGGAATAGCATATAAGGAGCGCTTCCTCGCCAAGGCAGTCAGTTCAGTTCAGATCTCAGCCAGCTTCGCTAGTGCTTGCATTCCTCTTAAGCCTCTTTGAGAGAGACTTGCTTCAAGTGTTATTGCTATACCGTTTGTACTGTGGATTTGCTATTGACAGCTGTTGTTTAAGCTGTGGTTACTGCTTGAATTGAAGCTGATAATTGGTTTATTGACCTGTATTTTTCTGGAACTTTCTGTGAATAAATTACTGAATCTTTGTACGATTGGCCTTTCATTCTCAGACAACTCACGAACCCCCACGTACGCAACAATACTTTAAATATATTGCATATGAACAGTATCACAAAATAAATAAATACAAAGCAAAAAATAAATATTAATTTTTTTTTTTTTTTCATGTAATTTGTCTGATATTTAGCGATTAATCACCTCAAACATATGCATTTAATTCATATTTTAACATAGGTAATAGAGTCTACATAAACAAATGTTCCAAATTACAATATATATTATACATACATACATACATACACACACACACACACACACATATATATATATATATATATATAATAAAGATGATTATATATAATAAAGATGATCTATTAAGTATAGTAGAAGCCAAGCAACAGATACAAGATCACTGAAACACCAATGACCAATAAGATTTAAAAAAATTTTATCAGTGGATGAAATACACTAATGAATATATATATATATATATATCTTCCTTGTAAAAATAAATATTTAAGTTTGGAATAAATTCATCTAAATAAAGATTTTTTAGTAATTTTTTCCACCTGAGTATACGTAACTTGAAAAAAAAAAATCTTTCGAAAACACGAAAAAATGTGTTTCGTGTTTCTGTATTTTGCATGCACTTGAAAAAGGAAGTTTTCCAATTCATGTAGCACCTAAAAAACGTTTTAAGTTTTTAAAATATAATTTTTTTCTGAAAAGATTTATTTACATTGTTATTGTAAAAACGATATGCTTTACCACGCAAAATCTGACACCCCATCTGATTTATATGTTATTATGTTATTCCCATGTTATGTCATTTTATAATAATATTACTATTTACTTCAGTACAGTGTTTGTGACTGCAGTAGAACGCACTCCATTAATTATGAAAAAAATAAAATTAAATGCAATAATGTATTTTAGACTAAAGGTTTGTGTATTTTAATATCGAAAGTAAAATGCGCAGGTAGCAACGACTTATACAAATTCGATAAATGATTATAATTATAATATGGCTAATATATACAACATCATGAGAGTACTTAAAAATCCCTGCATGTGATCGCAACACTAACTAATACTCCTTTACAGTGAAAAAAAAAGTAAGAAAGAAAGAAAAGAAAAGGAAAGAAAGAAATACAAATTTCCAGAAAATGAAGTAATTCAAAAAAGCTTAATTTTATATGTATATTTTTATATGTATATTTTTCGCAGATGAACTCCGAGAAAACAAAACCTAATGAAAGTGCAGACCCAGGATTAAACGATAAAGAAAAGCGCATGAGAAAAAAGAGAGGAAGTTTAAGTAAGTTATGTGTAGTATATCAATATGTTCAAAATGCTAAAATTTAAATATATATTTCTCAGTTGACTTGATTTTTTTTTTTTTTTTTTTGGATGTTCATTACAGTGCATTTTATAAAAATACGGATCAGATTTGCAATAAAATCAAAAAAAAAATTTTTAAATAGATATCTAAAACTAGTATGTTGTGGCCACCACAAGACTTTCTTCTATATTTTCCTATACATATTCAATCAGTAACAATATTAAAAAAAAAAAAAAATTTTTTTTTTTTTTTTTGTGAAAATTAATACATATTTAATCACTAACAATAATTGAAAAAAAAAAAAAATCGAATTTTTTTCAGTTTTTTTTTTTTTTTTTTTTTTTTTTTTTTGTTGTTAAAAGTAAAAAAAATCGATAACTTTGTTTTAAATTATCACAGATTTATGGTTCAACCATTCGTTTTAAAGGTATTGACGAGATCTTTCGAATGATACCCATCTTCAAAATTTAACCCCCCCCGGGGGTACTTCCCCCCCAGGGGGGGAACCGATGCCCCCCCATGCACAAATTTTTTTCTTAGTTAACTACTACTATCATCAATAATTCAAATTAATTTTACAATCACAAGTTTAAAATAACTCTCATTATGCCCATTTATACGGAATTTTGTCCTATGCTGCCATGTTAAAAATTTGCATAAAATGCGATTACAGCGCCACCTGTTGAGCTATTGATCCCCAAATCTAATGGGCACCAGTTCATGTCAGGGTGCAACTAAATACCAAGTTTGGTTAAATTTCATTCATATGTTCGTGAGATACAGCGTCCACAAAAAAATGATACAGACAGACACACAGACACACAGACAGACAGACAGACATTTTTTAAAAACTATCAATTCGTGTTCAGGACATCCCAAAACGTGTAGATCCGTCAAAAAACGGAGGTCGAAAATTTTCGCGAATTCAATACTTTCTCTATATTACATATAGAAGAAAGTAAAAACTGTATTTTTTGTTAAATTTTTACATACATGTCAACATTTTACTCTTTTACTCCCAAACAAATTAACCTTTTAGAAATCTAATCCTTAGAGTTTTAAAGGACACTTCAAAGAACATTATTAAAAAAAAAAAGTTGTTTCAAAAAATTAGAAATTGTAGGAGAGGATAGATTTTAAAAATTATTTATTTAAAAAATAAATAAATAAAATAAAATTTTTAAATTGTACCAAAAAAGTGTATTGTAAAATACTTAAATAAAAAAAGTTGTTCCGAGTCCCCTTAAGTATTTAAAAGTAAAATAAATTTATTTTAAACATTTTTTTATTGTTAGATATTTTTATATTTCTATATTTTAAAGTACTTATTGAAAAAATTGCGTATAAAAAGAAGTATACAAAAATTCAATGACTAGATAATTGAAAAGTGTTACATGAATTTTAAATTTTCTTCTATTAGAAATTAAGCGTTATTTTTGATTTGACACATATTTATATCAAAACATGTATTTGAATTACTTCAATATTTTTGTTTGAAAAAAAATTGAAAAGTATTTATGATTTCGGTTTATCTGTATGCTTCTTCGCACACTAAATTCCGTAAATATTTTTAGAATACCTTTGAAATGGTATTTCTAGCGCAAGTGCACTACAGCATGTTAAAATTTTAAAATTCTATAAATAGCTCAATTTGTTTGTGTACAGGGATTCATAAAAGATTTCGGAGTCATTTTGGCATATGGAAGGTATTTCTTGTAAAGATATTTTAATACCTATATCCGCACATCCCATAACGTATTTAACATGCATTATTTAGATGCATGTTTAATATACCGCATTTCACGAAAATGTTTCATATACCACATAGTATGTTAAGAGCAAACATTGGTTTACAGGGACTCTAAGAACAATATCAGATACGTTCGCTAATAGAAGTTCGTTAATGTGAATTTTAGTTCTGTTATCTGATTTCAACACATTTCAACAAGATTAAAATATATAAATGACATCACTTAGTCAATACTTTTCTGCCAGTCTGTCCATATTCCGTGATAGGTAAATATTTTGAGAAATTAAAAAACTGATATTACATTTTTTCAGGTACATTTTTTGTTTTCCTGTATTGTGTTGCCTAATAAAATTTGCACGTATAGCAAAACTAGATTATGTACAGTATCTCAGAATATTATCCGATGCGATGTAAAATAAAAAATTTCTCTGCCGAACACTACTCGTAAAATACATGGTATGCTGCACCTTTTTTTTAAAGACGATTCAGGTCTGAAGAAGTGTTAATACTAACAGCATCATCATGAATATTAAATGCACTGTTGACTAAACAGTGTACCTGGTTTGTACAGTTTAAAACTATTCTATAATTTATGCGAATCGTATAATTTTGCAGTCTTGTTTGATTTGAATTGAAAAACCAGGGATTAACAAATTTATAAATTTCCGAACCAATTTTTTTTGTTGACTAAAATTTATGAGATTACAACTTTCAACAATATTTACATTTATCATGACATGATTTAGATATGACAAATTATTCTTAACACGCAAGAGGCGGCTGTAAGGAAAAAGAAAATTGTAACACTCAAATTATAAAATCTCAAACTCTAATTATAAAAACTCAAAAAAAAAAAAAAAAAAAAAAAAAAAAAAGATAGATAGAAATCAAAAACACATAGAACATAAAAATATATCTTCTTTTAAATATTTCAAATATTTCTGAACAAAAATTCGAAAATAAAATATTATATTGAATTTTGTTTTTTACTATAAGGTTTAAAAATTATTTAAAAATGTAAACAAAGAACGAATTTTCTAAATATTTTCCTCATTCTGTGAAATTGAAAAGAGCCCTGTGTTTTGCTCATCTTCACTGATTTCTCGCCCTCATTTAAAGCTGTTGTACCACTTATAAGTTTGTGTTCTTGGAATGATGCATCAACGTATAATTTTCGAATCAACGCTGAAGTTCCACAGTTTCTAATAAAATTTAATGTTACAATGTTGCTCTATTGTGTAGCAATTCTTTTTTTTTCTGTTCAGTACCTTCTGAGTAAATGAAAATGACTACGGCGTTTTGACATGCTGGCGATTAAATAAACAGTTTAAACTGGCTTTAGCAGGAATTAAAACATGTCATTCTTTCTAAACTTATTTTATTCTTTCACTTATGTATTTTATCGTTTGGTTTTTTTTTTTTTTTTTTTTTTTTTTTTTGTCCAGTTTATTTCTGGTAGCATTTTGTAGATGTGCGTGCATGTGTTTGTATAGACATACCTCTTAATAATATTTTAATGAGCATTTATCTAGATTTCGTAAGATCTTCTTTCGAACCTCATTTAAGAAGAAGACTTTTAAAAATGTAAAAGGGTTTTGCATTGACAAAAACGATACTAAAATGTTAAAAAAAGAAAAAAAAATCATGTGGACACCGCATGATTTTCTTATACACCCATTGCAATATACATATTGTTATATAAACAGTGGCATTTTTGTGTGAGGTAAAGGATTCTTAAACCAACAGACAGGTTCTCCAGTTGACGAAAACAAGTAAAAAAATAAATGAATAAATACAATTGTTACTCTAACTACAAAAGCCACGATAATCCTCGCCGAAACAAATATAGTATTTTTTTCACGGCTTGTTACAGATTCTCTCATTGGCAAATGCAAAGCTTAGAGTTCAATGAAAATCATTCGAGTATAGATGGTGTACTTTTATTCTCTTTGGAAAATAAATAATGGTGAGTGACAACACATTTTACTAAAACAGTTAACTCAGTTAATATTGAGAAAAGGTTTACTAATTATGGATATTCTGAAACAGTATTTTCCACCAAATTTGATCGCTAATCGCCAAGCCACCATATTTATAGATAACGCAGCAGTTGATTAAAGATTATAGATGTATTAACGCAGTAATCATATTAACGCAGACGTAATATCATTACGGGTTCTATCTACGGGCTGAATATTCTCTAAATAAAATGCATTTGTAGACTACAACCTGCTTATGTCTTTAAAAATTATTTTCTACTTGCAAAAATGTCGATAACTTTCATAACAATTTCATTAAATACTCTATCATTAGCTTCTTTTAAAATCTCTTTGATGGTAGGTCATACATAATGGTCAAAACCTCTTTATATTTTTCATCATTATGAACATAATTTTCGTAAATATCTACAAAACAGAAAGACTAAGGCGAAACGTTGACCACTAGATGTTATAACAAACCTATCTACCAATTTGCAACTTTCTACGTCCAAACGTTTTTGAATTAAGCAAGATACATACACACATACGTTCATGTCAGGAAAAATCGTATAAATAGTAATCGTCATAGATGTCTCTAAAACGGGAGCTCGTATTACAACCAAAGTTGCAGATGTACAACTAGACATCATGACAGTCAAAAATATAAATTTGCAGCATTCTACGAGCAACCGTTTTTGAACTATACGTGATAGAAAATCCATTTCGCAAATCGAGATTACCATATATTCTCATACTTTGTATGAGAAAGGAAAAATAGCATAGGATCAGATAAATGCATTTTAGAATATGAATGTGTGTAGTACTCCTAACACATTTCATTTCAAAATTTTAAAGAACTTTCATACTTTTTTAATCAGTATGTGCCGATATATAAATGTTTCAGTGAATCTGCTTAACAGGGTTTATAAATATTTAGAAAAAATTGTATTATTCTAAATAACATTATTTAAAATAAATATTCTAAATATCACAAACATAAACGAAACTTGTAAAACTATTAAAGCTCTATTTTCTCTCTTTATTTATTTACTTTTTCAATTTAATCTTTCTGATGAAACTGTAATTTGGGAATAAAAAGATGTAAAACGAAAAATTATCCTCCTAGAATTATAGGAAAAACTTCTACATGATTTGGTTTTTACTTGTTTTTTTCTTTTTTTTTAGACTATGGAATCGTTTCAAATTCATCAAAAAACAAGAATTTCTTAAATAAATAAATAAATAAATAAATAAAATAAATAAAAAGTTTTTATTTATTTTTTATTACTACAGTGAAATCTTTCAAATATTTACTATAATTTCAAATAATAAGAAAATTTCATTAATCAATCATCTTTCCTCAATCAAAGTCTAGTTATTCAAGGTATTCAATAAAGTTTCATGGAGAGTGATTTCATGTATTGCAAAATTTATTTTTTTAAGTAATTGTATTTGTACGGATTTTGATGGAGATTTAATTTGTGAAGGTGGAAAAACTCATTCAGTGATAGTAAAGGGCGTCACAAAAGTCTTAAGAAAAACGATCAATTTCGTGACATTGTGTGATTCCGTTTTATTTCCTGGTCTCTCTAGTCTTGGTCGGTCGATTCAGGTCTAGGACCATAGAGCTGTTAATCGTCCTTAATATCAATAACTATATATACATCAATAAATGTCTGCCGAAAGTGAGACAGTTCATCCATACCTAGTACCAAAATGATAAAATAATGTTCTGGCTAAATCGCGCCGTAGTCAATATTCGAAAAAAATGTTTGGAATGTCTCAGAGAATAGAAAGAATTTTTCGTGCCAAAAGATGAAGCGAAAAAATTTTGGGGTAGCGATTTTGGGATTTTAGGGTGTTTTTACAAGTTTGATAAACGATAGTGGATGGGAAGCAAAATCTAAGCGTCAATTAGTGAATAGATTTATTCGAAATTTCAAAGAAGTTGACATATAGGTCATCCAGGTTACGATGAAGAACTTTAATAAATCGCTCTGAAATTTCAAAGATAATGGACAGTTAAAGGCTACGTAAATATGTTTTCTAAATATAAGAGAATAAATTAAAAATTTTGTCTAGCAATATTAAGTTAGTTTTTTTATTTATTTGTACAACGCTCGCTCATTGAATTTGTCTCAATACTTTTGTGAAAACCGTTAAGGAAAAACTTATTTAAAGTCCAGATCATTTAAAGATTTTGGGAACATGAGAAGTGTTTTCTTCAATAAAATTTAAAATGCTAATAAAAATAGCATTCTAATTGTATATGTACTACTAGCCAAAGTGCTTTTCTATATTTAAATGAAAAAAAAATAATAACAAATAAGCCTGACCCAAACCTTATGCTTAATAAACACACACACATATATATATATATATATTCGACTTTTATATTCAAGTCCGTTTACTACTATGTAACTTAATTTATTCACAGCAATATATTATTAAGACAGAGGTTACAGATATTAACATAATTTCAGATGTTGAAGTAATGGAATGCATTTTCTTACATATTATTCTCCAAATAAGGTATTTTAATACATACAAATAAAGCAATAAACAGTCATTTAAAAATGTCTATCCATTTTGTATCAACTGGAAAAAAAAAAAGAAAAAAAACTTGTTTAAAAAGTCAGGAGCTTGCATTTAGATTTCGGATATTTAGAATTCGACTCAATTAAACTCTAGTAGCGAAACTTCTATCTAAAATAGGTCATCAATCTTTTTCTATTTTAGTTGTATTCCGACCACTGTTCTCTGTTTCTTTGTTTTGTTTAACTTAATAGGTTGGTCCAAAAGTTTTGTCTATAGCTTCTTTGAAACATTTAATTTGCACAGTGACTTGGTTTTTTAAGATTTCTAGAAGCCAAACTTTCACTAACTTTTAAACCTATAAAACTTTTTTCACGAGACATTTCACACATTTTTCACTGTCCTTAAACTTCTCAAGAGGTTCTGCTCTCGAACTTTGTAAAAGGGAGGTTTCGAATTGGAACTTAAGTTGTGCTCTTCGGCCTATTTGTTCTGAGTTTTATGTGGTTTTCATGAAAACCGGATAGAACTTTTTAAATATCCCTCCAAGCACACGTTTCCTTCAGACCTACAACGTTAAATTTTAGGTAAAAATACAAAACACCTATTACCAGTACGATTCTGTTCACTATTTTAAAAATTTCTCGTAATTAAGCCAAACATTTTATGACAGAATAAAATACACAGCACACGTAGAATGAGAAATATTTCTCTACACGTAAATTAAAAGATAGAAGCAAATATATTTTTAATAAAATCCACTAAAAAAATTAAAATGGCCTAAAAATCCTCTGTCATTTAAACTAATGCGAAAAACCCTTGCTGAAGTATTTTTTCTGATTCATATATAATCGTGTAACTTTTTTAATGAGAGAAATAAGAGCCATAACGAACACTAATGACAATATCGATTAATTTTTATCGTAAGATACTAGAAAAAAAAAAAAACACAAAATAAAACTTTTAAGTTGGATTTAATCATTTTGCTTGGTTTTCGCTATTTTTCTTCTCTTACCCATATATATATACATATATATACATATATATATATGGTCAAATTTTCAAAACTGAGGCTATATTTACATGCTTTGGAGTCCTCGGAATTCGAAAAAGCAGTATTTTAGTGATTGATTTGTGTCTGTCTGTGGTTGTGCGTTTCTGTGTATATAAATATGTGTGTCTGTTACCAGGATATTTCAAAAAATACTGGAGCAGGAAGTCCAAGCTCAGAATTCTAAATTTGTATCATAAAATTATGTTGCTATAAACTTTTCGTTGGGATGAAACAAATGGTTCATGTTTAAATCCAAGAGAATTCAAATAAATTATGTCTACATAGGCAAAATTTACGCTAGGTACAGTTTAACATCTATAGGCTGCTCTAAACAAAAATGAACTGAACAAATATTTTTATATGCATTAAAGTGTATTTCGTATAGATTATAGTATGAAAATCATTCACCATTTGTTTATAAGGCTACCCAAAAAACTAGAATGTAACTAGAATATACTTTGAAATGGCTGGAAATTCCTTTACAGGTTTGTTTTGTGTTATTAATATAGGTCTGTATTTAAGTACCCAATGCGGTATGTATACAATTTATAGAAGACTTGCAGGACTACCCATAAACCACCGAAAGCTATCCTCTTCTTTATGTAATTCGTGGAAGTGTTTTTTATATTTCATCATGTATAGGAATTTTAGCCAGGAGTAAAAATTAATTCCTCATACCCATATGCTAAATAAAATAGTTTTTAAATTATATTTTGAATTGTTTTTTGTATAATTGCACATTCGCCAAATACTTTTACTCACATTTTTACCGTTTTTTTTTTTTTTTTTTTTTTTTTTCACAAGCGTAACTTAAAAGCAAATAATTGCAGTCATCTCAAATGTTGTATTTTGAAGTTTATATGAGGATTGTATTTGAATAGTCTGATCAGTATTGAAAAGTTTTATCTAATGATGCGGATAAATGATGTCAATAAATTGGAAAAAAAAAAAAAAAAAAAAAAAAAAAAAAAAACTTTAAATTTAGTGACAGTCTTGAATTCTACATAAATGTAGAAGTTATTTTCAAACAGGGGTTAAGGGTTGGTGGTAGCCCACTCATAGAGAATTATTTTTCAAATAAAAATGCTCATAAACATGTTTTTTTTTTTTTTTTTTATGAGGTTTGTATACAGAACTTTTTACTGCACCCACCAATCTGCAATCTGTTTTTACAGAATTGAAATGCAGGGTAAGAGAAAGTCGTGGGGTGCTACATAAGATTTTTTAATTTCATTTAAAAATGAAATTAGGTTTATTAGTATTTTTCTGTATATTCATTTCTTTTTTGTGAACGTTATGTGAAGGTAAATGGCAAAAAATCTTTAATTTAATTTATTTGAATTTTTTATTTCAAAATTGAATTTAAGAAGTTTATATTTGATATTTCTTTATTGTTTAGCCACTTTTTTTTTTTTTTTTTTACTTGAATCTCATTAACTTAACAGATAAGAGTAATAACTGTTCTCACTTTTAAAGTTAATGAAGTTTTTTTTTTTTTTTTTTTTTTTTCAAGAGAAGGTTTACGAAGATGAATGAGCTGTCTTTAACTAATTTAAAACTAAAATAAAACTTATTGAAAAAGTTGTAAGAAGGCGTTTATTACTTTAGATAAAAGTTCAATTAAAATGGATTGGATATATTTTATTTTATTTTTACTTTTTTTAAAAAAAGAAATGAATGATTGTGGGGCGAAATTCTTAATATTTATAATTTCTTGGTGTATGAATTTAAATTAAACTTTTTCTGTCTGGATTTTCATCTTCTATGCAACAAAAAATTTAAGTAATTCTCGAATTTGGAATATGTATAAATAAAAACTAAACAACTTGGATTGAACTTTTGTTTTAATTTTAAATTTAATGTAGAAAAGCAATATTAAATTCAACTGAATTTTTTTATTGAAAATATCTCTAATTTTTTAAGCATTCTTCTCAAGACGCAAAGATATATTAAAAAATAATATTTTATATTAATAATAAAATATTCTTGCTGAAAAGTATTATATCTTTAATTTTTTATACGAATTTCTTATACAAACATAATAAGTAATAAAAAATTATAAAGAATTTAAACTTGAATTCAACTAATGTAATTCAAATAAGAGAAATTTAAAACAGTTTATTGTAATAAATAACAGAGAATTTTTTTAAAGATATGTAAATAGATATCATCTTAGTATTTTGTGGATAATACATAAATATATCATAGATAAATACATCAAATAATTTTAATAAAAAAGCACCACAAAACTGGCGTTGTAAATATCATTACTTACAAACTTACAAATTACTTACAAATAAACACCATACCCACATTGCTTATGCAATTGTGTCATTTAAGTGGCAGGTTGTTCAGGCCAGTGGTATAAAACCCTGGCTGACGAGATTCAATGAATTCATGGAAGGCCAGTTTTATAGCTTATTCGGAATTTAATTGTTTTCTTATCGAAAAAAAAAAAAAAAAAATTCCAAATTGCAAAAGAAGTTCTAGTCAGCGAGGGCTAGGTCTGCAGAGTATGGAGGACGAGGAAGAAATTGTAACTCCAATTGCTGTAGTTTTCCACAGTCATTTGTGCAGTGTGTGGTCTAGCGTCATCGTGCAATAAGATAGGAGTAACGATCTATTGACAAATCTAGGCTGTTTTTCTTAATATTTTTGCATTATTTCATCCAGTTGGTTGCAGTATACTTCTGCTATAATCTACAAGCTAGGTTTCATGAAATCGTAATGCATCACAACTGCGCTAGAACACCAAACATTCACCAAAGACTTCTTTTGATGGATATTACGCTTTGGAGTGTGTTTCGGTGATTTATCTTTGTACAACCACACTGTACAATTGGCATATTGGATCCATTTCTCCTTGCAAGTGACAGCTCGACCTAAAAATGGATCAGATTTGGGTCAAAAAGGCTAAAACAAGCAAGTTTCCAAATGCTTTTGTTTCTGTTTTTCATCCAGCTCATTGGAACCTACTTATGCAAATTTTTCACTTTACTGGTTTGACCTAAATGAGTTAATATTGCTTTTTTGCTAACACCAAACGAAACGATAATTCATAGGCACTCTGAGATGGATTAGTACGGTGACCTATAGTTCATCCATACTGACCTTTGAATCTGGGCAATTGCGTTTTACAATTGCGAATTCAAAATAACCTGTATGAAATTTGGAAAACCAATTTGATATTGTCTGCTGTGTAGTAACACTAGAGCCAAATACACTATTAATTTTGTACACGATCTGCGATGCCGTAATTCCACTTAAGAACTCAGATTTCATAATAGTGCGTATTTCTCAAAATTTCATCTTCAACAAAATTAAATTAGAAAAATAGTTTTTGATACATTTTAGACCTTACAATGGTTTCTTTAAATAGTCGAGATGTGTAATTTTCTATAAAAAAAAAAAAAAAAAAAAAAAAAAAAAAGGAAAAAAAAGAAAGAGAATGATAAAATATTAAGCCAATGTCAAATAATATGCTGTTAATGGTAGCAATATTATTAACTACAATTTTCATTCTTGATAACCAGATATACTTTACATTATAGAAGATGCAAAAAGCTTCATTGAAATCCATGCGAAGGGAAATGGATGATAGCCTTAAAAAAATTAAAAATTGACCAAATGGCCAGCGTTGGTAGGAAATCGTAGATTTCTCTCACAATACCTCTACAATATATTTTACCTGTAAATCTTACTTCAAACTTTTATTCAAAGCTTCCTATAATTGAAAACATATGTTATATTCATAAAATCGTAGAATTCATTGTATCGGATAACCACGTTCCTATATCAACCTATAAACAAACTTAACTTTTGTGATGTTTATTTACTCCTTATGAAACACCCTTATTAAAAAATACTTAATATCTATGTCGATGTATATGGAGAATCTCAAGATAAATCGTCAAAAGCTTTCACTGTAATGTAAAAAGCTACATGAGTCTTGCACTGAGGTGTTTTTTTTTTTTTTTTTTTTTTTTTTTTTTTTTTTTTAATTTTTATTATATACAAATATATATAAATATACAGCGCTCGTGAGATACGGTTGCCTCGTCTCCATTGGCGACAAATATCTTTTAACTGGCGACTATGCTTTCAACTTTAAGGAAGCATTTTTTTTTTCTTTTTTAATTTTTGTGAAAAAAAAAGAAAAAAAAAAACTGATCCCAAAATCGGGCTCCGATTGCACTCTCGATATAGGCTCTTTCCATTTTGATTCCCACTCCTTCTTTCTACGTTTTGATACACTGTGTTAAATCAATACACTATTAGGAGACTTACACCGCTTTTCTCTGTGCATGTTTTACAACTTGGTGTTAAATGAGTGCACTGTCTTAAGGAAATGTTTTACACTGCTCCTGTTTGCGCATGCATTGTGGCCTGGTACTGAAACATTGTGTCGGTGAAACGATGTATCAATGCTGATAGTGCATCGGTTCAGTGAAAATAATAAAACTGACTTCATGATATTAAACTGATGACGGTTTTATGATGTTTCTTCATGTATAATTCTAGCCTAGTAAATGTTTGGTATTTAAGCGTAGAATTTTAATTTCTATATTTAAATAAATTTCAAAATTGAAAAAAAAAAAAAAAAAAAAGTCGGGGATAATTTTTACTGGCTGCCAGAATCTTTGCTGGCGACCAGTTTTTTTAAATTCCTAGAGTCCTGTATATATGTTTTTTTTTTTTTTTCAAAATTCATTTTTTGACACTGATGTCTAATTTACAGAGTATCCTTTATGTTTTAGAAAATAGTAATTTCCTTTTAGTAATATTAATATGTTTCATGGTAAAATTTAAAACAAGACCACTTTAATCAAATAAATAACATCAGAGTATTCAGATAAATATTTAGGTTATTTTCTCATTTTGAGCCGTTTTATTAAATTAAGCAGGATTTCTGAAATAATTTTCTTTTTAAAAAAGTAAAAAAAAACTGAAGGAACATCGCAATAAAGAAACAGCTTCTAGTCAAGACAAAAGCTAATATATTCCGTTGAGTATAATTTACTGTAGAAATGAAAAACTAGTATATAAAAACCTCAAATCTGCAGATTTTTTTTTTCGATCTGTAGATATAGATTAACTGTACTATTATATCGTAAAACAATAAGAAATTAAAGAAATCTAATTGAAGTTTGGCATTTTTAGTTTAATCAACTGAATATTAGGTCTTTTCATAAATTCGTTCGGTTTTTTATTGCTTCATTTCATAAAAATACTTCAAATCAAATGACAATCTTTAATCAAAATACTCTTCTTTACTTTCTACAACCTTTGCCCATTTTTCGGGTAACAAATGTATACCACGGCGATAGAAGCTCGAGTCTTTGGAGGCAATAAAATGATCCGCGTCCGCACGAACTTTGCAACGACCTAATATAATATATTAATCAGTTGCCATATCGTCAATTTTTATACGAATTTAATATACTTATACGAATCAATAATTTAGTCTGCTGCCTTTTACTTTTATAAATCTAAAAAAAAAAAAAAAAAAAAAAGACCTTTAAAACCTATTTGCAATAGCAAAACATACAAATAATATTTAATTTGTCCTGAGTATTTAATTTTGTTTTGAAGTTTTACTGCTAGATGTTAACTATCATGCATTTTAGTTATTTACACTGAAGAGGGCTAATTTATAATCGAAACGTTTGTCTCGTGTTTTAGCATTTTAAATAAATTACGCTTTTATCTTTGTAATGTATTTAATTACCTCATTTTAAAAGTTGTTTGAATTTTGTACAAATACAAGTTTTGTTTAAACTTGTAATCATAACTTTTTTAAATAATGAATCAGTTTTCTTTGCAAATTATTTTTTTAGTTTTACCTAAATACATTGTTATATTATGATATGTCATATAAAAATAGCTACTCTATTCCATTTTCAATTATACTTTTGGTTTAAAAAATACTGTTATAAATAATGGAAGCTGTCGTGTCTAATTACTTTCGCTGTATCTTTTTTTCATCTATTTTTTAATAAAAAAAAATAAATTATCTTGCTTCCCAAGAGAACACTTAAATCTAATGAATATTTTATCCATTCTTTGGGAAACTATATAACACACATTTAAAAAAAAAAATCTTTTTTTTTCTTCTTTCTTTTCTTTTCTTTCCTTTTAATATTTATTCTAAATAGGGGAGAAAACTAAACAGTGTTAATTCAGATTATTTATACATTTTCTTTATAAAATGCTTTATATAATACTTATTTTCTTGTGTTTGATACTATGTTAGCGATTTACTCTATTATCATATCACTCATGTTTAACTAATTATTTTAAAATTATGATATACATTTTCATATTAGAATTAATTATAATGTAATTAGCATGTATATTTATTTTAAGGTTCCTACGCATTTGTATATTGCTCAAGACAAAGAATATTGTAAGTCTTATACATAATAACGGTATAAATATATATTTTTCTCTTTTTGTAGAAAACAGAAAAAGACAGTCACAAATACAAATTTCTCTCATTTTCAAAACTTATTAGTATGCAAGATATTTTATTTATACTATATTTTATTTAAGGTATTTTATTTATACAATATTTTATTTATACGATCAAGATAATTTATTTATACGATAACTTCACTGTCCAAATTTGGTTCGATTAAGAGTATTATTTCGGAAGTTATCATGGTGTTAAATTTTCAAGTGGTTAGCCTGATTTCAAATGGCCCCCACTTAATTTAAGATACCCGACATTTTATTAAAAATGGTGGATAAATTTCATTAATAAACTTGGTTGATCCCCTAGTGTGGTCTATATTTACATCAAAATTCAAACAAATCCGGCCTTAAATACAATTTTCTCAATGTGGATTTGAAATTTTGAAGTGGCCGCTACTTGAAAACAAAAAAGTGGAGCATCTTGGTTAATGAACTCACCCAAGATACTTATAAAATGAGTTCGCTGTCCGAATTTGGTTCAATTTGAAGTATTATTTCGGGAGTTACCGTGAGGACAAAATGTTCATTATTATTACAGGGTGAGTTTGACATAATCTGCCAAACGAAAGGAGGTAATAGAACAGCCCATGGGGAGCATAAAACACCATGGAAACCCTGTCCTATCTCTAACCGTTTTCGAGTTATGGTAGATAGAAGAAAAATCTGTTTTTTTTCCATTCCATCTGAAAAAAACCACATTTGTGAGCTTCCTGAA
The DNA here is from genome assembly GCA_963930645.1 of Salticus scenicus. Taxonomy (NCBI): domain Eukaryota; kingdom Metazoa; phylum Arthropoda; class Arachnida; order Araneae; family Salticidae; genus Salticus; species Salticus scenicus. The sequence goes on from OZ005654.1 coordinate 307,188,864, forward strand.
ACACTTACATGCAAAATAATCACATATTTAGAAAGAGCAGAAAAAATCCTATCGGGTGATACCATTTACATCAGGATACCTTAATATGACGGCGAGCTACAAGCGCTAAAACATTGGCGAAGTTTAAAATCAAGTTGTCGCCAAATTCTTTAACCGGCAATTCTGCAAACACCGTTCAAGCTAAAATCGGTCAAATTTACCAAAAACTTCTCCATTGCACAAACTTTAGAATAAGCTCACAATAAACCATATCGGTGTTCTAGTTCAGGAAAAAATTTAGCTTTTTGTTTGAAAAACATTCATCACTGAACTCGACGTTTGTCGAGAAGGAGACTCACGGGGTGCCATTGTCGTTCCTGATTTCATGTCCGCCTTTAGCCCGCTGTTTTTTATATGCAAAAAAGAAAGTTTTAAAGACATACAAGAGAAGTAGCAGTTGTAATAATTTTACAAACACAATGGAATGGAAACAAAAGAAGTATAACGTTTCTCCCGTCTTTCACAAAGGAATATGCAAAAAAAAAAAAAAAAAAGACGTATCTCACGTTTATGATTAAAGCACATATGTATTCGAAAGGGTGTGTGAAATTTAGTACCGCTGCTGAAATTGGTCACCCCCACACCTGATACATGCCCTTGCCCGCTTACGAACGGAAACCACAGTAGCGCTTAGCGAAAGTCATCCTTCAGTTTTATTATTGCATCATCGAGCCGGCTGTTTAAATCTTGCAAACTGGCAACTTCTGTGCGGTAAACGTCTTGCTTCAGGAAACCCCAAACATAGAAGTCCAATGGAGTGAGATCTAGCGATCTAGGTGGCCAAGGAATTGGTCCATTACGACCAATCCATCGCGGATACTGCTGAGTCAAGAAGTTTCAAACGGCATTGGAAGAATGTGCAGGGGCCCCATCATGTTGGAAAATGATTTCCGCTCGTTGGGGCACAGGAATTACATCAAGTAATCCCGGAAGATGATGTTCCAGAAACTCCAAATATGTATAGCTTGTCAGATGACCTTGGAACACATGTGGACTTATCAAGCGATCGCCAACCACTCCAAGCCAAACATTTAAGCTGAATCCATCTGGAACGATGAGTTTCGTGTTACAAATGGATTTTGTTGAGCGTAAAGATGCCAGTAATGTAAATTTAACATGCCATCCCGAATGAAAAGTGACTCATCTGTCCACAGTATCGTTCTAAGGAAATGGTGTTCCTCAATATCTCGCTCCAAAAGCCAGCGGCAGAATGTTACCCGCTTTTGGAAATCTCAGCGGCTTAATTCTTGTACCGATGTGAAGTGGTATGGATGATACTGGTTTTTGCGCAAAACATTGATCACTTTAATTTGGGAGATTCCACCTTCTCTCGCAAGTATGCGTGAACTCATATTTGGTTTTTCCTCTACTCGGTCGAGTACGGACTCCACAGCGGTGGCGGAGCGGCGTCCATGGCCCCTATTGTATACCCCATCGAACGACCAACTCTCACTAAGCCTTCGATGAATTGCAGCAAATACAGCATGGTTGAGTGCACGACGATGTGGATAACGTAGACGGTACTCTTCTTTGGCTCTCCGAGAGCTACCATCCGAAAATCCATACACAAATGCGTATCTGCGTACTCTTCATTTGTAAAACTAGGCATATCTGTTTGCAGAATGGAAAGCATGACAGTTTAATGCCTGTGATGACTTCAATTGAAAATATAAGTCAGAAGGGTAAACAAAAAGGGATAAAATTTCAATATTAATTTACAAAAGTAGAAGAAAAAATGTGCAATGGAATAAGAATCAACCTGGTTAATTCGTACCAATGTAGGAAAACATACTAAGTATAAAATAAGAGAGACCAAGTAGATGTGACAGCAGCGTGAAAAGAATCAGCCGAGGTCAGGAAAAGTCCAGAAAATGCTAAAGCAAGAAGCAGCATGAAACGTAAAAGAAGCTGACGAGCTAATGAGCTATTACAGATTGACTCGCCTTTTGTACCCGCGAGTGCGATGCGCACGCAAGAAGGTTGGAATACATCTGCATATCACGATCTGCATATTACGATCTGCATACATCTGCATATCACGTCTACATATGCAGATAGTCATGAATTTGCATACGTTCCATTTACTCACAATCGTTTCGTTTGCCGAATTTCGGCGGACGCCGTTTTAAATGATGTATTGCAAACAAAAGGCTAAATTTCTCCTGAACTGGAACGCCGATATTGTTTAGTGTGGGTTCATTTTAAAGCTTGTGGAATGGAGAAGTTTTTGGTAGATTTGACCGATTGTAGATTGAACGGTGTTTGCAGAATTGCTGGTTAAAGAATTTGGCGACAACTCGATTTTAAACTTCGCCAATGTTTTTGTGCTTGTAACTCGCTGCCAATATAAAGTATCCTGGTGTAAATGGTGTCACCCGATAGGAGCTTTTCTGCTCTTTCCAAATATGTGCTTATTTAGCGTGTAAGTCTTTCAGAAAGCTCACAAATTTGGATTTTTTGAGACGGGATGGAAAAGAAAGGATTTTTCTTCTATCTACCATAACTCGGAAACGGTTAGAGATAGGGTACGGTTTCTATGGTGTTTTATGCTCCTCATGGGCTGATCTATCACCTCCTTTCGTTTGGCAGATTATGTCAAACTCACCCTGTATATTATATATATATATTATATATACACTCCAAATAAAAAAAAGTCTAAAAGAAAGACATAAAAACAACTGAAACTGCATTTAAGACACGTAAATGTCTTAAAATATAGATTAGGCGTTATAGATATCTTAATTTAAGACAGAAATATGTCTGAAATACCAATTTGAACGCAAAAATATCTGAAACACAAAAATACGCGAATTTTCAGACAGCAAACGCGTTTGAATTTTCAGACACTTTAGAAATTCAGACACTTGCATTACTTAGAAATTTTTTCATATAGAATCTACTGTAAGAAAATATGCATATCCTACTTCTTTTCACATTCAATAAATATATTTTTATTTTATTTAATAAGCAGATAAGCTACCTTAAACTATGATTGCTTTATGAAATTAAATTTTTATGGAATAATACTCTAGGGATATTAATGATATTTTCATGCTATTATCTTTAACATAATTAATAAAGACACATTTAGATACAAAGCTTATTTCGTTAAAAAAAAAAAAAAAAAAAATCCTTTGTCTTTAAAGTTTTCTTATATTGAAAGAAAAAGTGTGAAGACGGACGTAAAAAATAATTTGTAGAGAAGAAAGTGAATTTATAAGCGTTATCTATAACCTTAATAAAAGTTATTAATAAAGCTTTTTATAACTTTTTTCTTTCTTTTTTATTATTCTTATTCATTAAAAAACTTTTTTCTTTCCCATATTTACCTACATCTAAGTGTAAAACAACAAAATTTCCTGTATTCATGTTTATAGTTTGTTTTTATTTAAATATCACTTTAAGAAAAGAAATCATTGAGGGATGCAACCTTTACATACGTCTTATGCATTATTAAAAAATTCTTGACCTCTAGGTATGAAATTTAAGATAATAATATTTACAGAGCTGCTAACCTAATCTGGCAAATTGTAGTATCGTCCCCTTTTTTTACACCACTTAATTTTTAGAGTAATTCTCTTCAAATGTATTCAAGTACAAGAAGGATGGTACTAACAATTTGCCTGATTAGGTTGGTAGCTTTGTATTTATTAAGTTTAAGATACCATACTATGAATAGTTTTTTGGCAAAAATCTAGAAATAAAACATAACACTGCAATTTTTTTCGCGAATACTGCAGTATATTTTATCATAAAAACATGTATTCCTGTATTCGACGGTGGCGTGATTGGTAAATGCGTGACTCCGTCGATGCTTGGCTCGAGGTATCGGTTTCCTTGGACAGTGTGAGTTCGAATCCCAACGCCGGATACTGGAACTTTATATATATATATATATTTCATTAATGCTCAAAACCATTTTAAAATCTGTTTATAACAGAAAAACATAATCACACGCCATATTTATTTATTTATTTATTAAAATGCCTTAAAAACGGTAGTGTTAATTTAAGACACTTGCAATGTCTTAATTTTAGATGCAAAAAGGTGTCTTAAAAAGTAAGACTTTTTTTTTTCACTTAAAAAATGACCATCCATTTAAGACACGTTTTTAACTGAATGTAAGACATTTACGTTTACAGTGTGTATATATTTATAAACATATATGTGTAAGATCTTTGGTCAGTGTCTAGAGGTGGGGCCAATGATCAGATGGAGATTGAACTACGGCACATTTATTAGAAGATACACAAAACACAAATTACACATAAAAAATTTTATAACAGCAGATGTTCACTATTAACCAACTCCTTGGCTTAACATACAAATCAAGTAGCTCTGATTCATCAGAATATCACAATACAGTACTTAAGGCAATAAAAAGCACCTACCCTACATATTGTGAATGGAGTATTGAGCCTTCCATGGCTCTACTCAACTACTAAGAGCGTTTCATGCTCTAATTAAAAGAAGATGTCCACATCAGCCTTCGCGCTGACGGTCTCAACAGCTCCCTCTACGATTAGCCGGATACTAACGAACTTTTCCGTTTGTCACCTCGTTCCTGGTTTCATCAGAGACAGCGCCATTTGTTGATCGGTGGAAGAGATAATTCCTACATATATATATATATATAGAGAGAGAGAGAGAGAGATCGATAGACAGATAGATAGATAGATAGACAAAGTGATTGCAATAGGTTGATTTATAAAGAAATCAACGTAAAAATCTTATACCTTTATACGATTTATAATATCTTTTAATTGTTCTGAGCAGTGTGTTTGAAAATAATAATTTTTAATGTAATGAGATTAAATTATCTGATTTGAGGTTGCTCATATCAAACCTGCCAAACTTTTAATTAATATTCTTTAGTATTTTCAAAGGCAATCATATTCTATTTACTTACAAACATAAGTTACTTTCAATAAATTACATTTCCCCTATTGTTATTTCCCCCTATTTCTTTCTCTTTGTTATTACTTTATTCTATATGTAGGGGAAACCCGTGTACCTAGAGCCGCTTTTATTCAATGCCCAAAAAACAGAACCCTGCACATGTTTAAAATTATCAAACTGATTTGTACATATCTTTAGCACTAATTACTTTGAATTGGAACTAATATAAATACGTAAAAAAACAAATTCCGACGAATAGCAGGATTTTAAAAAACTTCACTCATAGCCCTGAGTACAACACCCTCATTGTATCTGGAACCAAACCTCATTTTGCCTACAGCCTCTTTTTCTCATAGCCAAAAAACAGAGTCCCTTACCTGTTAAAAACCATGGAACTGATATGTACATATCTTTAGGGCCAATTACTTTTAATTGAGATTAATATAAACACTTAAAATAATAAATTCTGACAAATAGAAGGTTTTCAAGTAAACTTCACACAATGTCCTAGGTACAACACACTCAGTGTACGTCTGACTACATATTACCCAAGGCAAACCTCATTGTACCTAGGGCCGGTCCTCATTGTACCCAGGGCCATTCTCTAAAATTAGATTTCCTTTGTAATGAATAGAAAATAAGCATATATACATGTATTTTATAAAAGAAACAATATCACGTAATATATTTATTTATCATATAATAATTATCATTTTGTTGTCTTAATTTAAACACGGAATTTTTCACTCTTATTTTTTCTTTAGGGTATTTTAATAGAATGTTTTTTTATCAAATTTCTTTTTTTTCTGGAGTGTCTTTTGGATTTCTAGATTTCCTTGGTTTTCGACCACATTTTTTCTTTGATTTAGGACGTTTTGCTTTATGTAAGTGTTTTGCTTCGGTTCGTACCTCTTCAAGCATGACACACCAAAACATGTTAGATGTTGAAGGTTTCAAAATTTCAACAGGACATGAAACATAGACACCCAGTTCTATCATTGTTGGTCCACTTTATTCCTGGAAAATCTTTTTTTGGAAATTTATGGAGCGATCTTGTCTGTCGGTCAGATTTGAATTTAAATATTCATCCTCAGTGAATACGTTTTGATTCACTGGCCATATACCAGATACACGAAAGCCTGATAGAATGTTTACAGTAAAGGCCGACGGAGAGAGCTTACCATCATTTTCAGCAACGTCATATATAGCGATAGGTTTTCCAGACTTTGCCAGCCTCCAATTACTACAGGCTGTATTGTAGTATTTCTTAAAAGGTCTAAACACACTTCTGTCCAACGGTTGAAGATTATGATTGGTGGAGGGTTGAAGCGAAATTCCTCATAAAACAATATACTCCATTTAATTATAAAATATTTGCAATTAAATTGTAACAACACGAATAATATGATTGCAACTGTACTAGGGCCATCCATGGTCGTAGGTACAAGGCAGCTATGCGGCCCTAGGTACAAATTTTGGTACAAATTTTGTACTTCATTGAAAATGCTTTCCACTAAAAAATCCACATGCAGAGAGGACTAATTGAATATCTTATTTATTACTCAATATAACAAGCAAAATTATACACTAGAAACGAAAGAAAAATATTTGACTTACCTTTAAGAAAAGTAGCAAAAGAGACAAGCTGCAAAAATTTACTTCAAACCATGTAAATTCTTTTTCTACATATAACTTGTCAAAACTTTATCTTCAAAGGTTCCAAAGTAGTTTTAAAAAGAGTAATCGGTGTTGTTACTCGCTCAACTGAGTATTAAACTATAAAACTAAATATTATTCAAATAAAGTGAAGTGGACCTAGGTACATGATGGTCCTAGGTACACGGGTCTCCTCTATATATAGAGAAAGTATTGTATTCATGAAAATTTTCCAGTTTTTGATGGATTTACACGTTTAGAGATGTTCTGCACAATAGTTGACTGTTTTTAGAAAATGTCAGTGTGTCTGTCTGTATGTATGTATCACAAATTTTTTGACGCTGTATCTCACGAACCAATGAACGAAATTTAACGAAACTTAATATGTAGTTGGACCCTGACATAAACTGGTGCTGATTAAATTTGTGGAACTATTTCTCAACAGCGCAATAGGTGGCGATGTTATCGCATTTTTCTTATTTTTAACATAGCAGTATAGGACAAAATTTCGTAATAAATGTACATAAGGAGAGTTATTTTAAACGTGTGATTGTAAAATTTATAATAATTATTGATAATAGTAGTAGTTAACTAGGAAAAAAAATTGTGCATGTGGGAGCATTGCTTCCACCGCTCGGGGGGGGGGGAGTACACCAAGAGGGAATTAAATTGTCAACATGGGTATCTTTCGAAAGATCTCGTCAATGCCTTTAAACCGAATGGTTGAAATATAGATCTGTGATAATTTAAAACAAAGTTTTTTATTTATTTTTTTATTTTTTTTTTTAATGAAACAAAACTTTGGAAAAAAAAAAAAAAAAGTATTTCTTCTGACAATTGCAAAAAATTGATTTTCTTTCGGCATTTAGTGACATATAATTCTGCCAGATAAAAATCTTCTGCATTTATAATGGAAAATAATTTAATAATTTAATAAATAATTTGAATTGAATGAATTTTGTGCAAAATTATATATAGGAGAATGTCATGTGGTGGCCGCATCGTACTAGTTTTTTTGAACAATTATTATTTTTTACTTTCTCTGAATGTATATATATAGAGAAAGTATTGTATTCCAGAAAATTTTCGAACTCCAGTTTTCGTTTGATTTACACTTTTTGGGATGTCCTGAACACGATTCTACTGTTTTTAGAAAATGTCTGTCTATCTGTCGTTTAGTCTGCCTGCGTGTGTGTGTATTATAAATTTTGTGGACGCTATATCTCCCGAACCAAAGAACGAAATTTAACCAAACTTGGTATTTAGTTGGACCCTGATATAAACTGGTGCTGATTAGATTTGGAGATCATTCTTTCAACAGATGGCGCTATGATCACATTTTTTCTAAATTTTTAACATTGCAGTATAGGACAAAATTTCGTATAAATGTACGAGTTATTTTTAATGTGTGATTTTAAATTTAAAATGAATTATTGATAATAGTAGTAGTAAACTAGGAGAAAAGTTTGCGCATGTGGAAGCATCGCTTCCCCCAACCCCTGGGTGGGAAGCACCTCCCCGGGGGGGGGGTGAGGGCGTGTGCAAATTTTCAATATGGGCATCTTTCGAAAGATCTCGTCCATTCCTTTAAAAAGAATGGTTGAACCATAGATCTGTGATAATTAAAAACTGAGTTAACGATTTTTTTTTTCATTTTTTGACGAAAACAAATCGCATTTCTTTTGATATTGGCACAAAAATTGACTGTCTTTCGGCATTTAGTGATATAATTCTGTGAGATAAAAACCATCTGCATTCATAATGGGAAATAATTTAATAATTTAATAAACAGTTTGTATTGCATAAATTTTGTGTAAAATAAAAAGAAGAAAGTCTTTTGGTGGCCTCATCATAGTAGTTTGTCGTTATTTTAAAACCGTTTCATGAAATTTTCGTTTTTTTTAAAATTATTATTCTAGATTTCTTTACAGAGATCATGTTTTGAAAGGTATTTATAGATTATTTTTATTGAAATACATTTATTGACATAACATTTTAACTTATAAAACATTTTTTTTAATGACTTTGCATAACCTATGTTACACGCTTATGTTAGTACTTAATAAACAAAGTTGAAAAAAGAGAATTGCTTTAAATTTCGTAAATATTGGTTGATTTTTCTTATTCCTCATACCTCATATCTACCAAATATTTTGTTTGTACCATTTTATACTAGTCTAAATTTAAATAATAATAATAATAATAATAATTCCTTTAGTTTTAAAAGTTTTGAATTTTAACTATATTTTCTGTACAAAAACTTTTTTTAATGCTCTGTTTTAATAAAAGATATTTTAAATTACTTGAGTCATGTTTTTAATCGCGCTGACTACATGCAGTATGCAACTAAGCTGAACTAATTATAATGTACATAAGAATGAATTATACTTTTATTCTTAAAGTTAATTTTATCTAAATTATATTTGTTTTTCCGTACAAAGAAACTTAAAAAAAAAAAAAACCTTTGAATATTTAGTTATAATAAATCATAAACTAATGTCCTTAAGTTATGAAATGCAAAAATATTTTTTTAAGTTAAAGTCAGATTAAAATCTTCTTAAAAAGAAAAAAAAAAATTAAAAAAAGAACAAAAAAGAAAAAGAGATAAATTTTTCACTAAGTAGATTTTCTTGAAATGTTATATTTCGAGCGAAAATGCTTTCAAAACTACTTGTTAATATACAATTTTAATAAATATATGTTATTAAAATGTAAATAAATATCTTAGATGGGCAAAGCTTATAGTCGCAAATAAATTAAATTTTCGTAAAATATTAATTTATAAAAGCAAACACTAATGTAAGATACCGTGCTACAGGTTGTTAGATTAATTTTATATATTTTTATTAATTTTTAATTTTTATTTTTTTATTCAAATTATAAATTTTATAGCTGGAATATTTTTAACGATATGTAGCAGGAGAGAATTTTAAAACCATTAAAAATCTCATTAATAATAAAGCATTTTTAATGATATATATATATATATATATATATATATATATATATACATATATATATTGCATCGTTGCTTTCTTTGATAATTAAAAGCATTAAAAATTATAATATATCAAATGTATTAATGTAATTATACTTTTAAAATATTTGAAATAATAGACAAAAAAAAATGTTAGAAATTTAAATATAATTAAAAAAATTCATATCTGTCGTATATTCGTATAAGATAATTAATTTAGATTGAGTTAATTCAATTATACATTTAAACAAAAGCAACTAGTTTGAAAACCCTGACATAAAAGAAAATTATTTCAATAATCGCATTTAATTTTAAGACATAAGTATTTTCAATAAACAAAGATTAATAATTTTCGCATATTAAGTTTTTAAGCTTATAAACGTTTTAAAAGAGTATGATTTATTATTAAATTTTATGTATTTTTGAAATACTGCTTTTGTCTTTATTTAATTAATTAAAAATATTTTTTTTTAAATATGAGTCGTCTATTTCATTAAAATTATGCAAATTTGTATTCATAGAAAAACAACTGAAGTAGAATAGCTACGAATAATTTATAGAAATAATATTTCTGAGCCGAAACTGTTATTTTATGTACTCATCCTAAAACTGCTTTTTGAATACAAATCATAATAAAATGGATGAGTTAATAAAATACATATGATGATGAATAAATTTTAACCAATGCTTTGCCTTGAGTATAGAAAACGAAAATGAATAGCATTAATAATAATAATAAGAAGAAGAAGAAGAAGAAGAAGAATTTTGGGCTGAATAATAAATTGCTTATCTAATTTCAAAAAGTGTTGCGGTAATTATGTTTTTAAAAAAAGTAAGAAAGGTTATTATTATTTTTTTTTTCTGGGATGTAGTTACATCCAACATTAGAAATGTTTTTTTTTTTTTTTTTTTTTTTTTTTTTTTCTAGAATGCAAACTTTACATTTTTATAAAGCTTACTTTTATTTAACATCTATATTTGTTATCTAGAAAAACAAAATAAATCAATAGAATAAATAATTCACATAGTTCCCATCGTCATTTATGAAATGCAATTTATATGTAAATTTAAAGTTTTTTAATGCATAAATATTACTTAACGAAAAAAAAAAAAAAAAAAAAAAGATTACAGATTTTTCCCCCCTGTGATTTCAGAAACATATTCATCTGTGAAATTTTACATATGTAAATTAAAAATGTAGTTTTTAAAATTTCAAATTAAGCCATAGGATGAACTTTTAAGTTTTAGGCTGCAAGGCTTAAGCTTCAGGTTGCAATGAGTTGACCCTTTGCAGTTAATATGGATGTAATTGTATCCTGTGTGAAATTTTATTCTACAAAATCGAGAGGCTGCAATATCATGTACAATATTGCGTGAACGTTCACCTGATTGTACAAAGGTGGTTAAAATTACGAGAACAAGGAAAATATCATCAAATCATGGCACCGGTTGACCGGAAAGTTAGGCAAATTTTAATGCTGAAAAAGAATGATAAATAAAGCATTTTATTTTTTTAATTTTTATTGAAATATATGGAAAATTCATATTCGTAATGCGTATTTTGGATGTAGACAGCCATGTAATATGAACAAAATTATTATAAGGACAACTGTATTTGAGTGTTCTAAAAAGCAAAATTTGAATATTTTTTGTTCTGCACATGGCACTCTCAGACGCTATAAATGCTTAGTAAGCGATTGGGAGTGTCGTATTCTATTTTTGGAAACATTCCATAAGGTACTAAGCTTTCTGAGTTTGAGAAAGGGAAAATGGTTGCTTTTATAGAAAGCAACAAAGCAGAATACAGAGAAGAATTTTTTAGAAACCAGAATTTTTTACAAAGCAGAATACATCGAGAATAGTCATTTTTAATTTTCTTGAAAATCCCGGTAAAAATGAACAGCAAAAGACATACAGATAGGCCATCTTTTCTGCTTCTGTGCGTGAAAAAAGGGATGATAATATATGCTCCAAAAAACAAACATCGACATTAAAGGGAAATTATACTTACATAGCTGTTCTCGAACTCTTCGACGTGTTTTACTAAAAGTAAAAAAGAAAAAAGTTTCGATATGAAAACCTGTTTCATGACCGTCTCTTAAAAAAGTTCATCAAAGATCGAGGAGGGGAAGGGGCAAAAAAGTGCATTAATATGGGAAAAACGTGGGATATTATCTTTTCCGATGAGAAAAAGTTTAATTTGAATGTACCACATGCTTTTGACTTCTTTTAGTATTATTTATGTTAAGAAAAAGAAATTTAATCAAAGCGCATACTGTAAAAAATAACGGTTTTTACTGCAGAATGTGCTAGCACCCATTTTGTCAGCACATTCTGTTGTTAAATAAGGCAATTTACAGCAGAAACATTTGTAAAGAGGGACTTTTTACTGTTGTTTCTGCTGTAAATTACTTCTTTCTAACAGCAGAATGTGCTGGAACCCATATTAATAGCATAATCTGCTCTAAAAACTACCTTATTTTTTACAGTGTACATTTGGAGGGATTACCGTAATGGTCTGGGTAGGTTTCTCAACTTACGGAACTACCCCAATGTAAGTTTTGTGTAATGAATAATGAATTTTAAAATGTCATATTGTTATATTGGGAGTTAATCTTTTAAAAGAAGTATCATTAATTACGAGTGAAGACTACTTGTTTCTGAAATTTAGATATCATAGTTTGATGTTAAAGTCATGAAATTACTTGACCAGCTGGCCAGAAGCACTGATCTAAATCCAACGAAAATTCAGTGGTGTATTCTGGCACAGAATATATACAAAATAATATTTAACATCAAAACAAGCAAGAACACATATCCTCCATCTAAAAGGCCTGGATAAAAATATCAAGAACGGTCTGAAGGAAGTGTCAAGCTTCATGACCTCAAGACACATAAAAATTATAGAGAAGAATGGGGGATATTATTAATAATTAGTGTATTTCAGGCCAAAACAGTTTTTATCCTTATAATTTTGTCCAGTTTTTAGAATGCAATTTTTATTATTTGTGGTAAAGCATTAACATTTTGCATTTTTTAATGTTTTGCATTCTACAATGATTTCTAGCATAAAAAAAGCTTTTCATGTATACATTTCACTTTATTTACTTCAGAAATAAATTTTTCTGTGCAACTTTCAGTTGTCCTTAAAGTTCTGACCACCACTGTATCAATAAAATCTTCTACTCGACACAGTTGTAATCACTCCGTCATTGGGTAGTGCATATTCATCCTGTTGTATTTTCTGCAGCATGAATTGAATGCAAAAGCCTGTCGAATAAGGATGGTTTCAATAATACTCTATTTCTTCTAACAATTTGAATTCAAGAGGATTATATTCCCAGCACGAAAAACCCTTTTATTCTCGAATCGTTTCCAAGACTAAGCTGCACAAAAAGACAAAAGCTTGCAAATTTTTCAAAACAGTCTTATGCTTTTTATTATTTTTTTTCTAATAAACAATAGTTTTAAGACATGCAGAGGATAAGAAATTACATAGCGCTTAAGTAAAGTTCTCGGATTTTGAAAAAATGGTTTTATATTTTATCTCTAACATACCGAGAAGTGATACAGAACTACCAGAGAGATTTAAGCACTTCCAAAGTTTTTTAAAATTCCCTTTTTCTTATGATATTAGTGTTCTCGTATATTCTGATGGAATACACTGTTGAAAAGGACGGATTTTTTTCTCTCTTTTTAAAATATTGTTGCAAAAAAAGGTAGATATATAGTTACAAGTTAAAAAAGATAGTTATATAGTTACAAGTTAAAAAAGATAGTTTATGAAATGTTGACCTTGGCGTCAAATTTAGCGACTTGGTAATGAAAAAAAAAAAAAAAATGTTGCCACAATTTGCATCCTCTACCTTTAAGATAAAATGAGGTACGAAATTTTCTAGAAGAATCGTTTGATTATTGGTGAAACAGTATCTAAAAAGATGTTCAACCTACGCAAACACTATAAAAGGAATAGAGTCTCTACCAAAATATCCAGTTTTGTCCAAATACCTGAAATGAAGGGACTTCTCTTAGAGTTTATGTTTTAAACTTTTGTTTCGTTGTATTTTACTTAACAATATTTGTGGTCTGGGGTACATTTATATAGAACAAAACATAATCACTTAAATTGATAAAAAAAAAGAAAAGAAAAGAAAACATAAAGGAAGACGTGCACTTTTTAATTATTAAAAAGCATTAAAAGCTGGAAACACACTTTAAAGCACGTCATTCGTTTATCAAGACCAAATTTACAATATCTAAAGAACAAAGCTTTTCGCCATGAGTTGCATGGCATTTTCATGTCAAACAGAACATTTTAGCAAGTACAAAGAGAGATGTCAGCTATATATATTACGATTGCTATAAAGACTGCTTTTTGAATTTTGTGGTACGAGCAAAAGTTTTAATTGACTTACAAGCATTTTTAAGAGCATTCGTTTCCTTCACGCATATTTATTGAATGGTACTGATGATATTTATCGAATTAATAATGTTATTGGACTATGTGGAGAATATTCGTTGAATAAAGAGCAATCATAGCCTAGAACCTGCTAGTAATATACCCCCTTCATGTAAGAAAATTGACATTTTTGTAACGACACAAATCCATTAATTTCTATGTTTGGTGATAGTTCATAGGAATGTGAATGTTGTAACACAAGAGCAATTGTCTAAAATCTACTTCAAATTAATCTGTAGCTATTAACTTAAGTATCTATTTCATATCTCAATAACCGTAATGTGGTTAAGGCCAACTGACTTCGCAATAGTCCTAAGCCTGCTGGGGAGTGCCCCCAATGTGTGTGTGTGTGGGGGGGGTGTCTGTCTAAGGGGTCCTAGCGCATATTTACGAATGTTTTGGAAAAACACAGAATTCTCCGAACAGCTAGGCCGAAGAACATGACATAGGATCGAACTACGCACTAGCTTTGACAACAAAGTCTCTCGGTCACTGGTGGGTCGCATATATGTTTAACATTTATGTATTTTAATATTTAATTAATATTAAACAATATTAGACGATATTTTAAATAGCTTTTCATAGGATTTCACACGAAATAAAATTTCTAAAGCAACTTTATTTTTATATAATTTTAAAAGCTCTATAATTATTAAATTTTCTAAATTACGTTTTAATCTTTTTTTTTTTTTTCTTTTTAAACGATATATATATATAAATATATAATAAAAATAACAAAAAAAATTAACAACACATTGACTATTATTCTTAAAATATACTTTGATTAAGAATAATGCGTATTGTTTTAAAAAGACATGATATATATATTAAAAAAAAAGCCTTTGTCTTTACATGTGATTTATACAGTTTAATTGTGTTATTTCTTGTTTTTGTAACAAATTTTATTCATGCAAATTATAAATTTAGTTTATATTTTTTAAAAATGAAATAAAAAGACAGCATTCGTTTCTTTGAATAAACTTAAAACGAAAAAATAAAAAGAATTTTTTATTATTTCATAAAATCTAATGAAAGAGAAAGAGAATTAATCAAATTATTTATTCTCCTTTTTGTTTATGAATCTGTTTTACATAAATATAAAATGTGTGTTAAGTTTAAAAATAAAATTACCTCTTACTTAAAGATTTATTTATTTATTTATTTATTTTCTTTTAATACAAAGAAAATCTATACGAAAATTTTATTACTGTTTTTAAATTTCATCTCCTCGTGTTACATAAGGCAGAATATAGAAAACAGAATATAAGAAAATAGTTTTTATTGATATTTAATGTTTTATAATACAATATATGATGTCAATAATTTATTTTGAAAAATTTAAATATGCAAGAAATGTATGCTGATATAAATATAATAGCATTTGAAGAAATATATATTAATTTTATTTATTTATTTATTTATTTATTCAAAGACAAATTAAAAAAGAACGCAATGATTTCTTTCAGTTATTTTATAAATTAAAGCTAGTTTATAAATAAAACATTATCTCCAAATTTATTAAAATGTTATACTTACTGGTATTTTTCTTGCTAGAAGGAAACTTAATATAATGCTAAACATCTAAAAAAATCTGGTATGAAACAACCACATGACTTCCATTACATACTATTATTACATACATTATATGCATTTTTTGGAGATAATATGATCAGAAGACATAAAATTGATCTAACAACTTAGGCATCTAATAATTTTCTGGTAAGATAAAGCTTATACACATAAAATAGATAAAATACATAAAATAGATTTACATAGCGAATTTAAAAATAGTGAGAAGAAAAAATCGGTTTATCCATTTTTCGAAACATTAATTTCTGACATCTAAAACTGATCTACCTAATTAGGAGGACTGTTAATTTTCCTTTAATAACCACGTAATACATAAAAAATGATATCTAAAATGAATTTTGTAACAAGTTTCAAGAAAATCATTAGAGTCATTTTTGAGATACTGGCTTTTGCCAAAACTTGGCATACACAATTATTGACAGGAAAACAATAATTACATACAAAAGTTTATTTAGAAGGCAGTTAATATGGCAAGTTTGAAAAATATCCGTGCAGCCGTTTTTAAAGGAACGCACTTGTGAGGTCTGAAATTGAGCTATTTATACAGGACGCCTATAAATTTTCCTGAACTAACCAACTATATCATTCGAAAGGTAGTCTAATAGAATGTTTATATTGCTTATATAGCAACGTAGAAGAAAATCCTTAAAGCCGTTTTTGAGATACAGACTTACGATACCACTTCAGGCTTCCGATGTCTCACTCCAAGTTTTCCAATTTTCATCAAAATTTGGAAAATTCATCTGTACACCAGATTTGTCTCAATTATGAATATTCGTGGTTCAATGTTTATTAGTTTCGGAAATATTACAGTCAGAGGATTCTCCACACGCATAAGTACGTACACACACATACACACACACACACACACACACACACGCACACACACTGACCAATTGCCAAAAACTACTTTTTTTGACTCAGGAGACCTTAAAACATGTAAATCATGTGAAAACTCGATATCGAATTTTCAGACCGAATACAATACTTCCATTACCTACGGTAATCGGGTAATGGAAGTAAAAATGACATTTCTGGTATGCAATCTGTGCTTCGAATATTAATTTCCAATTTAAAAAA
Source organism: Salticus scenicus (assembly GCA_963930645.1). Classification (NCBI taxonomy): domain Eukaryota; kingdom Metazoa; phylum Arthropoda; class Arachnida; order Araneae; family Salticidae; genus Salticus; species Salticus scenicus. The sequence goes on from OZ005654.1 coordinate 307,205,564, forward strand.
TCATCTGGTATCATATAATAGATAAAAAAAAAAATCGCATAACATATATTATGAATAAAACTTCTATTTGGAAATTATTAAAATAAACTGCTGTGTCACTTACACGACCTTCTGCATTTGTGTACTATCAAAACATATTACAGAATAAGAAGTAAGGTAGCAAGTCCGATATACGAGCGTACTTTAACGACAAATTAAAATTGAATAAAAAGTAATTTTCTCTGAGATATATTTCTTCCTGAGAAGAGTAACCATTCCCGAACCCGCCATTTGAATATAGCATCTACAGTTACAAATAATTTAATGCTACTACTACTAGTAGTAGCATTAATTATTCAGATTATTTTAAAAGTAGATTGAGCTTCATTATTTTACCTTTTTGATCTTTCAACTTAATCTGCAATCTGTATTTATAGCATTGAAATACAGGGTAAGAGAAATTCGTGTGAGTGACAGAGCAGATTATTTAGTTCGAAATAAGTCTACTTGTAAACATACGTACAATTTATTCAGCACTGTTCGAAAAATTAAAAAGTCATTAAAACCTTGATTATAAACTTTTTATTTTATTAGAAATCACAATGTTACTTATTCATTAAATTTACCAAAACTTTCACTCATAGTTATAGCATCGATGATATGTAACTTTCTTATCAAACAACTAAACTTTTGCTTCACATAAAAAAAAACTCACATGAAAACAATGCATTTAGCAGTTCTATACAGAAATGTACTACAAGCATGTTACATTAATCAATTTATCCATTTAGGTGAAAATTAGTGTTGAAATAGAGCAAAACATTTCAGTTTCAAAAGTTTTATAAATTCAAAAACAGTCTTTGCCAAGATATACACAAAATGATTCGGGCAGTATGCAACTATTTTTCGATTTTGACAAATTTTTGACTGCTTTTCAGATTTTTTTTCTAAGTATATATATGCTGCGTTTCAATTTCTTTTGCTTTAAATTCACAGATCTCGAAAAGTACCGGAGATAATTCTCCGAAACTTTCGTAGAACATAGACAGGATATATATGTATATTAATTTAAGACACATTTTACCAAAATATTTCTATTTGCTTAATTTATATGATTTTTTTTTCTTTTACCTAATAGAAATATTTCTAAATGAAGATGAAGTTTTGCTTCTTCATTTGCATGTCTTAACGAAAGGTAAGGAAATGTAGGCGATACCCCGAACTCGTAATTCTGTCAAAATTAATGATGTCCGTAAAAAAAAAAGAGAGATGTGAAGAGGAAAGATTTGACCATGATTTAGTATTATTTTGCGATGTAATATATGCTTGTACAATTACACCTGAGTTGTTAAAAATTTAAATAACTGTAACCGAATAGAAACTATTGTTTTGATATGTAATAACTATAATAGCATTTCAGAGAAAAGTTTTACATGGTTACTTGCATTTATGGATATCTAGAGAAAAGGGGAGAAGCCTCCGTAGGTTTTGGTTACTGGAGCGATTTGAGTTTGAAGCAACTACGGGGTTTGTCTAGAGAAACGAGCAATAGACGGAGCCACCAAGTATTTTTAAAATAATAGAAAATTAGCAGCTGAATATTCACTGTTATGCATTTCTTTTAATATATCATAAATATTGGAAACCATCTAATTAACTTGAATGAGTTAATAGACTTTTCTTAAAAATGAATTTTAAGTTTTACGTAAGCCTTACTGACATATTACCATGTTTTTATTAACTTCGATTCTTGTTTGTTTGTTTGTTTGTATGTATGTATGTTTGTATGTTTATTTGTTTGTTTGTCAGGTACAAATCCTGCAATCTATTTTTAACTAACTTTCCCTTCTAGCTAGACATTTGAAACTTTCACAGTAGCTTAGAACTCGGTGACAACACAATACTTCATAGTCAGATTTTCGAATTTTTTATTAGTTTTCTTTTAATTAATTAAAATATGAAAATAATAACCTCCTAATAGCATATAAATAGCCATTAAAATATTAGCTACAATTTAATTGTTGCCAAAAAAAATTACGAGTTCATTTTCTTTTGACATAAAAATAAATACATTTAATTAAACGTGAACGTTAAAAAATTGGAAAAAGTTAAATTAAGCATCTTACAGAAATTGACGTCATTATCTCTTAAAAAATTTTATTTGCTGTAATATTGATAAAATCTTAATTTTAAATTTCAAAACTCTCACTTCCATTTTCGAATGTAAACATAAATATTTCATTTGAAAGGGTTATGTTTACACAATAAATATCCAACTAATATGCTAATTAAAAGGAAATTAATAAATATTATAACATAATTTGAAGCCAAATTTGTTGTCAAATGTCTAAATAAAGTGTCTGATATAAGGTATTAATATATTGCAGCGTCCTTGGCAGGAAAAAAGAAATCGGCGATTATTATAATATCTCTCAATAATATGAAACAATATACCGTACAATGCATATTATGAAAATATGCATCTGGTATGTATATTTTCGTACTACGTTTTTGATCGCCAAATACAAAATTCGCCAAGGACGACCCAATTTTGAATTTAAAATTAAGAGCTTATCAATTTTACAGAAAAATTAACTGAATCTAACACATGTAGAAAATAAGTTATATATAACTATATCCAAATATGGGGATTAAAATCAGGAAATAATTTTTCTTAATTTTTAATAATTTTTACAAAAAATCCAATGGATAATTAACATAGGAAATATTTTTTTTGCCTCACTGACTATTACTGATGTCACACTTTGCTTGCGTATATCTATGATTCAATGATTTAACAGAAAATCAAAAAAACATGGTATATGAATTTTTTTTTTTTTTTTTTTTTTTTTTTTTTTTTAATCTTACGATTATTTTTACTATGGATTATATATAATTTTTAAATATTTTGCAAATAATGCGTCTCTTCTTATTCCTATGTCCATTTTTAACTGTAATATAGTATAAATACTATATTAATATTATAACAGTGTTTTATTGTAATTAAATAAAACTATTTTTTTTTTTAAGAGAAAAAAATTGCTTCACGTAATTCTGTTTTTCTTGATGCTGGTGAAGTTTCAATTAAATTTTCAAAAATAAATAAATAGTCATGCCAATAAATTCATTTAGGGATAAAAACTTTATTTACTTATTGCTTAAGATATAAACATTTTCACAATTTAATTTGCATTCAGTGAACTTTGCTGTAAGAAAATAATAAAAATATAGATTTTTTTTTTTTTTTTTTTTTTTTTGTGGTACATTTTTTCTTAGCTTGTCCAAATTTCGAAATCAAACTAATCGTAAAAGATGCTTTATTAAATCACATGTAGAAACTTAATAAAAGTATAGGATAGTAATTCGTATTCAGTTAACGTCTGCTAATCTTATATTGTTAAAAAAAAAATGCTTAGTTAATTAAGTGATATAAAAAATATTCTTCTTTGCTTTTTAACATCCTGCATTTAATCAGCTATTCTCCCTGAAAATCTACAATATGTTTTTCTTTAATAATTAAATTCAAGATTTATGTTTTTATATTAAAGTGTGATCATTTCTGTGGAAAGTTTATTATACAAGAAATATAAATGATAGAAAAATAAGAAATTTATTTCTTCTGTAAATATAAGTTATCTGTTATGTATATTAAGTTAGATAAGAAAATTTCCCTAAATGTAACCAAAATGTTTTCTTTTTTACTCCTTGAAGAAATGATACACGATGCATTTAAATGTTAAGAAACAGTTAGTAATTATCTGATACATCAGTACGCTTTGAATATATATTTAAGGAATCTATTTAAATAAAGAAATATGTGTGGTCTAGTGCTCCTGCCACAAATCTACGAAAATCGGTAGGGAATAGCTCAGATCTTCAAAGGATTCACAACACCTAATCTTTTCGATTTTTTAATTTCCTAATCAACTTTCTTTTTTTTTTTTTTTTTTATCGACTTCAAAAAAGGAGAAAGATTTTCAATTCAAACCGTATGTTTTTTTGTTTGTTTGTTGGTTAGCTCATAACTTCTGAACGGATGCTCCAATTTTGATGCTTTTTATTTTGTTGAATGATCTGAAATAGGTCACATTGTCTTGATCTGAAATAGGTCACATTGTAATATCTTTACGATCAAAGAAAATACAGGGTGCCCAAAAAAATCAGTCTCAAATCTTTTAACTGCTGAACGGCTGCAGCTAGAGTGATAAAAAGGGTATGTAAATATAGTAAAGTGGCCATGCAGTAGAAAGTTAAACCGATTGCAGCACCACCTGGTGGAAAATAGCGGAGTTAGTGTTCCTATCTCGAAAACGGTTCTAGAGAAAAAAGTGAATTACAAAGTTGAAGAGTATCACCTATTTAGTACAAAAAGATAGTTTAGACATTTATGCTAGCGTTTCTATTTCGGAAACGGTTCAAGACAGGGCGAAAAAATGAATTATAAAATTTCAGAGCATCATCGATTTAGTACGAAAAGATAGTTTAGACATTGATGCTAAAAATGCAATGCTAAAAACGTGCATTTGTTTGTTCGCAATTTCTTACATTATGCACACTTGAGCTACATTGCACACGTTGTAGCGTAGCTGGCGAGACATACGCTATACAGTTCAAAATACGGCTACTTGATACTTTTTGCTTTGTTGTAAGGAACTTATTCTGAAGAAGGTCCCATTGTACTATCTTTACAATCTAAAGAAAATAAAGCGCCATCTGGTGAAAAACAGAGGAATTAGCCCTGCTATCTCTAAAACGGTTCAAGATGGGAGAAAAGTTAATTACGAAGTTGTAGAGCATCATCGATTTTCTACAAAAAGACAGTTTTTACACATTATTGCTAAAAATAGAACACTTAAAACGTGCAGTTGTCTGTTCGAAATTTCCTACACTGTCTGAATAAAATGTAAGAAATAACAGAAAAATCAATAGATTAAACAGAAAAAAGATAATTAAAAGAATTTGAATTTGAAAATCTCAATAATTTGGACGAGTTTCTCCATAGCATCCCAGAGCGGATAAAAGTACACACCCACAGAAAACCCTTTTTATTTAGGATATATAATGATGTTCACTTGATATGATGATATCAACTGAATTCACTGGAATACTAGTTTAATAACGTTGACGTTATTAATCTATTTATATCTTAAACAACTATTTATATCTGAAACAGTATTTACCTTTTTTTTTTTTCAATTTCCTTATCAAACTATTGATAAAGTTTTATTTCCTTTTTCTCAATGTATTTTTGCAATTGTGAGGTAAATGTTTTCTGAAAAATTATCATTTTTTATTATTTTATTCGTTCGAAACTGTGGATAAAAATTTACTTTCTCTACTTCCATATCTATATGACTATGATGGCAGTTTCAAAAGTGACCCTCAGGAAATTAAGGAATTTTTATCATTAGGAACATTCTACACGTATTTTTACATTCTACATATTAATCGAATAATAATTCTTGTGTGAAAATGAAAAAATAAATATGTATACGTTTATTATTACTATTAGTTCGTATAACATGCGCTTAGAAACTGGAGCTTTATATCTAAAAGAAAACAGCTCGTGAGAGAGCAGTACAGGGGCATTATTTGTAAATATATATATGGGAAGAAAATGTTACTTGACAAATTTTGAAGGTGGCGGATGATAGTAAGGATGCATGGAGCTTTAGCGAAAAGGACACATTTGTGAAATGTTTACAAGAAGTTGTATTGAAAGTCTATGAAGACGTAGAATGTCAAGAAAATACCTGGGTCTGAATGGATAAATTTTGGTCGTCCGCGAGTTAGAAATGACTATGCAGAAGGGAGCTTATCCTGCATTGTAACAAAAAACAGAACAATAACTCTGCAGCAAACTGATCAGATCTTAATCAAAAAACATTTTAAATATTTCTTGAGGGCTTCGTGCGCTGTACCATGATTTGTGGGGGCGATGGAAACCGAAAGTCAGGACAAACAGTGCGTGGTGGTCATAATAAAGTGGCCGCTCAGTATATATATATATATATATATATAATGGAACATTTGTTATCACGATAACTTCTGAAATAATGAATCAAATCGAACCAAATATAAACAGTAAACTTATCTGACAAATATCTTGGATGAGTTCGTTAGCTTTGTTGCTTCAGCATTTTATTTCTTCATTCGGCAACTTCAAAATTTCAAATCCACACTCTAAAAAGCGTACTCAAGACAGCAATTGCGTAAATTTTGGTGTATACATAAAAAGGTCTCCACTAAATATATTAATGAACTTGTTCTAACATTTTGTTTTAAAATAGAAATATTTTAAATTAAGGGAGCACTTCAAATAGGATTGCCATGGAAATATTATCACTACGACAACTTTTCAAATATTCAATAAATTCGCACCAAATTTTGACAGTGGATCTATCTATCGAATATTTTGAATCAGTTCACTGGGAAACTATCTCTGCAATTTTGTCTCCAAGGGGAGGCCACTAAATTTCTTTTCACCACGATAACTTTTGAAATACTTAACTTTAATGAAAGTTGAACACCGAATTTATGTTACAAACATTCTGGATGAGTTCGCTAGGAACCTTGCTCCACCTTCTTCTTTCTAAGTTGCGGTACTTTGAAATCAGGATGAAATCACATGCAAATTTCTCATCACGATAACTTTTGAAATACTGAATTTATTTGAACCAAAGTGCAGAAGATCGACTTATCTATCCAATATTTTGGATGAGTTCTCTGGGCAACTTGCTCATCTGCCATTATTTTTCCAAGTAGAAGATGTTTGAAATTAGGCTGCTATTTGGAAATTTTCCCCACTATTACTTTTTACATAATAAAATAACTAGCTGGAACCCGTCGAATTCGACGAGCACTTTATTGTCCGTAATGTTTCAAAAATCGTCGCATCATTATTTAAATGTATTTCATGTTAAAACATCTAATATAATTTACGACATTTCACTTAAAAAAAGAAACTCGAAAAAATTCTTATAAATACTATATTATGACATCACTTTCTACAAAGTACTGTCAATGTGACGTCAAACTGACACCAAATAAACAGATGCTATCTTTTATTTTCTATTCCGTTTAATACTAAGACTATATGTTAACTGACCCGTCCGGCGTTGCCCGGTCCCATGATACCTTAAATGAACCCTAAATTTGTATTATTTTATACCTTTAACTCGATTTTGTTTGAATTTTTGTTTTTAAATGAAAGCACCATGAAAAAAATAATGATCTGTAACAATTACCTCGAACCGAACGAAACTATGCCTTGTGACCCCGGTGCTTGCGGCAGCGCATACACGTGCCACTAACAACATAAAAAAATTCCCAAAAATTAACCTGGAATCGAACGAACCCTCCCGGCAATGCCCAGGCCCGTGATAATAACCTTAAATGAACCTTAAATTTGTATGATTTTATAACTTTAACTCGATTTTGTTTGAACTTCTAATTTTAAATAAAAGCATTGCGAAAAAAATAATCATCGGTAACAAAAAAAATTACCTCGAACCGAATGAAACTCGGCCTTGTGACTCAGGTGCCTGCGGCAGCGCATACGCGGGCCGCTAATACCATGAAAAAATTCCAAAAAAAAAAAACCTGGAACGGAACGAACCCTCCCAGCATTGTCCGGGCCCATGATAATAACCTTAAATGCACCTTAAATTTGTATGGTTTTATATCTTTAACTCTATTTTGTTTGAATTTCTATTTTTCAATGAAAACACCACAAAAAAATAATCATCTGTAACAAAAAAAAAAGCTCAAACAGAACGGAACTCGGGTTCTTGACCCAGTGCCTGCGGCACGTATATACAGGCCGCTAATAACATGAAAAAATTCTCAAAAAATAACCTTGAACCGAACGAACCTCTGACTCGTGTTACCGCTGCCTGTGGTTGCGGCACCGTATAGCAGGCATGCTACGCACGCGCTGCAAAATCCACTTTCCTCCACCAACGGGCGCAGTATGTTGTATACGAACATCACCAATCGCCTTGAATTTCCAAGACCTATCAAATAAGTTGTCACATGGTGGTGTCAACTGCAAAATCCTTTAGTTACACTTTCCACCGCCAGGGGGCACAGCGTGTTCTATACGAAAACACCAACAGTCAGGAAATATCAAGACCTTTAAAATAAGTTGTAACATGATAGAGTCTACTGCAAAATCACCTAGTTCCATTTTTAACCAACAAGGGGCGCACTATATTGTATACAAACATCCCCAATCAACATGAAATTTCAAGACCTTTATCAACAATCGCCTTGAATTTTCTAGACATTTCAAATAAGGTGTCACATGGTGGTGTCAACTGCAAAATCCTTTAGTTGCACTCTCCACCACCATGGGGCACATTGTGTTCTCTTACGAAGATCACCAACGGTCAGGAAATACCAAAACCTTTAAAATAAGGTGCAACATGATAGGGTCTACAACAAAATGACCTAGTTCCATTTTTCACCAACAAGGGGCGCGCTATATTGTATACAATCATCCCCAATCAACATGAAATTTCAAGACCTTTAAAATGAGGTGCTACATGTGTGGGTCTAGAACGGATTTCCCTCTCAAACTAATTTCCCCCCTCCCCCCCTTCAAATCTACTTTCCCCCTTTTCCCCTCTTTAAAATTGAAAATTCCAAAATCGGAGATATCGATTTTTTAGTATTCGATTCCAGTCCCCCCATGTACAATTTCTCCACCGTGAAGTAATTTGGAGCTGAGTTATGCTCGCCAAAGTGTGTTTAACGCCTGCCCCTCAGGGGGGAACCGTTCGACTTTTTTTTATTTTTCTCTTTTTATAACATATCTACAGACCAAGACCTTTTTTTAGACACCTCAAATTAATTTTTACACCTAGCCGTTCTCTCAATTTAGTGGAGACAGACAAAAACACGTTTCAAATTAATATATAGATACGAACCAAAGATATTAGAATTATTTTACATATATCTTCGATGAGATCGTAAGCCAACTTTATTCGCTATTCTGTTTCAAGTTGCGACTATGTGAAATTTTGCCGTTAGTATAACTTTTGAGATACTGAATTAGTTGGAAAAAAATTGTACTTATGTTCGAAATATACATTTGATATATTTAGTTAACTTAATCCTCCATCTTGTTTCCAAGTGTCAGCCAATTTCCTAGTTATTAAAAAAAAGAAGTATTTATAAATCGATTTGCTTGTTAAAGCTCAAATAAATATCTCCACCAAGTTTATTAATAAGCTTTATCCGTCATATTGTTTCAAAATGGCTGCCACTTGATTAAGAAAAAAAAAATAATAATAATGAACCTACGCTTCCAACTGAGCTGGAAGGAGTTACTGTAAACTACTACTACTACAAAATAATAATAATAATAATAATAATAATAATAATTATAGTCACAAAAATTAAATTTGGCCTGTCTTTAGATAGAACTTTCATTTCAGACTAATAAAAAGTAAATAAATACATATGTTTTCTTTATGAACTGCCCAACTCTTCGGCCTTGTTTAAAATTTATAAATTGCCTCTTAACAATGATATAATTTTTCACAGATATTACAAAATTTTGAAATAATATATAACGTCAGTTTGTATATTAAATAAAATTTGTATTATAATTATGACTAGTTAGCGGTATTCGTGGTCATAAAAACGAAATTTGCACATCTAAAAACGAAATGTTTTCATTTATATTAATGCAAATTAAAACAGTAGATTTGCTCATAGACTATGTAACATGTTGCCTAAGCTGTTAAGTATATAGATGATTTTACTTCATGCATATCATAATGTGATATGCATATTTCTGCAGAAATTCCCAATAGTCCACTCAACATAAGAAAATATTATTTTAGGCCTAACTTATGGCTTAAAATTGAAAAATCTCTTTAGAATGAAAAAATATTTACAGATCGCACAATTATTTTTAAATGAAGTTGTTAGGTTTAAAAATTTTGTTTCTCTATTCTCAATGATGTGCAAATAAAAACATCTGAAAGTTTATTGATTCTTATTTCATCAAGAGTTATGAATTATTCATCGTGATACAAGTTTTCTTAAAACTTTTTCAATTTTCAAGAATAGTTGAAAGCTTAAACTATAAAATTCTTCTCATAAAATGTGGTTTCTGAAATTGGAAGTCAAAAATGTGTGATAAAAATATTATTTTATGAACTTAAAGAAACTTGAAAAAACAATTTGATAGAACTTGGAATATCATAGTTGAATATTTCAAGAAGAGTATTTGAAAAGCTATCACTAATACATTCGAAATGTGATGCAAGAAGACTAAATAAAATTCTACTTTTCATAACAAGTTTTGATCGGGTAAATTTATATTAAGTTTTAAAAAAGTATTTTGTTTTAGTAATATTTAAACGTGACAAAACTTACATTTGAAATGTATTACACAAAATAAATAAATAAATAAAATAAAATGAACTACATTTTTCCATAAAAAGTTTAGCAAAGAAATAAGTTTACTTTATGTGTTGTAGAAACATTTACTTTACTGTTATACTGAATTTTGAATTGAAATTTTTTCTACTATACAAAAATGTAATAAAAATATTAAAATGGGAAGATTAAAGAAATATTATGTCTTTTATATATTTCAAACTTTTAGAATTCAAATCCATCTTTAAAATTTATAGAAAATTTACACTTTTCATGATATAAATCTTAATGTTATTTAGTAAATTTGACCCATAAACAATATATTCTTTCTATATATTGATAAGAGAAAGTATATAAATATATGTATATATATACAATTCATATATAGGTAAAGGTTTCATATATTTTTTTCTGAGGAAAAATATTCCATAAAATAAAGAAGAATAACAATCTATTACAATATATTATTTTATTTTATCATTTAAACTTTTATTATAATGATGCTTATATCAGTAACTTATATCAGTAACCGATGATAGATTATGCTTAGACACTTATTGAATAAGGTAAATAAAAGTTTCTGTAGGAACTATTTAGAAAAACATTTTGACCTTTTATTTATACATAAAATATACTATTAAATTAAAAATATACTATTATATACTATTAAAATGTATATTTACAGACTTACGGATTAAAATATAAGTTTTACTTTCGGAAAAAAAAGCCTTTATAAATTGGTTGTCTTATTTTCTGTCTAAAATGAGACTTAAAAGTGTCTGCAAAATCTTTTCTTTCAGAAAACGTGCTGAGGAAAGAGAAATAGATTTTGCTCTTGCAGCAAGAAGCATTAAGCACCTTTCATTTCTTAAAAGTAGAATGTTTAATCCCCATATAAAACAGACTGCAGTTAGTAAATCCTTAATCTTTCAAAGCTGTAGCTTTAAAGAAAAAAGTAAATACATGGAAAATGAATATGAATGGAAAATAAAAGGGGATGTAAAAGATGTTCTAGTATTGCTGTAAGTAAAAATTATATTTTGAAATATTACAGAAAATCTGTCAATTATATATACAATTGAGTCATAGTTATATATATACATGTGAAATACAACTGACTCATCAATTAACGTCCATCCCAAATTTCAGGCTCTAAAAACATGAAACTTGGTGAGAATATTCCTTTCGTGACGTACACACCCACTAAGAAGTGATTTCTAAAATTTCGCAAAACCCTTTATATCAGAAAGAAGAAGAAGAAGAAGAAGAGGATAAAAAAAAAATATATATATATCCGAATGATTTTTGCTTTAAAATAAAAGAAACCCAAATACTTAAAAAACAGTTTATAGAATTTTGTAATTCGGCCCCTAAAGGTGTGGGGGGGGGGGAGGTTAAAAATCGTTTTCACAAGGGCGAAACACTGATTACATAACCCTTCATATCTCAAAAAAAAAAAAAAAAAGTTCTTTATAATATAATAAATACCATTATCTAAAAACCTATTTCAGGAATTTTCTGAATTGTCCTCCAAAACGGGGAATCCTTGGGAAGCAAAAGGTAATTTCATATGACCCTTCATTATATATATATAAAAGACTGCAACCACTCACGGACACAAGGCGGTCGTGAATACTCTATGTAACATTCGGTCGCGAATTCCCGTGTGAAAAGGCTAGTTCTGTCAGACCGGGTTTTGACGAAATTCCCCCTCTGGAGAAAGACGGCAAAAACACATTTGCGAACATTACTCGCCTCCGAATTTTTTACAGTGTATAGATTGAACATGGGGGAAACTCTATATAATAATAATAATAATATTAATAATAATAAAATATAAATAAATAAGTACGGCAATTTTAGATTTTTACTTTCCGAACACTATAGTGAGGAAAGTATTGTAATCATGTCAAAAATCCGAATTCGAGATTTTGATGTTTCTATACGTTTCGAGGTCCCCTGAGTCTGTTTTCACTATTTTTACGATGATGTATGTATGTGTGTGTGTATGTCTGTGAGTGAACACGCTAGCGTCTAAACGCTTTGTTCGAATAAGCTGAAAGTTGGTGCGTATATTGTAAGTCAACATAGTATGAATCCTATAGATTTTGGTGAATCTAGCACTTAGAGTTTTTTTACAGGGACACAAAGAAAAATTCTTTATCATTATGGTCTATGGGACCAAAATCTTAAAAGTGCGATAGCATCTAAACGACCTCTACAATTGAGCAAAAAATTTATACACGTATTATACACGGTCACAGTTACTCAATCTGTATAGAGTTTGGAAAATCTGGCACTTACAGTTTTTTTACAGAGGCACAAAGAAAAATTCTTTATCATTGTGGCCTATGGGGCGAAATTTTTAAAAGTGCGATAGCGTCTAACGCTTGTTTAATCTGAACAAAATATTTTTACACTTGTTATAGGTCACAGTTGCACGAACTGTATAGATATTGGTGAATTTAGCAATTACAGTTTTTTTACAGGGACACAAAGAAAAATTCTTTATCATTATGGCCTGTGGGACCCAATTTTTACATTCTTCTATATTCAATAGAAGAAAGTATTAGATTCGTAAAAATTTTTGACCTCGGGTTTTTGATGTATTTACACGTTTTGAGAGCTGTGGAACTCGATTTGACCATTTTTAGAAAATGTCTGTCTGTTTGTCTGTCAGTCTCTCCGTGTGTGTGACAAACTTTTGTGGTAACTGTATCTCAGGAACTACTTCACAGAATTTCATAAAAATTGGTATGTAGTTGCACCTTGACATAAATCAGTGCCTATCAACTTTCGGTAAAAATTGTCTTAGATGTTGCGTTGCCATCCCGCTTTTTCTAAACTTCAAACATGGTGGTATAGTACAAAATTTTGTATAAATGTGCATAAAGAGAATTTTTCTTTAATAATCATTATGAAATTTTCCAGAATTATTCATAATAGAGATAGTCAATTGGGAAACAATTTTTGTATGTGCAGGGGCCTCGCCCCCCCCCCTTCTCGAGGGGAGTAAATTTTCATGATGGGTATCTTTCAAAAGAGCTCGCTAGTACCTTTGAAATGAGTGGTTGAACCATAGATCTGCGATAATTTAAAATGAAGTTATCGATTTTTTTTAATGTAATATTGACAATAAAATAGACTTTTTTGGGGTATTTAGTGTTATACTACTTCTCTAATATGGAAATCATCTGCATTATCATGGAAGATAATTTTTTTTAATAATAATTTTAATAAATTATTTTTACTGAGTGAATTAGTGTAGGAAAATATAGAAAAAAGTCATGTGGTGGCCACAACATACTAGTTAAATGTGCGATAGCATCTAAACGCCTTATTCAATTGAGCTGAAAATTTATATGAATATTATAAATCACTGTTGCACTAACTATAACCATTTTGGTGAATCTAGCATTTATAGGCTTTTTACAGGGACTTATCTACAAAACTGTTAATTACTGAATGTTCGGAAAGTCGAGTGGAGTCACTCCAGATTTTTGTTTTACTTTAAGCGGAGAGGTTTCCCCAAATCCGGATTTTCGAGTTGAATTCTCTGATAATGGTTAATTAACTGTCGAAAAGATAAAATTATTGCGTTGACAACTTTAGGATAAGCTGTAAAAAAGTCAAGTTAAAAATTAATTGCAGATGAAAGAACATCACCCTAGAAGGGATCCATAATGCAATATATTGGTTCATTAGTTCAGGTAAACTTATTGATTATTCCAAAGAAGGTAAATTGTAGCGTGTCCACATACTACCAAATAATAATAATAATAATAATAATAATAATAATAATAATATTTTTGACAATAACAGTATGGGGATACAATACTTGAGATATTCCGATAACAGACACACACACGCAAACACTCATACACAACAGCCGCTATAGGATTTTAAGATTCAAGAGAAGTGCTGCCAGATCTGGCGGATTTTTCATTCAATAATTACCAATAATTTTTTATTGTAACATTTGCCTAATCACTTCGAAAGTTGATAATCTGTTATGTATATCAAATATCACATCTCAAAATCATTGGTGATTATTAAATAAAAAATCCACCAGATCTGGCAACACTGTTCAAGTGTCCTCAAAACGTGTAAATATAACAAAAAAAAAAAAATTAATAAAATAAAAATTTGACCCCAAAACAATACACTTTCTTTACCATATATATGAGTAAGAGAAAATAGTAAGGTTTTGTTTATCAATATTTCATGTATTTTATACCTAGCATGAAAACATAATTAAGATTTTCAAAAATTCATATATTATCATTTCGGTTGTTTCTCGAAATCAAACGAAATTGTGCATACGAAAAAGAAAACTACCTTTTAAAATATTTATTTAAGAACACAATGTTACTAAATTTAGTGTCAGAATACGTTTGTTCGTTACATTTTCAAGGAAACAGCTGAGTGAAAGTGTTGTTAATTTATTTAATTAAGGGAAGCAAACATATTTAATTAAACAGTTAAATTATTTCTTTGTAAAATAATGTTAAATTTTCATTTTCAAAATTTGTTAAAGTGTATAGAAACTGCTAAATTTAATTTAAACGAATAGTGTTTAGCATTTGTTTTAGATTCAATTATTTGATGGTAATGTTTCAAAATATTGAATCTTGTTACTATCCTATTTAAAATGTCTACATTATAAATATATATAAACTGATATATCATTTTGTACGTTTCACATCACATGGTTATAATTTATATACTTTATAAATGCATTATGAACATTTTTCTTCACTATAGGTTTCATGAATCCATAAAATATTATGTTATTGTATATTAAATGAAGTTTTGAATTGTTCTAAGATTTTATAAAATTTCGCATTTAATTTTTTTTTATAAATTATTTTTTTTACATAATTACGTTTAAGACATGTAATTTGCTCATTATATTTATTTTCAGTTTGCAAATATTTACTAGTATGGGAGTCACAGGAATAAAAGGTACTTATATTATAAAATAAAATTAAAAGATGAATAAATCATACAGTTTTGTTAACACTGTGAAAGAAAATTCTTAGTCTAATGTGATTCTTAAATTATAAATATACGTATGAAACGTCTTTTTTGTAAATATTAAATCTTTTTATTAAGAATATGAGATATGTTTTCCTAAAGAAATTTTATATCGACATTTTTTTTTTCATACTGTCTGGTTAATTGTTCTGTTGTGTTTTCTAATAATGGTTCATTTGGAAGACGAACTGTTAGCGTTATACCTTTCGGTTGCCAAGTGTTAAATTTCAAATTCGTTTTCAATCACAAATGTCCGTATTGTTTCAAAATTCAATTTAATTCGTTAGTCCGCATCTATAAAGCCTTAATATACAAAAAATGACAGTAGAGCGACAACAACAACCTACAACAAATCTAATCCAGCATTCATGAAATAATAACTTATATATTAAGGAACTCAAATCGTTCTGAAAATTTTATTCTTCTTTCTATACTTTTTTTGTGCGTTTATGCGCATACTCGCGCGTCTGTCTGTCTTTGGCGCGATAGAGAATTGGGCAAGAATGGACCATTGTCCATTGTACCCCAACTCATGCTGGTCCTATCACAACATGTGGATCTGTGGCAACAAATGTTTAAAAATATAACAATTTTTTTTAAAACATTTTAGTGAGATTAAATATAAAAATAGATGAAATTAGCTCTATTGTGCTGAATGACCTCTTCCAGATTTCTTGTATGATGAAAAGAAAAAATGTTTAACTAAAAATATTAATTTTGTCTACCACAAACTAATATTCTAGAACAAAATGGCTAAATCGTTCATTAGCCATGAAGTTGTCATCACTGCAATGCTGTTACCTATGTGCCAAAACACAAAGCATAGAAAAAAAAAATCAATTATAGGCTTGGTCCATTTGACCCCATGGTCCAGTGTACCCCTGTCTCACCTACATTAATATATATACAGTATTACATATTATCCTAAATTAATTTAAAAATGCAATAGTAAAACACATAGGCATTAGCAAACATAGGTTCTAAATTTTTTGTAAACAAAAAATTAACCCAAAAGTTCATTGCCAAATAGTAACTGAAAATTAAAAGTCTCCAACGGGTCGTATACTAAAATTGTAACGCAATCGTGTAGACATTATGAATTTCTATCTAGTCCGAAAACTATATATATATATGTATTACTGCCGTTGTTATTCACTTTTTGTATCTAGCATATGCTTCAGCCCAAAATGGTAGTAAATTATTATTAAGTTGTCGAATATTAAGAGGGATTTTTGACGTACTATTTCATAAAAAAAAAAAAGTAATAAATTTTGTGTATTGCAATGTGGTACCACATATGGAAATTTCTGCATTATTGTTCTGCATTTGTCTTGTATTATGCGCTATTAATATTTCTCTTCAATGAAAACCAAAGCTGCGAATATACGAGTAGAGTCCTGCAGTGGCGGATCCAGAACTTGACTTTTGGGGGGGGGGGGGGGGCTAAGATTTTTCAAAGTGTTATTCTAGACCAATAAAAAAATTTACAATTGCAAAATTCAATTGTAAATGTCAGTGTTTTTTTTTTTTTGGAGGGGGGGCTTCAGCCCCCTAGCCCCCCCCCCCTTAAATCCGCCACTGGAGTCCTGCATGTGTTAATGAATGAAGCTAGTTGATTGTGGGGGGAGGGGGGAAGAGGCGGAGCCTCATATTTCTCTACAAAAAAAGAAAGAAATCATCGTATACGTTTTAAAATGCTTAACGTCGATCCTCTTTATATAAAAACTTGATCATTTATCAACATCTTAAGACAAAAAAATTTTTGAAACAAATTAAAAACCATTTCAATAAACTGATTTATGACTTCTGCAAATAGTTTAAAATATAAATATAAAAATATTTTATAAGAAACTGAAGTGACAAAAATCAGAAAATAATAAAGTTCCCTCAAGAATAGAAGTGGAAAAATAATAATAATAATAATAATAATATTAATGTATGTAGTGTGATCAGAAGACATAAAACGGAATTGAGATATCCTAACAAGTATCCTGTAGGATCAAACTAACAGATATTCCTTAAAGATATATAAAACATAAATTGCACAGCGAGATAAAAAGAAAAAAAAAAGATTGTGTCATTTTGCGAAACTCCATTTTCCGAGATCTAAAACTAACCTACCTAATCAGGACGTTTGTAAGTTTTCCTGCAGCAACCAAGTACACGAAAAATTATCTAAAAAGGGCTTTATGTAACAAATTTGAAGAAAATCGTTCGAGTCTTTTTGAGAAACCGACTTTTGATTCCACATCCGATTTTCCCCAAAACTCGGCAAGCTCATCGGTTCACCGGAAACCAACAATTACACACGAAATTATATCTAAAAGAATGCTATGGGTAGGTTTCAAGAAAATCCATAGAGCCGTTTCTAAATGACCGCACCTGTGAGAACTTAAATTCACCTACTTTAAAAGGTGCCCAACATTTTTACTGAACTAAGAAACTTTTGTATAGAAAGGACATCTAAAAGGGTATTTATATTGCACTTTTGAAGAAAATTGTTAGAGCTGTTTTTGAGATATGGACTTATGGTCCCAGTTACAGTTTTCAATGCCCCAATTTCGCTTTTCGAATTTTCATGAAAAGTTGGCAAAGTGATCTGCATAATAGACCTGTCTGAATTCTGAAGTTTCTTTGTTTTGTCTTTATTAGTTTCAGAGATATACCCGTGTATACAGTCACAGATAAAAACTGACCAATTTTAAAACACCCTTTTCTTATTCAGGGTATCTATTATCCGATCCGACTGCCATAAAGACCGTCCATAAACAACGACAGTCGTCAAATCAATAGTCGGAATGGGACGTCACGTGATCAAAATAACGACTACCACAGCCGGAACTGAGGTATAGTCTGGTCGGAGAATAGATGCTCTGGAGACCGTAAAATATCTAAATCAAGAGAAATCTGGATATGAAACTAATAGAAAACAATTCTTCAATTACCTGCGGCAGTCGGTAAATCAAGAGGAATCTAGATATGAAACTAATAGAATACAATTCTTCAATTACCTGCAGTAGTCAAGTAATGCAAGTAATAGAAGGAACTTCTCTAAAGGAAAAATGGAACTGCCTAGTGTTGTAAGTTTTTTTTTTTTTTTTTTTTTTTTTTTGTAGATTAATTTTATATGGATGACATATATTTGATTTTACATAATGAGTTATTGTACATGGTAGTTTTGTATGTAATTTTTAATTAGAGTGATGCGGCCACCACAAGACTATTTTGTATATAATTTTACACAAAATTCATGACAAAAAAAAAGTATTTATTAATTTATTAAATTATTTTCCATGATAAACGCAGACGATTTTTATGTGACAGAATTATTTCACTAAATGCCGAAAGAAATTCAATTTTTTGCCAGTATCATATGAAATACCGTTTTAAAGATAGTGACGGGATCTTTCGAAAGTTACTCATATTGAAAATTTTCACTCCTGGTGGATACGTCTCCCTCAAAAGAAAGCGATGCTTCCACACAGGCACAAACATTACTCTTCTAGTTTAGCATTACTATTATCAATAATCAATATAAATTTTACAATCACACGTTAAAAATAATTATCATTATAAACATTTATACGCAGCTTTATCCTATACTGCCATGTTAAAAATTTAGAAAAACACAAAATGGAATCAGAACGTCACCTGTTGAGCGATTAGTCCGTAATTCTAATCAGCACCAGTTTCTGTCAGGGTCCAACTAAATACCAAGTTTGGTTAAATTTTGTCCATTGGTTCGTGAAATACAGCGTCCAGAAAATTTGTGAAACACCCACACAGACAGACATTTTCCAAAAACAGTGAAATCGTGCTCAGGATATCCTAAAACGTGTAAATTCATCGAAAGTTGGAGTTTGAAAAGTTTTACGAATCAAATACCTTATCTCTCTGTATATAGAAAAAAAGTAAAAATATATCAGTTCTAAATGAAATGCATTTGAAACAACCATTCTTTTCATAAGTTACTTTCACTATATATATTTAAATAAAGTTATTTAAATTTTCATACATTAAAAGCCATATATTCTCAATATTCAGTTTGTTATGATTAAAAACAATGTATTTTATCTATGCGTTTCAAGATAAAGAACATCGTAAATATTCCATTGTATAATGAATTTAAAAGATAACATATCGACAAACAATTTGTTAGATTTTACATATATCATGGGAAAACTGTTGTCTAAATTGATTTAAGAGATACATTCCGCAAACTTCAAATTACCTAGGGAATCTATGTTTAAGCCTGATAAATACTTAAAAAAGAATTTTTACTGAGGATGTTTGGTAATTTATATTGCTGTGTGTATAATGAAGTAAAAAACGTCTTAGAAGCTGTTGGAAAATCAGAGTGATCCATTATGTTTTTTCGTTAATATGGCAATAGCTGAATTAATGTGCAATAATTCTTGATTTGATTCAAAAAAGGAAAAGAGAAAAATGAGTTTGTTGTTTATTTCACATAAATGTATAAACGTGCAGTATAAAAGCGTCAAATAAATATTTAATATTAATAGATAAAAAAAAAAAAAAAAAAAAAAAAAAAAAAAAAAAAAGGTTTTCTTTTTCATTAAAACAGTGAAAATGGAAAAATCTTTATTATATATTTATATAAAGTTTTAACACTCACGTATTTTCAGAAAAATATTGTACAAGATGATCGAAATTACAGCCAAAAATTATACAATGTTATAATTATTTGGGTATTCTGACTAATTGTTAGTCGATATCTATGATTAATTGCTATTTTTTCACAGCTAAAAAATTATTCACGCATTGATATGATAACTTATTATTATTTTAGAGTTATATACACTGATTAAATTACGGTATGATCTAGTTTTCATCTAGTAGAAGAAGTTAGAAATTTTTCCAAAACGGTTTTATTCTTATTGCCAGTATAGATAAATATGTAATCAATGTTAATGTCTAACAGAGAAAAACAACAATCATAAAGGCATTTTTTGTATAGCAAATTTAAATCACATAGACCTACATCATCACTTTTGGCATATAATCATTCCAATCTTGCGTAATGAAAGTTGCTTTCATTTTGAATCAGATATTAACTGAACTTCGTGTTTTTTTTTTTTTTTTTTTCAATCTGTTTAGTTTAAGTAATCTGATAATTTTTGCGAAACATTATATAAAGTGCTCTATAATTTAGATATGAAAAATTTTGGAAGTGCATATCATACCATTATAATTTTTTTTTGAACTATGTTATACATACATACATACATACATATATATAAATTTCGAATGCATATTAAGTTTTTAATACATACGGTAAAGTAATTTGTATAAAAAAAGTTATTTTTCAATAATTTAATTAAAAAATATTAATGTTCCAATATTTTAATATAATGCTGAATTAACTTTCATGGCAAGCGTCAATCATCCGTCCCAAAAACATACTATTTAAACAAAAGAAAAAAAGAAAAAGGAAGCTAAAATTGAGGCATATTAAAAAAGGTTACGTTTTTTCAACTCCATTTTCATACTTTCATATTTTCATATGCATAAGCAAGTTTAATATTTTATAACTTTTTTATTTTTCGCGTGAAAGCATATTTCATTTTATGAAAAAAAAAAAAAAAAAAAAAATATGGGGTGAGGGGGGGGGGGGGTTAACAATTAAAAATTTAAATGTCCAATTTTAAAGCTCTTACCAGGTTATTATTTTCATACTTTAATTAATTTTAAAAAATCTAATCCAAATTTCGTTACAAATGAGGTACCAAATGAAATAGACAATCTTTCTAAATTCGTCGGATTAAACAGTTTATCGACCGGATAGTTAAAGGTTTTTTTAATTAACTAAAGTATAAAAATTATGTGGCAACTTGTGTCCACACACAAACATAGTCCAAGGCAATCTCTTTGTCATTTATAAGTAATAGTTGATAGTTGTTATAAGTAATATTTTTAATAGTATTTCAATGTAAATTTTCATTTATAGTCTAAATTTTTAATTCAATCTACTTTTTATTTGTGAATATTTGAAGTAAGGGGGCAAAACCCCCATAAAGATTGGTTATTGGAAAGAGTCGGAGGAAAAGCTCCCACCAGCTTGGTGGACGAAGCGATCAGAGAGCAGAGCCTCCTAGTATAATATACATTGTTAGATTAGAGGGTTACTTATTTGAAACATAGATCGTGATCATCAGCATAGCTTTTTACTGTTTTTCGTGATTTTCGCCGAAGCTCAGGCGAATAAATGTTAGTATTTCTTATAAAAATATCTTTTCGGATAGTATCCCGCCCCCTAAAAAAAAGTTCCCGAGTATAAGATCGGCTTTAAAAACCACAACAGCAACATCATATAAAATATCTTTTTAGCTTTCACTTTATTTTTTATTTCATAAGATAGTCCTTTTTGAAGAAGATACTTATCATAAAAGAATTTTTTTTAAAAACTCGAAGAATTTCAATTACATAAATTTTTTTGTTAATGAATATAAAAATGAAGAAGAGATAAATTCTTTAGCTTTAAAATACTATTGATATTTTCTTTGAAAATTTCCTCTTAACAAATTCTAAAGTGTAAAAAATTGAATAGAGATAATTTTGAAAGGCTTTATTATTATTTTTTCTGGGAACTAATTGTTTTTTCTCTATTGAATATGAAACAAAAAATTCCATTTTGTAATAATTAGCTGCTTATTTAGTCCTTCTATTATATTTAAATTAACTTTATCCTTTAAATTAAATTAAACACGGAATTTAAACTGATACTCAAGAGATTGAATACATATATATATATATATACATAGCAGTTTAAGAAAGAAAATGCCCTTTTATTTAAAATAGTTTTAGTGTTTTATAAAAGAATAAACACAATTAACAGACTTTTTTTTTCTGTTTTTATTTAAAATAACAAATAGTCATTATATTTAATAGCAAAAAAGAGGAGGTTTAAACTTTACTTTCTCATTTCCTTTTTTTTTTTTTTTTTTTTGCTGTTTTTGCTATTAAAATGAAAGTATTTTTTTCATCGAAATATCATTTTTTAATCGTATATTTTGGTCAAATACATTTATTTTCTTTGAATTTAATTTTTTTAAAGACGTTTTCACGAAATTCCATGTTTTTAAGTAATTTTATAATTGAGCTGACACAAATCTTTTACTACGTAAAAATGAGTTCTTTGGAGATGTCAGTTTTTCGTATTTTCGTATTTATTATTTTAATCATCATCTTAATATAAATAAAAAACCTTGTATGTGGGTATATAGAATGTCTTACATTTCTTCCCAAACCACTGCACCAATTTGACTGAAACTTGACACAGTTACCGCTTTTGACCAGCATTGGAGTACTGTAGATGTTTTAAATTTTTAGTACGTGTCCAATAGTAGAGTGTGAAGAAAAGCCTTCTTGAATAGCATATTTTTGTATAATTTCTGTAGTAATAATGCAGATAAACACTTTAAATTTGTTATATACGTTACTTCTAATGAATATAGTCTCTCTACGTAGAGGTTTATAAAAATAAAAATTCGAAATTTAAAAGAAATGAAAGGATTAAAGAACGTTCTAGCATTGCATTTTGAAAATGTCATGCACGCGATTTAAGTATTTTATTGTGAATACGTCCAATTAATGGAGTGTCTTAACGTAATTAAAAATAAAAATACTTTATAATATGATAAAATGACGTCCTTTACAAAAATAAATAAATAAAAATCCCAAATTAAGCACTATCATCTTTTAAAATAACGTCTTTTCTTAGAAGTCATACGAAGAAGAAATGCAATTTAATAGAGAAAACTCCTAAGCTTTACCATGATTGAGGGGGATTTTATTTAATAGCCTAATTGAATTTGTTTTGTAGGTTACTTCTAATGTATGTATGCTCTCTACGTAGAGGTTTATAAAAATTCGAAATTAAAAGAAATAAAAGGATTAAAAATCGTTTTAAAATTACGTTTTCAAAATGTCATGCATGCGATTTAAGTATTTCATTGTGAATACGTCCAAATAATGGAGTGTCTTAATGTAATTAAAATCAAAATACTTTTTATAATATGTTAAATTGACGTCATTTTCAAAAATAAATAAATAAGTAAAATAAAATAAAATCTCAAAATAATTACTATAGTCTTTAAAAATAACGTCCTTTTTTAGATGTCACTCGATGAAGAAATGCATTTTAATAGAGAAAATTTTACGGTTTACCATGATTGAGGGGGATTTTATTTAATAGCAATAGAATAAGTAGTAATAAATAGTAATCGTAATTCCAAATTATAATACAACTAGAAGATCTGCTCGTTCTCCGCACGAAGAAAAATAAAAAATATAAATTACATGCAACACCAATGAACTCGAGCTATTAGCGAGGGATTATTTATTCTAAGTTCTGATGAAGATCAAGCTTTGTTCAAATCGGTTGGAATCTGCTGGAAACTACTGCGATTTCCTACGTGTGAAGAACGGGTAGAAATACCCGACCCTCCTCTTATTTCCTTAAGTATTAAATTTCGGGAGATTCATATTTTACCTTAAGTAGGATCTAGGAAGAGACATTTTTCTAAATTTCAAACTTCTACAGGGAACCATTGCGATTTTTCCGGTGCGAAGAACGGGTAGAAATGCTAGATATCCTTTATTGAAACCCTTAAGGGGGAATTTTTGGAAGATTATCATCTTTAACTTTAATTACAGTCTAAGAAGGGACATTTTACTAAATTTAAAATTTTTATTAGAAGTCACTGTAATTTTTCCACGACGTGTGAAGAACGTAACTATTAGATGCCTCCTTTATCCCTACTTAGCATTGAATGTCAGATGAGTCTCCTGTTTAACCATAATTAGGGCATACGAAGGAGTATTTTGCCAAACTGCAAGCTTCTGAACTCCCTAAACCATTGCAGAGCAACTGTAAAATGGTTAAAAAAAACACCGACTCGCGTTTTAACCTATTAAGGATTAACTTTCGTTAAATATAATGGGGTACCTCCACCTCCTTCCTAAAAACTTGGTACTTCACTAACATCGATAAAATCTTAACCTATGAAGCTGGCATCTGGGGAGGTAACCTACCGATAACGGCACTCACAAAACTTAATTTTACCCAGCGACCATTCCTCCTTCAAATTGCCAGAGGCTATAAAACAATTTCCACGGTCGCCCTCACTGTCATCACAGGCATTCCACTTACTTATCTCCAATTAAATAATAATTACATTAAAACCAATATCTTGCAACTCAATAATACAGAACTTATAAACTCTCTCTCTCCTAGCTTAACAATACAAACTCAAACTAATGATTGGGAAATTCATCCTGCACAGGATGCTGCCTCGGAAATTATTAATTGCACTAAAAACTGTTACTCCCCGCTATTTATACTGATGAATCGAAAACGGAGGATGAAGTTGCAGCCGCACCACTATATGTATTAGTTATTAACATCCCTATCCATCAGTGGGCGGGCAGGTTCGGCGACCATAACTCGGTTTTTCAAGCGGAACTATTTGCCATCCAAAAAGCTATGGAGTTGGTGGAGGATAATCTCCACATTTACCCTAGAATTAGTATTTTCAGTGACAGTCTTCCGGGCCTGCAAGCCATTGCACAACACAGGAGCAGCTATCCACAAATTATTGATATAAAAAAAAATTAAATTTAAAATCTAGTATCTACCTCGCACACGTTTCTGCCCACAAGGGTGTCGGAGGCGACGAATTAGCAGATTCCTTTGCAAAAAACGCCACAGACAATAATGTCATTTCTCACTCTTTACCAGCCCTTCCCTTCTTTATCAAGTACAATGTAAAAAAATAATAATAAAGCAGCATTGGCAGCCATTGTGGGCAAACCTCCCAAAAGGGAAAGTATACTTACGATCTACTTCCAACAGTCTCTTCCAACTCTTGGGATCTCTCTCCAGCCAAAACATCTTTTCTGACAGGCCATGGCCCGTTCCCGTCATATCTCAAGAAATTCCATTGCTGACGCTCACCCTTGCGACCCTCTGTTGAGGAAGGAACTCCTCAACATTACTACTTCTCCTGTGCTTTAACTTCCTCCTTCCATATTCGTAATCCTCCTCACAGACCAGAAAACTGGCTGGAAAATATTATCAATCGTCCTTCTCAAATAAACTTGTCAAAACTTGCTCTCTCGTAATCGAAATCTCAAACACAACAGACTGATTTTTTCCTCTTCAAACTTACCTACTCGCCTAAAACAGGACACAAAAATCTACAAAATCAACTTTTATCCTGAACAGTCCATCTCTCTTCTACTTTCACGGTACCCCTGTCGCGAAGGGCAGCAGCCCGACACCCTATTAACATATGAACTATCCACGAACTCACAATATTTCCAAATCAATTTTTCCCTTCATCTTCAAGCATAGTGCATGCCGGTCATTGTTGCGTGGGGTATGTGGAGGCCTTTGTATTTTTTTTTTTTTTTTTTTTTTTTAGTTTTTTTAAATAAATGTTCCGGAGGAGGGGCCTAGCATAGCTAGAAACGCTCGAAACCACTCCTAGCGTGGTGAGCGGCTCCTTTTCCTTGTTAATATTAAAACCATTTTGTCGAATCAGTCAGAGCTTGGATTTCTCTTACACGGTTCGCAACGAAGGATTTCCATTTATTCGCAGGACACTTGATCCAATATAGAGCAATTCGGGAGTCACTCCAGAATATCATGGAAGATGATCCCTTTCTATATAACATTTTCTTCACCTCGTTAGCAAGACGTGCAGCCGATAGTGCCGCGAGTAACTCTAAGCGTAGAAGCGACATAATTTTCAGAAATGCAACTCTAGTCTTGGCGGTCTAAGATTCACTAAACATTGTGTTACTGACTTAATTTGTAGATACAATGCAGCACCGTAAGCCTTAGAAGCATTGGTAAAGATGTATAGAGTTAATTCTGAATAAAAATCATCTGGAATTCGAAAAATATTTCGTGGAGTTTTCAGCTGTGTCAACTGCGGAAGTTCTGAGATCCAAGTTTTCCAGGTTTTCAAATATCAGTAGGCAAGTCTTCATCCATGACACTTTTCTAAGCCACAGTTATTGAAATAAGCATTTGAGCCTGATTGTGTATGGATATATTAGACCGAAAGGGTCGAAGACCTTTTCCCGTAGCCTATAATATAGTACGTTTTGTATTTTTTGGATCTCGCAGAAACTCCAATAAATTATCAATATTCATAATGAGGATATCCTGTTTAGGTAACCATGACAACCCCAAAACCTTGCATATTTGATTTTCATTTACATCGGAGGATTGAGGTAAGACATTAAAAAATCCTAATTTTCCCCAAGTTTCCACCAATACTTCATCGTTCGATATCTACTCACGCTTCTTTCATTATTTTAACACTGTAAAAAATAGTTTCTTAAAAATGAGCTAAATTGTCTCAAAATAGCTCCGAAACAATATATACTTAAATTTGGAATCTCATGTACTCATTTTTGAGTATATTGACATGCTCAAAAATGGGGTTGACCAATAAGAATCCCAATATCCCCATGTTTGACATGTCAATATACTTAAAAATGAGTACATGGGTTTTCAAATTTAAGTATATATTGTTTCGGAGCTATTTTGAGACAATTTAGCTCATTTTTAAGAAACCGTTTTTAATAGTGAAATGAATCTTGTGAAATATTAAACGCAGCATGTATCGTATTACTACCTGTGACCAGGTCGTCAGCAAAAAGGAAGTTATCAAGAATATCTGTCGCTACTGGATGTTTTTCTCGAAATTTAGAAATGTGCTTCTTAATAATAGCAGACAATAAAAATGGACTGGCATTCAAGCCGAATGGTAAGCGTTGAAATCTTTACATAAAAATATTCGGATTTTTATTTTCGATAAGATTACTGTCAATGAAAAGAAACCGCAAAACATCTCTATCCCTAACATCAATAGAGATTTGAAGAAAAAACCTTGTCGATGTCTGCCAAGACAGCGATTTTGTTGAACCGAAAGTGCAATAATAAGTTGAAAATATTCGGATTTAAATTGCTACCTGCGTCCAGGGAGAGAGACATCACTTGCATCCAACACAATGCGACATTTCGTATAAACACTATCTTGTTTAAACATAGCATGATGCGGTAAGTAAAGCACAGGTCTATCCTATTGTTCTTCAATATTAGGCACAAGTTCAATAATATTTTTCTGTACCTAGTCATCCAGTATTTCTTTGTATTGGAAAAAGAGGGTTTTGTCGCGTTTCATTCTTTTTATATGACCCTTTAGTCGGTTCGCAGCGATCTTGAAATTATCTTCTAAAAGTATCTAATCTCTTATCGAAGGAAGACTGATTTCATAGCTATTACCTTTATACGACACCCTGTCGTGAAACTTTTTCAAAACCTGTTTATTGTTCACACTGCTTGGATCATCTTTAATGCCTAAATTTTCCAGCTCCCAGAAGGTTTTTAAATCAAATTCACTCTGATTTTCAGTTAAATGACATTTAAAAGTGTTGCTACTAACTTCATCGTTCATTGTTCCCGTTACGACCCAACCTAGATGTGTATTCTGCAATATTACCGAACTATCATTTAATTTTTTTTGACCATCCATTAATAAATTGTAAAATATATCTCCACCTAACAAAATTTGAACACGTGTTGGCTTAAAAAATTCAGGATTTGCTTACATTAAATTCTGCAGTAACTGAAGTTCAGAAGTATCAA
This sequence comes from Salticus scenicus, assembly GCA_963930645.1. Lineage (NCBI taxonomy): Eukaryota > Metazoa > Arthropoda > Arachnida > Araneae > Salticidae > Salticus > Salticus scenicus. The sequence goes on from OZ005654.1 coordinate 307,233,654, forward strand.
TAGGCCGAGAAGGGGGTTGAATCTGTAACTTTTGGAACAATTAACATATTAATTTCCTTTCGAAATCCCAATTTTTGTTAAAAACCTCAACCTATATTACCTCTTTTATTTTAATCATAGATCCGTTTAATCCTGAAATAAAGGAATTAACATTAAAATTCCTCAAACCCGAAATTTCACTAGCTTCATATGTGCACAAAGAAACATTTTGCACTACTTAATACTGCAAGGAAAGGAAAAAAGGAGTCATCGTCTCCACTAATATAAACAATAGCTGTAGTCAATACCGCATTGGCTGAATTATGTATTAATGTTCCTATTTCCTTAGCACTTTCAATTTTTATTTTACTAATATTTAAAAGCTCTAAAATATATCGCTATACAATCAGACGTTTACTTTCATATCGTTTGTTCAGTGCTTCGAGTAAGGAGGAATAAGAATCGTGAATATTTTGCAACTGCTTTGCAAAACCTGTAAGAGCTGATTGTAAGTAATATAACTTTTGGGAATTAGTTAATTGTTTATTGCTATCAATCACAGTGGTAAATTGTAACTTAAAGCTCATTCACTCGGTATAACGGCCTTAAAATTGCGCTAATGCAATAGAAGGTAACTTGACTTTTGCATTATTTGAATTAACATTTTCAACGGTATTATTATTAGAAATCAATTGATTAGAACTAGGATTTATTGAGTTAAAAAGACTTACCTCAATCTCTTCGAGATGATCCTCAATTTCAGACAAAGAATTTTCAAAATCCTCTATATCCTTATCACTTATAGTACTGTAACATTCATTACGTAGATCATCCATCTTTTTTCTCAAATTTCGAACGGGGCTGATTTTTAATTCGAGTTCTCTTTGTGTAAATTCTTTGTTTTCTAGGGCATTTTCTATCTTCGTCACTTGTCCTTTTAAAGAACTTCATTTTCTTTTTAATATAACACTTGCTGTTATTGTAGTCATTGCACTATATGTTAAATAAAACAACTTACTAAAAGCTCGCGCTCGATGCTGACAAAAACTATGTTAGCGATAGCTGAGTGAGGTATAGGCGATGGTTGAAGGAAATACTACTAGTCGCAGACGCCACAAAAACATTTAATACAAATAAAACGCTGAGTTGACAAGGGAGGGACAGTGGTTGGTACACTACGCTTACATTATCGGCGCACACAATAAAAATGGTACATAATCTAAAATAAATGGAGAACTATCCTTCACAAAGTATTTCACTTTGAACCGCGGGGGACAAACAAAAAGAGAAATTCTTAACCATGGAGGAAACAATGGTCATCTGCTATTTTAGGCTATTATAAAAACCATTTCAAATATTGCATAGGAAGAAAGGCAATTCCACATAAATAACAGGAAAACGGAACAAAATTAAAAAAATCTGGTGTGAGACAACCAAACGACTTCCATTACCCAATATTACACTTATTATGTGCATTTTTTGGAGAATTTATACACATTTTTTGGAATTTTCTAGTAAGAGAAAATTGATACAGGTGTAAAGACATATAAAAGAGAGTGCACACAGAGAGTCAAAAAATAAGAAAAAAATAATGATAAGGGTTATTTTTTAAATACCAATTTCCAAGATCTAAAACTGAGCTATCTAATCAGAATTATCATTAATTTATCTGGAATAACCACATAATACACGAAAAAGTGTATCTAAAATGTATTTATGTAAAAATTTTCAAGAAAATCGTTAGAGACGTTTTCGCGACACCAACTTTTACTAAAATTTGGCATAGTCAATTATTGACCGGAAAAATATAATTAAAACAGACGGATATTTAAAAGGGAGTTAATATGGCGAATTTGAAAAAGATCCGTACTGCCATTTTTAAAGGAATGCATTTGCGAAACCTGAAATTCAGCTATTTATACAGGACGCCTAACATTTTTTCTGAACTAATCAACTATATCATTCGAATGGATATCTAATAGAGTGTTTATATAGGAACTTTGAAGAAAATCGTTAAAGCCGTTTTTGAGATACGGACTTACGGTCCCACTTCCCGTTTCCGATGACTCCCTTCCGGTTTTTCATTTTTTATCAAAATTTGGGAAGTTCATCTGTACACCAGACCTGTATCAATTCTGAAGTTTCGTAGTTATAACTTTATTAGTTTCGGAGATATGATAGACAGAAGGTTCCACACATACATACACACATACATACACGCACACATACATACACACACAGTGACCAATTTCCAAAAACTACTTTTTTGATTCAGGAAGACTTAAAACTTGTAAATCAGGTGATAACTCGACGTCGAATTTTTGGACCGAATACAATACTTACATTACCTACGGTAGCAGGGTAATAGAAGTAAAAATATTAATAATAAAACCATAAGGCAATTAATATTATTGTAGTAAGAAACTATGAGAAAGATTTTGGAAAGACAATTAAAGAAAAGGAAATTCAAACAAAAAGGAAGCTGATTTATTAAAAACAATAATACAAGACGGGGCATAACAAAAATAATAATCGTGACTGTAAAGGGTGATAGAATTTGCCCAAATAATCAACTTTCACCACTTAATGTCAGGTAGGAAAGCAAATAGTGAGCCGAGAGAGGGCGCATTCTCTGGAGTGGGTAAAACATCACCTTTCCTAGAAACTGTCATTTAGGTGCTATCCGTCGATGAGGTACAAGAATATCCGAATGCTGAAAAAATGAATATGCTCCTTACGCACGCCACCTTAAATGTCAATAGTAGTGATAGTGGTAAAACATTACTAGGGTGATGTTCGATCGGAGAACATTTCAACGTTTGAGCAGGCAACTGTTGGCAACGAGCTCATTCCTCAGGAAAAGACATGATATAGATGGAACATGGAGCATTATAAAGATAAATCGAATAAAAACAGTCCTTGGGGCAGGGTACACCTTTTTATTAACGTCGCAATTGTAGGAGTTAGGAAAATGCCAAAAATTTCCTAACATCTACGTGATTTACTTCATCGACGACGTGAATCTGTATTGCAGCATGTTGTTGCTCATTAGAGAATTTGTTTTAACGTTTTGATTTTTTTTTTTTTGTCTTTTATTCGTTGACATTATTGTGATTTTCATTTACACCAAGCAGGCTACCTCTCGCGGTTCGCCTTTGTCTTACTTTCCAACAATACATTGTATTGTGAAAGTTGTTTGTTTTGACAATTTCTTTCGCCGCTTACAGTTTAGACTTATTAGTTTTCTTACAGTCTGGATATGTACAGGGAGGCTATAATTAAACTAACAGTGCTTACAGTGATCTGCAGCACGAATCTAATTGCAAGTATTCTGTGTAGGAAGATAATACAAGACGGCGGATGAAGGATTCAAAATAATAATAATAATGATAATAATAATAAAGTAAATACCAAAATTTACCAGCAGGTGAATAATTGGCAATGTTTTTCTAAGTAAATCTTTTCTCGCAGACAAATTAGCTCGATGTCTTCAATTTCAAAATAATAAAAAGGACAAAACAAGAACGCGATCATCAATTTTAAATTATAAATTGTGAAACAAGCTTTACTTAGAAACACAATGCCGCATATTCCCTTAGCAGTAAATTTTGCAACTTAAATAAAGTTATTTTATTTTATTTATGTTATTTTATATATTTATTAATTTATGGAATCCTTCGTCAATTTTCTTGTTTAATATTCCTACAAATTTTGGTGTCTTCTTGCAACTAGATTGCTATGTAAGCACTGTCAGTATAATTATGGCAACCCTGTATATATCTAAGAAAGGGGGAACAATACGATTCTTATAGGTTATGAGATACTTTCCGACTGTAAGAAATAGTTACAGTATTTAAATTTACATCCGTTTTACCTCCCTGATGGCACTTTGAGTATACTTTGTTTTTAATAACAGAAGAAAAAAAAATCAGACTTTGTAATTTTACTTTACTTTTAAAATTTCTACGAAATTGCTACAATAAAAAAAAAAAAAAAAAAAAAAAAAAAAAAACTAGATCATCTATATATCTAAAATATTTTATATCAGGACTAACTAATTTTTTCATTCAATAAAAATTTATTATTTTACAGCAAATTATGTATGCATATTTATATCTGTGTGTGTGTCAGAGAGAGAGAGAGTAAATTAGTACAATTAATCTCTTTGTAAATTACGTTTTTAACATTACTTATATAATCTACAAATATCTGTATATATTTATACATATTCCATTGATGGTTATACGTCTAGTTTTCATTACAAAATAAAATTAAAAAGCATTTATTCATGTAGCAATTTGGCTTTTCGAAACAAAACCTATTACTTTATTAAAACCGCTTAATATCGTTAGTATGATTTTATCCTGAAAAATGCAATCATGTTAAAAAATTCATTAAACTCACATATTAAACTATAAATACAATAATTTATCACATGAAAACTAAATTATTTAAATGTGATTTAAAAAATCGTATATGTTAATGGAATAAAGTGAATTGGGAAGAATATGAAATATGGAAGTGACTATAAAAATCATTCATTTAATGAAAAGAAAATATGTAATTAAGTATTTTCTTTTTCATACAGGAAACGTGTTATATTTTAACATTGGGATTGTAACAGTAATTTTGCTCCATTGACAACAGCTCATGATAATATTTTATTTAGATTGCTCATTTTATTCCTGATGCTTTTTCTCTGAAAATGTATAAATTTATTGTGGTGTATTTCGCCATTGTATTCCTGTTTCAATCTATTGGTCTTGTGGTAAGTGACGTCACGTAAATGTACATGTGCATGTACCTGTAAACTGTATTGTCCAATCAATGAACTGTTAAATTCCCTTTATTTTTATTAATGCTAAAACAGATCAGTCTTCAGTATGTAATCGTTTGTGTAACATGTGTATGTCAACTGTAATTCTCTTAGTCATCTATTAAATTCTATGTGTTATAATGTAGAATCCTCGTCATATCATAGCATATCATAGTTATGGAATACTTATAAATCTTCTTCCTGCCCAGTTAATATTATAAAATGGCGACAAGGATTAAAGAAAGGAAAAAAGCAAAAAAAATTTGCTCTTCAACATAGAATATTTACTTGAAAATAAGTAAAAATGCAATCTGCAGTTTTTCATGAAAAAGAGAACGGAATATGTTCTACATATCAGTTTATTCAAAATCTACCTCTTTCATATAGAAAATTATTTATTGGAATGACAAGTAAAGCGATCGGAGACAGCAGCTGGTGAGTCTTTGTCTACTGTCGGGGCGGAAATAGTAAAGGCGCCATCGATAATTACTCATCTTTAATAGTCTGCGATTTTTTTTTTTTTTTTTTTTTTTTTTTTTGAGAAAGAGAGGGAAATACGTATTTATACATTTTATTTTTTTCTTTTTCGTTCTTTTATTTGATTGTATGTTTTTATTATTAGAAGTAGCATATTTTCATTAAAAATGTTTCAAAATTTTAAAGAATTCAATGATTCTATTGAGTCTTTTGACACTTATATCAGGAGATTGGAACAAAATTTTATATTGTTTGACATAAAAGATGAAAAAAAACTTAGTGTTTTGATTACTTTTATAGGACAGAAATTATATAATTTACTTACAAATTTATTGTTCCCAGATCTTCCTGAATCAAAAACTTACACTGAACTTGTAGATGTTTTAACAAAACATCTGTGTAAGACCCCTAAAAAAATTACTGAACACATTAAATTTAGAAAAGGTTTTCAGGGGGATACTGAATCAGTTGAAGATTTCAGTGTTCGTTTAAAGAAATTTACAATACATTGCGCTTTTACGGGCGATTCGCTGTCAGAAAATTTGTTAGAACAATTTCTACGCGGATTAAAAAATGAAACAATCCAAAGTAAATTAATGTCGCAGGTTGAGGATTTAAGTTTTGAAAAAGCAGCAGAACAAGCCGTAACTATGCAAAGTACTGAAAATGGCATGGTAGAATTCCAAAATAGGAATTTGAATTTGAATAAAGTTACTGTTCAGGCTAGGAAACCGAAACAAAATTATTCTCAAAATAACATAAGTACTAAACAAAATGTGAACAAAACTGCGAGTGCAAATAAAAGTAAAACTTATTGTTATCGTTATGGAAATAGCTCTCATTTAGCAAATGTTTGTAAATTTATTAATGCAATTTGCAATTTTTGTAAAAAACGTGGTCATTTGAGTAAGGTGTGTCGGAACGCACAAAACAATATTACTCAAAAGAAAAGTGTAAACGTTCTTGATACTGTAGACATTTTGTCATTACAATCTGAAGGCACTAAACCTTTAAAAATTTGGGTTTTGATAGAAAATAGTGCTAAAGTAAAAATGGAGCTCGATACAGGAACAGCGATTTCCACTGTACCGATAAATCGTTTTCGGAGATTATTTCCAGAACATAAAATGTTTTCTTCTGGTGTACAATTAAAAACAGCGACTGGAGAAATTTTCCAGCCCGAGGGATTTGTTAGAGTAAATGTAACTTACGGAAAGGAATGTTAAGTTATATTTAGTTAAAAACAACAATTTTCTTTTATTTCTAGGTAGGGATTGGATAACCACATTTAATATATTCCCAAACAATTTACAAACTGTTACGGTAAGTAAAAATCTCGGAAAATTTAAATAATTTACTGAATAAATTTCCAGATTTGTTTACAAATGACGTAGGTGAAATTAAAAATGTTAAAGCTGAATTACATTTAGAGAAAGCCTCATCACCAATATTTTGTAAATCGCGAAGAGTTACGTATGCATTAAGGAATGCAGTAAATGAAGAATTAGAAAGATTTGAAAACGAAGGGATAATAAAAGCTGTTAGTACTAGGAAATGGGCAACACCTATTGATCCAATAGTAAAACCCAACGGAAAAACTCGTTTGTGCGGCGATTTTAAAGTCACAGTAAATAAATTTTTAAAGGTTGACAAATACCCGCTACCGAAAATTGAGGATATATTAGTAACTTTAGGGGGTGGATTACTTTTTACAAAAATTGATTTGAATCAAGCATACTTGCATTTACCGGTAGAGGAAAATTCACAAGAATTACTTACAATTAACACTCCTAAAGGCTTATTTCAATTTACGCGATTACCATACGGAATTGCCAGTTCGCTAGCAATATGGCAGAGAAATATAGAAAAAATTTTAAAAGGTATAGAGGGTATTTCAGTTTTTATCGATGATATATGTATCTCAGGGGAAACTGATGAAATACATTTAGCGATTAAAACAAGTGCTAGAAAAGTTACGTGAATATAATCTTAAAATAAATAAGGAAAAATCATTTTTCATGAATGATGAAATTACATGCTGCGGTTACAAAATTGATAAAAATGGCATACACAAAACGCATAAAAAATTTCTGCTATTTTAAATGCTCCAACACCTAAAAACGTAACTCAAGTAAAAATGTTCTTAGGATTAGTATCTTACTATTCTAGATTTGTTCCTAAATTATCTACGATTGCTTATTCTCTAAATGAATTATTACGCAAAAATGTAAATTTTCGGTGGACAAAAAATTGCGAGAATTCATTTAATGCAATTAAACAGGAAATTACTTCCGAAAGGATTCTCACCCACTTTAATCCTGAATTACCCTTAATTTTAGCAACTGATGCTTCTTCTTATGGAATTTCGACAGTACTTTCGCATACAATGCCAGATAACACCGAAAAACCCATAGCTTTTGCTTCTATAACTTTGTCTTCTGCAGAAAAGCGGTGTAGTCAGGTAGATAAAAAAGCGTTATCAATTAGGGCTGGAGTATTTATCAATCTATCCTCAAGTATCAATATTTGTTTAATATCGCACTAACGATATTAAAGATCTTGATCTGCCAATATATCCCTCTAACGATATTTCTTAGCGCGCACTGAGCGATAGATCGATGCGCCGATAAATAATGTTTAATGCCAATCTTAAATACCTTCTTCAAATCCTGCTTTCCCGACTAGCACCGATCACCACGCACGGAACAAAGCGAACGCCGTATAGCTTATACTAATACAACCCCTTGTACACGCTCCATCGATGTACCGATAAATAATAATGAACGCCAATCTTAAATACCTTCTTCTAATTCTGCTTTCCCTACTAAGCATGCATCACCATGCACCGAACAAAGCCCGAACAAAAAGATAGCGGAATAGTGCAACCTTTTTTCTTTTTCCCTCTTATTCTGTTGCTCACTGACTAAACTAGACAAACATAATCCCAACTCTCAACCCCAAACGATATCTCTCTTTCATTAAAAAAAAAAAGCTAAGTTACCTCAGCGTATCTACTTTCTTTATCATTATTCGTGCTATCTACCAAATCGAAAATATCACTGTCCAAAAAGTCTGAATGATATTCATCAAGAAATTAAGTTATCACAGTATATTGACTTCCTACTCTACAGTCATGCATTTACCTGACCCTAAACGATAATGTGAAAGAGGTGATACAAAAACAAACGCTTATTAAGACGAATGAAAACGATAACTTTTGTTTTAGCTCATTTTCTGCTATTGGTTCATTGATATTGGTCTATTTCAAATTATCGATATTAATCGGCCAATGAGATGCGATTTTCAACATGTGTTTAACAAAGATCATCAAAGCCGAACTGATAGCTACTAGAAGAGTTTTTTTGCAAATTTTCTTAGCGTTTAATAAAAACTTCTGAAAATATAAGCAATTATTGAATGTATTTTATTATTATTATTATTATTATTATTATTATATTATTATTATTATTAAATATTTCGATAAAATATTTTTTTTTAATTAAGGCTGTACATCAGTCAGATAGCTCCCTTTCTCCTTTCCCATGTTATCCAATGGAATTTTCGTTGCTTCGTTTTATAAAAATATCTCATTCAAAAATGAAGTTTTTCGAATTCTGTTTTTTGAATATTACTCTTTAAACGGGTCGCTTTTTAGCTTGGTGAACAATTTAAAAAAAAATTAATTTAAATATTTTATTACAATAAGTAAATTATGGACTCTAAGTGTGGATCTCTAAGTAAAATATTTAAATTTATTTTTTCGAAAAATTGCTCACTAAGCTAACAGACGACCTGTTCAAAGAGTGTAATATTAAAAAAATAGAATTTAAGCTAAAAGACGACCTGTTCAAAGAGTAATATTAAAAAAAACAGAATTCGAAAAACTTCATCTTTTTATAAAATATTTTTATAAAACGCCGCGACAAAAATCCCATTGGATAACATGGGAAGGGAGAAAGGGTGCTATCTGACTGATGTAAAAAAAAGTTTTATCTCCAGTAATTTTACAGTGACAGTTTCTTTATAGAATTATATAATATTGGATAGTTTATTACTTTTTTTATGTAGCATTTATTTTTTCTCTTTCCTTTTCCTTTTCTTTTTTTTCTCTTCTTTTCTTTTTTTTTTTTTTTTTTTTTTTTTTTAAGCCGTACATGTTAAATAAAATTGGTTTAAATGCAAAATGAGTTACTTTAAGTAACAAAATGAAACTTTAACATAATTTTGTTTAAATAATATAATTTTTATACTGACAATGTATACATACACACACACACACGCATATATATATATATATATATATATATATATATATATATATATATATAATTCAATTTTCAATTATTGTGAAACTATTACGAATGTGAATTGAACATATATATATTTTAAAAATATTGTAATGATTTGGTAAGCAGATACAAAAATAAAAATAACAAGTAACTGACATTTAAGATGCATATAAAAGTTTTAAGTAAAAAATATTACTCTCTACGACCAAAAAAGGTGTATTCCAATGGCAATTCTTAACTATTTAAAATGATTTTCATTTTTATTTAATACCTACATCTTAAGACAATTTTTCTTAAGCTTTATTATTAGTAGAATTATGAATTTTGATATACTTGGTACAAATAAAACACAGATCACATATTAGCTGTGTTAAAATATGATTTTAAAATAATTAAAGCTTAAAATGGGAAGAATAGTGGATAAACGATACACAGGTATACTAAAAAGCAATAGTATAAGTTATAAGAAACACAAAATATTGATTTACTTTTATGCATTTTTTTTTTTTTTTTATGATAAAGTTATGGTAGTAATATAACAGAAAATACATGGAAAACACTCTATACTTGTATACTTTAAAATTTGTGTGCATATGTCTTTAAAAAATAACAAATGTCTATTTTTTCTTATCTTGAAAGAAATATCGCAATATATCACTAATATCGATATTAACTTGGTGATATATCGCGATATTTAATTTCTGATATGGTCCAGCACTATTATCAATAATTTTTGGAGTAAAGAAATTTTTTCAATTTTTATATGGTAGGAGATTTGCTCTGTATACTGATAGTAAACCCCTAGTTTCCACATTTTCACCCGTAAAAAGTATTCCGGTACTTTCGGCAGCTAGAATGCAAAGATATGCATTAATACTTACAAACATTTGTGATATTACACATATGATATTAAATATAAAAAATCTGCAGAGCACGGAAATGTCGATGCTCTATCACGTCTTCCATTACGTAGTAAAGACTTACTGCTACCGTCGTCCGATTCGCTACAACCAGAAAAAGTGTCACCAACTTTGTCACCAAATTTATTTGGCAACACTGATGAATCCGATTGTTTATTTTTTCCTCAAATTACTATTTTACCTTTAACAACAAAAATGTTGTGTGCAAGTTCTAAAAAGGATCCAGTATTGAAAGAAATGTACCAACACTTAATATCAGGCACACAGATGCCAAATTACTTACTTTTCGGAAATAAACAAGAAGATTTTTCATTACTAAATAACTGCATATTACAAGGAAATCGTGTTGTAATTCCGACTGTTCATACACAAAAAGTTTTACAAGATTTACATTTTGGCCATTTTGGCATAGTTAAAATGAAAGCACTGGCACGTAGTTTTGTTTGGTAGACAGGTATTGATAAAGACATTGAGGATTTAGCAAATAACTGTTCTGTTTGTGTTAAATTAAAACACAATCATCCTAAAATGGATAATCATCACTGGGAATGGCCTACAACACCTTGGAACAGAATACATGTAGACTTTTTTGGTCCAATTATGGGAAAAATGTTTTTAATCGTAGTAGATACCCACAGTAAATGGACAGAAGTGTTCATTGTTCCTAGTACTACTGCTGAGAACTTTATAAACTGTCTTTCTTCTCTTTTTGCCAGATATGGCTATCCTGTGTCCCCTGTGTCTGATAATGGGCCACAATTTACTTCAGAACAGTTCGAACATTTTCTACAAAGTAAAGGCATAAAACATATCTTAACTGCACCATATCATCCCTCTACAAATGGTCAGGCTGAAAGATATGTCGAAATAATTAAAAAAGGATTGAAATCCTTAAGTTCAGAACCCGGAAATCTCCAATTTAAGTTAAACGGATATCTATTCCAATACCGAATAATGCCTCATATTACAACAGGGGAGAGTCCCGCATCATTATTTCTCAAAAGAAATATAAGATCAAAATTAGATTTACTTGTACCAAATGTTAAAAATGATGTTGAAAACAAACAACATAAAAATGTTTTTAGCAAGAAAAAGATAAGAGAACTCCAAGTAAATGAAAAAGTTGCAGTACGCATTTACACACCAGGAGATAAATGGAAAATAGGTAAAGTAATTGCCAAAATAGGTAAATTACATTATAAAATTCAAGTAGGTGCATGTGTATGGAAAAGACACGTTGATCAAGTGAAAATAGTAGGTTCCAGAGTACAACTGGAGGAAACTACAAGTCCTGGTGAAATTGAAGAGAAGACCCTTGATGCAAACATTCCCATGGTTCCCGATAGCAAGAGTCCACACCTGCAAAGCGATGGAGAATCTAAGTCTGGTAGAAGGCCTGCAATTACACCAGATCCAGTGCAAACAGATCCTGCCATTACACCAGATACAGTGCCAACCGATCCTTCCATTACACCAGATACAGTGCCAACCGACAGTAGATCAGTGTGTAGAAATCCTGTAGAAATTGACTGTGATAAAAATATCAACAGCACTGTAAATAATAAAGAACTAAAACCTGAACATTCAAACTTTAAAAATACCAACTTATCTTTTTCTGAACAGGGTGTAAGAAGATCAACTAGAGTAAGAAAACCTCCCATCAGGTATGGTATGCGGAATTAAGGGGAGGAGATTTGTGGTGTATTTCGGCATTGTATTCCTGTTTCAATCTATTGGTCTTGTGGTAAGTGACGTCACGTAAATGTACATGTACCTGTAAACTGTATTGTCCGATCAATGATCTGTTAAATTCCCTTTACTTTTATTAATGCTAAAACAGATCAGTCTTCAGTAAGTAATCGTTTGTGTAACATGTGTATGTCAACTGTAATTGTCTTAGTCATCTATTAAATTCTATGTGTTAAAATGTAGAAGCCTCGTCATACCATAGTTATGGATTACTTATGAATCTTCTTCCTGCCCAAGAAATATTATATTTATCTCGTGTATTCAAATTCCAATTTAAAAATAAGTTTAATGCGCAAGTATTCAAAAACAATTAAAAGTTGAAATTTTCAAATTCATTCTGGAATAATATCAAAACAGAGTTTTAACTGCAATTAAAAATTTACATAATCAAAAATGTTTTAGTAGTTTTACAATGAATATTTCACAATTTAAAGGATTTTAGATGAATATATAACAAATGAGCATTTTAGATTTTAGCAAAAAAAAAGTTTTCGTCTGGATTTCAGCAATATATAACTAACGTATCAACACAATTACTATTATTTAGATAATTATATTATTAGATGACATTATAATTAAAGGTAAATGGCATTTATAATTTATTTTAATTAACGAAGAGTTCTTGTAAAAATTCAAGTATTCAGGATTTTGATTATTTAATCCATTTAAGGCAATATTCTTCCAGAATGTTTTCTCAAAAGAATTCTTTGGAATAAACTTTTATTATTATGTTTGAAAGGTTAAAAATTAACTATTCTTTATATAATGTATTAATAATTGTTTAATTTGGCTAATTAGGTATTTCTGAATGAAACTTATAAATTTCCACTTCAGTTATTTCTAATTAAATTAAACTCATCTTATAAGCAAGAAGTATGTTCATTAAATTAAAGATAAAGGAACGTTTTGAATAAAAACTCGTAAAACATTTAAAGGGAAAATATTTCTCTTAAAATAAATAACGTAATGAAAATTTAAATTTAAAAGAATTTAAATTGTTGTAATCTTTAATAAGTTAAAAAAAGAAATCTGCCTCTCTAAAAATGTCTCTCTTGAAATGTCGTTTTCAATCCAACGTACTATAAAATTTATTATACTTTTATTGTCGCAATACTATTATAATAATTTATTATCATTAGTTTAACAATAAATTATTCCTTAAGAGCCACTTAATGAAAAATGCAGTCTTAGTGAAATTTAGCAATTTGTTTTACGTTAACACTTAAATGCTCCAACATAAACACTTGATTATAACAAAAAGTTATGATGAAATTTAAAAAGTTCTTAAAAAATAAAACTAATAATCCTCTCGAAAATTTTAATATTTGTTTAAAAAATATATAGCATGCAGTGCCTTTTTTTTTGTAAATTATTATGATTAAGGAATTACAGTCGCTTATCTTTAGATGCCCAGAAACTTTAAAAATGAGATATAATTTATATCAATGGGGATCTCAAGTTGTTTAAATAAAGACTTAGTTTTTGAACTCAGAATAATTTAAGACGTTTGGTTATTGGGAAAAGCTTTAACATAGAGTACTTAAATACTTTTAAAATTTCTGATTCTGGAGTTGCTCTGACTTTTTTCGCCTAGGATTTCACTTTACGCAACCATGATAGACATTTTAACTCTATGGCTGCGTGTTACAAATATACCGGGTGATCAAAAAGCCACAAATATATATATATATATATATATATATATATTATTGAAAAAAGTATTGACCGTAGCACTATGTGGTTTTCACTGAAATGTACAGGAAGGCATAGGATTTTTTTTTAGGTAAAGAAAGATTTAGTAGAAAATTAGTTTAAATGTTCTTCATCCGGTGGGGCTTTAATTGTAAACAATTTTACATTGGCGCAGTACATTCAAAAATGTAGCTAGGACAATGAATGACCATTGTGAAGGCCGTCATTCACAAGAATGACCATCAGACGTTGCGCAATGGAAATTCTCCTAAAGAAAGCTTCATCATTTAGAATATGACGTCAATTGGTTAGGCGGATATGTTTAAAATGTGAGAGGATACTGTGAATATGATGATGAAAATTATAAATTATCTATTTTTTACGTGTCTGACTAGAACATGTTGTAAGAAATGCATTTTTGAAAATTTAATCTTTACTGCCGCAAGCTCAATTTTTAACCTAACCGCAAACATTAGAAATTAGAAAATCGACGATATAATATTAAGTATTGTGTATTTCAATGTGGTATGAAATATAGGAATTTCTATAACATTGTCCTGCTTTAGTCTGATATTTGAATAGTGTTACGCACTGTTTTTAGTAACTGTTTTTAACACTGTTTTTTTCAGTGAAAGGCAAATTTTCAATCAGGCGGGTAGAGCCGCGCAGGTGTTGGTAAACTAATTTCGGGTTCGGCACGGGGAAGTCCACCTCGAGAGTGGAGCGAACAGGAGTTGGAGCATTTTTGTGCAACTTAAAAAAAAAAAAAAAAACTGAAGCCAGAAGAACTGGTTTACGATTGTTTATCCTTTACAATGGAGCAATATCTGCATTTTAAAAATATAAAAAATCTATTTATGGAAGGAAATGAAAGAGGTGTTGATCAGAACGTTCTAAATTATTCTCAATGAAAAAAAAATATATTAGGTTTGCAGGAAAGTTCTGTCTTATATTTCAAATAAAACATTTCAATCAGTTTTAATAACGTTTATAAGTATTTTAAACAATAATATAATGTCCATTATTTGTTATAATTCATTGCAGTCTTTCAGTCAGCTTGCTGATCCTCCTAGCATAGAAGTTCTCATCCTTAGACCCACAGTATTTGGCAACTGCCATGGTGGCATCTTCGAAATAAGTAAATTGCGATCAGAATAGATAGTAAGCCGATGGAGTTATGTTAGATGAATGTGGTAGGTGACTAAGAACTTCTCACCCATGCTCTTTCAACTTTTTTTACGTCCACATTGTAATATCTGGTTTTACATTATCTTGATGGAACATAATTAATTTTCTATTTCAAAGTATTGTCTGATTTGCTTTGATAGTTGCATTGAGTTTATTAATCTTGTTACAATAGGCATTGATGTTTTGCCCCTGTTTAAGCAGCTCGTATTACACTGGACCTCTTCTATCCCACCACAAAAATAGCATCAGCTTCCGTTGATGAAGATCTGGTTTTGCAGTAATTGTGGCGGATATTCCAGGTTTGCAGTAAAAAATTTTTCTTTATATTCTCTTAAATGATCCCCTTTTTATCGTCCATAAGGAGCTTTTAAAAAACACGGATCTACATTGTGTCTAACAAGGGCAGATGAACAAATTCTTATATGATCCTTTATATTTCTTTCAGCGAAATTATGTAGAACTCAAAGACTCTTCCTAAGTCAAACCTAAAATGTTTGATGTGTTCCTCAGTAGTCAAATGGTGGATGTCGAGTTTTTTTTTTTTTTTTTTGTGTGTGTGTGTAATTTCTCTAATAGTTAGATGTGTGTTACTCTTCAACATGACCACGAAATCTAATTGTCGACGATCTTGAGATTGAAATCTCCGGAACGAAATTTGGCAAATCATTTTTGACAGGTTTTTACAACTTCACTTTCCAACATGTCTCATAAGTTTTAACAAGCAACCGATGCATCGCTTGCTTTCTGGAATTCATACTAGATGCAATGTTTTAAATGAAATTTATCCACTGCCGTCTTATTCACTCTAAACATCGCAACCAATTGATGAAGTACACTGAAAGTAGTCCTCTTATATTCCATGAAAGGTACGCTATATAATAAGATCCCATCTGACGCATTTTACCAGCTTGTCTTGACTTGACAGGTAAAATTACATGCAGGTAGTAAAATAGACAGATCTTTCTTGCCAGCTCAATATTTAATGTTCATGTAATTGAAAATAATTTAATAAACTGTACTTATGACATCAGGGTAAATAAATATCACTTAATAAACAAAAATCTTCCTCTACAAATATAGCTGAGAGAGTAGCTGTGTAAATGAGAATAGTAACAATGTGTGTCTGTAAATTATAAAATAAGAAAATAATTCGACAAAATGGGGTTTTTTTTAATTATACAACTATTTAAAACAGAAAAAGTAGCCTATTAAAGACATGCCTGTGTAGAAATTGATTAAACTTCGAAAAGAAAATACAGACATTCAAATGATAAACTTCAACATTCACATAATTACTTCAGACTGGTTTCAATCCTGAAGCTATAAAAAAATGATATTTGAAATTTATATCCTTCTTCTAATTACTTGTACTTATTCGTTCTACTAACGACCAGTGTAGAAGAATGCCCAAAATTTCGCTAATGTACAGTCCAGATTCTTAATCAATTTCTTGAAGGTCATAAAGGTGGTCGTTGATAATTAATTAACTAAACCATCATTTCGAATAATTTTCAAAAAATAAAGAAAAAATAAATAAAGAAAAAATAAAAAACAAAGAAAAAATAATCTGGCAAGCATAACGAAAACTGAATTTTTGCTGATAATAATTTTTAGAAAAAAAAAGAAGCAGAAACTTAATCTGTTCTTTAAAATACCCTAAATTCTCTATTTTTGGTGTAATGAAGAAAACTCTTCAAAACTCTCTTTATAAGCTTTTGAAGACAAAACGTTGGTATGTTGTACTTTATGTAGTCCTATATATTGTCTGAAATTTAGTATATATTATAAATTAGACATTTGTTATATTAAAAAACTAATAACACAACTGTGAGTGCCCGTGTAGCCTATAATGTATTTGTTTAGTTCTATGTGGCAATGTAAATGAATCATTATCGTTAGTCGTATCATAGTCTATAGGAATCATTCTTTTTTGGAATTACTTCAATAGACTAGTCATAAATAGACCAGAACCTTTTAGCTAGTACCAAAACTTTAACTAACAGTTAGAAAAAATAAATGTAAGCATGTATTTGATCTTTATGATAATATTTAGCTTATTTGCAAGTGGAAAATATATTAGTATATTACCATTAAATTTGAGTAGATTAAAATAACTTCTGAAATGTTTATAAGAACTAACGAAAAATGTTTAGTTACAAAACAAAACAAAGTAATCTTTTAAATTTAATTTTATAAAGTGCAATTGCATTTATTTTCTTAACTTAGTACTATTCAAAACACTGATGCGTGTATATGTTTTGCATTACGTTTATTCGATAAATGTACCTTTATTTGATTAACTATATACAGCATAAAATGTGATTTTGTTAACTTTTAAATGGAAAACATTCCTTTTAAGTTGATTGAAATACGCAAACAAGTAATATTTATCAATGTATTTTGTAATTTTTTACTATATGCCAAACAGAAGAAATAGTTACACTATTAGATCAAGAAAGTGGGCATTATCTAAAATATATGCTCTTGAAGGGATATTTAACAGTTCCCTTTTTAACACTGTTCTTTAAAAACAAAATGCATGAATACTGATTTTGCTACCTTCCATATTTATAAGAATAAATTATTAGATTCGTGTAAGAATTTTTGAACTTGAGTTTTTACTTATTTTATGAGTTCCTGAAATTATGTATTCACATTTTTTGGATTTATATCTATGTGTTTGTGTCTGTACAATTGATAAAATTTAAGGCATTTATAGATTAAGAACTAATACCTAGACCTTCATAAAATTTTATAATTCGTTGCAGTTTATTAGTATAAATTATTACTATTAATCTTTGATTGACTGGCCGCGGTAGCCTGGTCGGTAAGAGCAGCAAGTTCGTGATCGAAAGATTGCGGGTTCGGTCCTCGAGCCGGCCGAAGACCGTCGTGTACGCTAATTTCGACTGGTGCACGTTAAATTCTGTCATGGTCGCAAAGTCCTCCAAGTTTCCATCAAAAATTTTACCTCTGGGGGTACCGGAACATGGGTTTAACTCGCTTTGATCCAATTCAAAATTCGAGTTCCTGTTGTCTGGCGGGCCCACCAGCGGCCGAGCGGTTCTGCGCTCAAAGCTGGTAGATGGGAGGTGCCGGGTTCGATCCCAGGTCGCTCTCATCGACCTAGCCGTTCGGAGTTTTCCGTGGTTTCCTCCGAAACTTGCGTAAATACGGGCTAGGACCCCTTAGAAAGACCCCCACGGAGGGCATTCCCCCTCTAGGCCTAGGACACATCAGGAGTCAATCGGCCTTAAATCCAACAACCAACCAACCAACCTGTTGTCTGGCTGGTGCTGCCATCTTTCTCTAGCTTCTGTAGCTAAAGTCGTACTTCCCCCCTATGAGGCGCTCCTAAATAACGGAAGACGCACCCCTCATGCCTTAAAGTTAATCCAGTTAGTTCCACTACAGGGGCTCGGAATTTCCGAGTGGCACACAACAACAACAACAACAACAACATTAATCTTTGATGAAATTCTCTTAACACACAGTGTAGTTGTCACGTTCTCTTGTAATGGATGATACGTCAAAATAGTCCAAAATTTCGTATAAATGTATACAACGAGAGTTATTTTTAACCAACCTTCGAAAAATTACAAAGATACATATATGTATATATTTAAAATAGTCATACTAAATCAGAATACAAGTTTTGCACAGGTAAGATCATCGCATCCCATCGCACGCCTACACAGTGACATAAGCGTTTGAGCTTTCATTATAATTTGTTTTAGAGCTTGTCAATGCCATCAAATAAAAGGTTGTACAATATTTCTTTAAATATTTTGAAACAATTTTATCGATATAATTTAACAAAATAAATGAAATAAAACCCCAAAACACACAGAAGTCTTCATCAGGGAGGACCTTCCGTGTAGGGGTTAAAGAGAAGTTTCTGAAAGGATAGTAGCAATTAGCCAATAACCATCCTTAACCCCAACTTCCCACCAAACAGAAAACCAACTTTAACACAATGGAAATCTATCGAAAGAGGAAAACACTGAAACGTATTATACGTTTTACGTATTATTATAATAAATTTAAGTTTGTTTCCCCCTTTTTTTAAATGGCTTTAAACCTTTTGGTTAACGACCTTGACTGTACGCTTTCTTTACTACTCTTTTGTACCTTTCCGATGTTCGCACAGTTTAAAAGAATTAGCATTTTATGCAATAATAATTGTGATTTAAAAATAGCTCTTAAAATCCTTGCAAATTAACTGTCACGTCTTAACTTTTAACCGAATGTTTCAGTGATTTATTCTTTCTATCTATTTCAGATCTGTTAGATTTCTATTCTGTTAAAGGTGGTTTTCTGTTTGGTGAGAAGTTAGGTGCTAAGGAAGGTAATTCGCTAATGGCTACTATCCTTTCAGAAACTTCTCTTTAACTCCTACACGGAAAGGCCTCCCTGATGAAGACTTCTGTATGTTTTGGGGTGTTATTCCATTTCATTTGTATTCCTATGTTCAACTATTCCTATATTCAAATTTTTACATTTCCTTTTGCAGCAATTTTGCGAATTGGTTTGTAAATCTCCTGTTGGTTTTTCTAATCTTTAAATTTTTATTTTTATTTCAGAAATATTTGTTTTAAAAGTTTCTTATATATATATATATATATATATATATTCGACATAAAATATTATGGAAGAAAATGTACTTCCTATGATATCATTAATAGTTATTGAGTGCCAATGCACATTTTTTTTTTCTTTTAGTACTTATCATACCAATAAGCATTGATTTTGTGATATTGGATGAATGTGTGTGATATAAATTATGTGAACGTATATGGAAAATTGAGGAAGAAAGTTTTGTGAGAATCAACGCATACTAGCTTTTTTTGGAATCAAATCACATTTTTTAGAATGACAAATTGGTGTTTTAAAAGCAAGATTTTGTTATGCTCGGGAGCTATTTGATGTGCGTGGAAGTACAAATTAATTGTTATTATTTTCTTATTACATTTATTGAACACTTATAAAGCAATGATTTGGCGTCGATCAACCTGAAATTAAATCAATATTATTGGCGTTTTCAGTAAACATGTTCTTTTAATCATTAGAACACCAAATGTAATTTAACACTGACTTATTTTATATCTCTTTAGTTGAGATAAATATTTCTTTAATTGAGATTAATATCTCTTTAACTGATTGTATGAAGATTCAAACCATCATTAATATATTCCGTGTCTTCAAGTTTTCAACACAGTTCGCAGATCTGTAAGCTACTAAAGCGGATGGCACCAAATTGCAGTACCATTTCTCCGAACTCTTTGTAAATGCAAGTTCCAGAACGCTGTGTAGTTATAATACAATTTTAGACGGAACCAACCAATTAATGTAAGGAAACTCAACCCCAGTCTTTTATGTTAATGAATTAGTCATGATTAATGAGAATTGCTAAGAAGTATTTTATTAAAATTTTATTGGCAATTTTAAAAATTGAAAAATTGCTTCCCTTTATGAGACGATATTCGTGATTTAGTGCTTATGATTCAATTTAAAAACATTGTAATAAATAATGTTAGATAAAGAACATTTAACGATTATGAAATAGACAAACACATGACATTTCTGTTTCACGCTGCATTACTGTTTTTTTTTTTTTTTCTCGTCTTATGAAGCTTCATAAATGTTTATTTTGACCAGAAATAATTGATGGGTGCTTTTGAACTATAGGTGTTCATTTACAAGGCTTTTCTTTACCATAATTCAAAAGCGATTTTTTTTCCGGGGGGGGGGGGGTAGGTTGTCGCTATATGGTCGTTGATGTTCATTAGGCGGTCAGATGTGGCTTAAATTTGATTTTGATCAAAAACGAACACCCATTCCTAAACCTGATATTTGACAATATACATACATACATACATTCATACATATGTATATTAAAAAGATCCTCAAGGAGGGCATTCTTCCTGATTAATCACTGGTATAGCCAATTGACCTTAACCCCAACACCAACACCAACAAAGAAAATTAAGAGTTGCTATATATTTAAATATTCATTTTTACGAGAGTTGGATTTTCCTCTTTTCTCTGTAAAAATCATAAATTTTATGTTTTTTAGTCTTTAAAAAATAAGTAGTTTATAAATCGAAAAAAAAAACTATTAATAAGAACATATTTTGGAGCTAGGGCACTGACTGAAATATTCTAATGTAATGCTTAATTTTATTAAATAACTTCGAAATCTAACCAATGGGCTCTATTGATTGTTTCAGATGATAAAAGAAGAGTTCTTACGACATCGATTCTGAAAAAATCCTACACATATTTATTATGTATTCGCACACAATTTAAATTTAATACACATTTTTAAAATTTTATAGAGAAATGCACAAAACGTTTTTTACACATTTTAATGTATTATATACCGATTTTAATTTTATTACACACGTACGCATTACTGACACACGTGCAGTTTAAAACATATGCAATATTTCTCTGAACTAGGTAAAACATTTTATATCATTGAATTGATTAACAATTTTTTTTTAAATTATATTTTAATATATTAATATACTTATTTGTAGAAAAAAAAAAAAAAAAAAAAAAAAAACTTACTCTATGTATTTCATAGAAAAAATTAAAAGAATTCAGAGATTCTTTTGCTTGTGTTTTGTAAATATTATAAGACGTGTTCTTTCTTGGTACCATATAATTTAGAAATGTTTTATTTAAAGCAAATCCTTAAGAATTTCGTTTAGTTTTATTCAAAAGAAATATATGTCAACTGTAAAACTTCTATAACCCTAAAAATACATTATTTTCAAGAAATTGTTTTTGCATAATCTTTCGCTAAAAGAACTCATTTATTTCTCAAAAGAACAAAATCCAAATTTCTTGAAACTGTCAAAACTTTATTCATATTTCAAACTTGTTTGAAAAGACTGTTTTTGAAACTTGCAATTAAAAATGATTGATATTCCTAAACAAGGATTAAATTTGCCGTGCATGAAAAAACAAGCTGGCATTTTAAAACAGTTAATCTTTTGAAATAGCCATCTTGTCTCTATGTATTTGCCTAATAGTGCTTAATAAAAGGTGTCTTTATGGAAACAAGAAAATCACCAACGTTAATCTTAAACTAGTTACGGTCTATAATTAAATGTGGATCAGCAAAATAAACGACTTTCCATTAAAGACATAGAGGTGAAATATATTAGTTTAAAAACGCTACATAAATGAGAAATTTTCTCTAACACATCATTATTTATATGCAGTTTTATATAAGACATTCAAATTTCTTCGAAGATTTTGATTGTAAAAATAAATCTATTTATAATGTAACCTTTTTTCTTTATTGAGGGTAAAAATGTTATGTCTTTAGTTTTGAAAATTTTGTCTACAAATCTATTTAAGTTTTTTTAAATTTACTTTTAAACATTAGATTGTATCATAATTATTAGCAATCTATATTAAAAAAGCTTGGCACTTCAAACTATATACAGGGTGTTTTAAAAAAAACGTTGACAAAATGACATGGTAGATCAGTCATACAACAAAGATAAAATATCGGATAGGAACACGGGGTCGCAAAAGTCTGTAAAGGGCTCTAGAGCCACGAAAGAGCGTTGCGATACAAACACGAGCTGAGCAAACGGAGCTTGTCTTCATTCGAGACGTGGATCCGTTGGGCATAACATGGCTAGTTACACGAACCGCGTAATGGCGACGTGCACGTGTCTAATGCTGGTCGCCAACGAATAACTCGAACAGTGGATGCTTAAGAAAGAGTTGTCCAAAATCTCCAGCGTAATCCTTCAACGAGTACACAAGTTGTATCCCGAAAGACCCATATCCCCCAACCTACCGTCTGGCGCATTGTACACGACGAAGGACTACATCTTTATCATTTAAAACACGTCCAGGCACTCCCAGGAGACTACAACAATCGTATGGATTTTGCGTGGTGATGAAGTTGTGGTGCAAGAAAGTTCTGCGGACAGAAACTTTGCAACAAGTGTTCTCTTCACGGACGAGGCTGCGTTTGAATTAGATGGTGTGATGAACTTTCACATCCTACACACGTGGGCGAATGGAAACCCGCATGCTACACGTCCGCACGACGCACAACGAAATATTTCCGTTCACATGCGGGCTGACATTGTAGGAGATTGTTTACTTGGTCCGTACATTCTCTCAGAAAGATTTAACGGTCCCATTTATCTAACATTCTTGCAAGTGGTTCTGCCAGAAATTCTGAATGATGTTCCGATGCCTATTCGTCAACACATTCAATTTCAACACGACAGAGCTCCTGTAAATTTCAGCACAGACGTCAGAGCACATCTGCAGGCTACTTTTCCTGGCGGGTGGATTGGTCGTGCTTGTTGTGGACCAATTGCATGACCAACACGATCACCAGACCTGTTTCCCTTGGACTTTTTCTTATGGGAATATTTAAAAGGACTTGTGTATGAAACACCTGTTGCAACGCCGTAAGACTTGGTAGGAAGAATCGTAGTGGCAGCAGGATGTGTTCGGGATACACCGTGTTTCGATGCATCTGGCAAAAACTTTGAGTATCTCCTGTAGGCTCAAAATTTGGCTTGCATTAGTCGCATGTGAGTGAGTAATTATCAATAAAATGATCTCAAATGGTTTTGTTTGTTCTCTTTGTGTTATGTATTATTTTAGACACCCTGTAGCGGCTCCGGATCGCTGTTGCGACCCCTGTTCCTATGCGATTTTTCATCCTAGTTGTATGACTGATCTACCATGTCATTTTGTCAACGTTTTTTTTTGAAACACCCTGTATACATATATTAAATATAGATATTGTAATTAATATTCCATTACTACGAAATTCAAAGGCTTTCATCTAAAAATAAATCAAAATATAAAATATAAAATATAAAATATAAAATAAGAAAAAAAAATATTATGAGAATAATAAGAATATAAAATAATAAGAATAAATAAGAATATTAAATAATAGTAAGAATATTAATATTTTATTTCAATGGAAAAATGCTAAATTTCTACGACTAATTTTTAATGCTTCCCTTTTTACTGTTATTATATTTAATTTTGCGTATTATTATTATTATTATTATTATTATTTTTAATGTCAATAGCAAAGTACAAAAAAAAAAAAAAAAAAAAAAAAAAAAAATCAAATGCAGTATTTTGTTAGATGTTATTAGTATCTCAGAAAATAATATAAAAGAACAATCGTATATGAAATGGTAGAAATATTTGCTCATGATTGTGTATAAGGTTTTTGCATTTTAAGGCATTTTAAAATTTGTAAATTGTATTTTTAAACATCATATATATCATAAAATGTTTCGAGCAATTTTTAGCACATTTCTTACATCCGAGGCAAAAACTGATATAAATCTCTCTCTCTCTCTCTCTCTCTATATATATATATATATATAAAGAGAAAATTGAGTCAGCTTTTTGTCATCTCCTCGCGAACTGCGGTGCCCTCCCCGTATGAGAAATATCAATGTGTGATGAATACTTCAAGAAGAACATTTCGGAAGGTTAAAAATTTCTTTCTTCTTAATTAACAAAGTTATTAATTAAAAACTTCGGGTTAAGGTACTCTATTTACCAACATGAAAATAGATTTTCCAGATCGCTGTTCTTTTAGCATCATGACGTCACATTTACCAGAGATTATAAAATGTAATCTATGGTTTAAAAAAAAAAAAAAAAAAAAAAAAAAAAGAAAAAAAATGTTGTTACAGTCGGCAGCAAAATTATTGAAGCACACATCCACACTTTTCATACTTTTTTACTTTCTTCTATATGTAATATAGAGAAAGTATTGGATTCGCGAAAATTTTCGAAGTCCACTTTTTGATGGATTTACATGTTTTGGGATATGGATAACACGAATTAATAGTTTTTAGAAAATGTCTGTCTGTCTGTCTGTCTGTCTGTCTGTCTGTCTGTCTGTCTGTATCATTTTTTTGTGGACGCTGTATCTCACGAACCAATGAATGAAATTTAACCAAACTTGGTATTTAGTTGCACCCTGACATAAACTGGTGCTGATTAGATTTTGGGATCACTCGCTCAATAGGTGGCGTTGTGATCGCATTTTATGCAAATTTTTAACATGGCAGCATAGGACAAAATTCCGTATAAATGTGCATAAAGAGAGTTATTTTACACTTGTGATTGTAAAATTAATATGAATTATTGATAATAGTAGTAGTTAGCTAGGAAAAAAATTTTGTGCATGGGGGGGCATCGGTTCCCCCCTGGGGGGGAAAATCCCCCCCCGGGGAAGTAAATTTTCAAGATGGGTATCTTTCGAAAGGTCTCGTTGATAATAGTAATAGTTAACTTGGAAAAAATTTTTGTGCATGTGGGGGCATCGGTTGCCCCCTCACCGGGGGGGGGGGGAAGTTCCCACCCGGGGGGGCAAAATTTCAAGATGGGTATCTTTCGAAAGATCTCGTCAATACCTTTAAAACGAATGGTTGAACGATAAATCTGTGATAATTTAAACCAAAGTTATCGATTTTTTTTACTTTTAACAAAAAAAAAACTTAGAAAAATATCGCTTTTTTTTTTTTTTTTAGCGAAATTTAACCAAACTTGGTATTTAGTTGGTCCCCGACATAAACTGGTGCTGATTATGTTTGGGGATCAATAGCTCAACAGGTGGCGCTGTGATAGCATTTTATCTAAATTTTTAACATGGCAGCATAGGACAAAAATTCGTATAAATGTGCATAATTAGAGTTGTTTTAATCTTGTGATTGTAAAATTAATATGAATTATTGATAATAGTAGTATGTAACTAGGAAAAAAATTTTTTGCATGGGGGGGGCATCGCTTCCCCCCTGGGTGGGAAGTACCCCCCCGGGGGGGATAAATTTTCAAGATGGGTATCTTTCGAAAGGTCTCGTCAATACCTTTAAAACGAATGGTTGAACCATAAATCTGTGATAATTTAAAACAAAGTTATCGATTTTTTTCACTTTTAACAAAAAAAAAAAAAAAAATCGTACTTTTTTTTTTTTTTTTTTTTTTTTTTTTTAAATATTGTTACTGATTGAATATGTATAGGTAAATATAGAAGAAAGTCTTGTGTTGGCCACAACATACTAGTTTTTTTTTAGTTTGATCGCTAATTTTTGTCATCTACTTACTTTTTTAAAAACAGTATAAGACTCGCCAAATATTTACTTAAGCAGTATTAGTTCTCCATCTTCTAAGTAGGAATTATTGCTAGTGCATCAATAATTTTGCTACCAACTGTATAGGTAAAAAAGAGACAGATTCAAACTCGATTATGAACGACAACATCCTCTAATTTCACATACTGACAAATTTTTAACATCACAGAATTAGAAATTTCTATGATACATTTAATATTTCCAATTACTGATTAAAAAATATAAATTACCAAAAGTTCTTATAGAGAATTGAATTCATTTTATCCATCGTTATTTTAGGAAGTTATTATACTGCCCTAAATTAACTAAAACGTTCAATAGTAAAAAGTAGAGGCATTATAAAAAATGGTTACTACATTTTTTTCTCTTTTTTTTTTTTCTTTTTTCTTTTTTAATAAGCAACTACAACAAGAAAATCCATCGCGAAATAGTGAAAAAAATTATAAAGTCGTGAAAGTGATCATATACTAAGGCCTATATTCTAATCAAACACTTACCGCTCGCATCTCAATTTCTATCGCAATGATTTGGAAGGAGAGGAATCTGCTTAGTCAAGTCCACTGAGCTAAAATAATAACTGGAGCAAATGAGTGATTCTTGTGTGTCATTTTAATAAAACCTTTTTGTAAAAAAATAGAACCGACTCCAAAAAGCAACTACTATTCAAACAACTTAAAAAAAAAAAAAAAAAAAAAGTATAAAATAAAATGAAACTGTAAATTGTGCCTAAAAGTATAAAAAAAATTTCCTTAACATTACAATTAATCGTAACTTTTAAAGTCGACGCAAAATTAAATAAAATTTAATTCATTTTTAAAGGTTTGTTTTTAGATCGGTAGCTACAAATGCTGTTGTCTCTAATGATCCATTTTCATGTTTCCTTTATTATTCTATCGTTGTATACAATTGGTCCATTAGTAACATCTACATAGAACAGTGAACATCCTTCGCAATTCGGTATTTATGTTTCTATGAAGTTAGAGTTTCCTTTGCAAACTTGGCATAACTTTGATAACTATCATCCTTGGAGACTTTTGGATTTGGCGATCAAAATGTAAGGCAAAAATATACACGCAAGATGTATATTTTCATTATGTATATATTGTACGAAGTACTATTTCATATTCTTGATTGCTCTCTTAATATACCTTATTATAAAATAACAATGATTTCTCAAAGAAATTAAATATGTTTGCCAGATAATTTGATGATTTTCCTTTTACCAAGGACGCCAGATACCAGCAGCTCCGCCAACTTTTGCAGTTTACGAAATCTTATTTGTTTTCTTGAATCAAAGTAGTTTTCGACTGTGTTTTGCAGGTGACAATGTGAGATGTGTATTTTGAATAGAATTTGGTTTTCATATTGAATAAAGATATCAATTTTTATTTAATTTTGCGCCGACTTCAAAAGTTATGATTAATTGTACTGCTATAGGTTTTTTGGCGAAGGAAATTTTTTTTATAATTTTAGGCGCAATTTACATTTTTATTTTATACTTTTTTTCTAAGTTGTTTGAATAATAGTTGCTTTTTGGAGTCGGTTCTATTTTTTTACAAAATGGTTTTATTTTTCTCTTTTCAGTGAAAACTTATTCATATAGCAGAACATCAGAAGACCTACGGCGGCTGTTCATAAATCACAACTCCGAAGAAAAGTGACAAAACTCAAAAAATGGTTTATGTCACTGAAAAAATATATGAAATGCATCCAATGTGAACAAAAAAAGTTACATCTCCATCTAGAAAATTATCCACTCGAGAGGCAGTTGTGTCAGTTTTATTCTAGTCAAGTTATTATGTTGATTTTTCTCAAATGCTGCATTTTTAAGTTGTGTCACTTTCTTGCCTTTATCGGATATGAGAAAAAAAAACTAACCATTGGATGAACATACATTAAATTAAAAAGGCTTTAGAAATGTAAAGAACGGATACTCTGTAATCGTAACAAAAAAATCTGTTAGGCATATATTGAATTTTATAGTGAATGTCTGTCACCCTCTGACTTGGAAAGTGGGCAGCTTAAAGTTCAAACGAAGAGCAAAATATGCATTGCAGCTGACGGACAGAAGTTTAAACATCGAAATAAAAGTTTTTGATTTGTTTGCAGTGCCGAAAACAGCAAACAAACAGATTAACATTTAAATATCTTGTTTTTAACATTTATATCTACAAGGTGTGTTTCCGTACTAAATCATTGATGCTGTACAACTTTGTAATGTACTTTTTCTCTCGTACCTTGAACTGGTTTCGAGATATAAACGCTAACTTCGCTCTGTTCCCACCAGGTGGAGCTATAAGCGATCGCATCTCGTAGCGCATGGCCACTTTACGATACTTGCATACTAATTTTCTGCATGCATTCAGCAGTTAGAGTGAAAACGGACTTTTGTGAGTATCATGTAATTTGTTTATAATCCTAATGAAATCATAATGAAACCTATTTAAGGCCAATATCTTTACGACAAAAAAAGTATTAAAATTAAATTACCTCTTACGAAGTTATAAGCTAACAAATTTCAACAACAACAACAACAAATATGGTTTGTATTGAGAACCTCTTCCCTTATGAAGCCGGTTTAAAACGTCTATGTGTTAATAGATGTGACTGCTTACAATAACCATACTTTGAATTTTACATAGCATAAATGTCACCTGCTACGCAACAACGTATGCAATGTAGTTGAAGTAAGCACAAAATATTAAACTGTAAGCAAAAAAATGCACATTTTAAGCGTTCTATTTTTAGCATTAATGTCTACAAACTGTCTTTTTGTACTAAATCGATGATGCTTCACTTTTTTCCACTATCTTGAACCGTTTCCGATATAGGAACTCTAACTCCGCTGTTTTTCCCCAGGTGCCACTGTAGGCGGTTAAATCCTGTAGCACACGTCCACTTTACTATACCTACATACCATTTTTATAACGATAGCTGCAGCCGTTTAGCAGTTAAAAGTGTCGTGACTGACTTTCTTGGGCACCTGTATTTTCTTTTATACGTAAAGATATTACAATGGGACCTATTTCAGACGAAGACCTTTACAACAAAATAAAAAATATCAAAATCGGATCATCCGTTCAGAAGTTATAAGCTAACAAACATAAAAAAACATACGCTTTGAATTGAGAACCTCCTTTTTTTGAAGTCGGTTAAAAATCTATTTTTTCTCCGTACTTTCGTTTTCCAAGTGGGCACGGCAGAGAGCTTTCGATATTCTTATACAGGTATTACAATATAAAATAGCGTAGTGTAATGCATTCTTTTCAGCTTTATATCAAAATTATTTATGAATTTTATATGTAAAATATGAAGAAAGTAATCGCATTTATTTATTTACATAGTTACGTAACTTTAAAAAAGAATCTTATTAAGAAAAATTATATCATCTTTGGAGTAGTGCATGAGCAATAAGTAATTCTTTCCTGCTTAATCCCCCCCCCACTCCTTATTAATCTCCTTATAAATCGATATTATTAGTTTTAACCGGACCAATATTTATGAAAGATAATAATTTTGTGAAACTATGTAAGTACTTCGTACATGTATTTTTTTTTTTTTTTTTTTTTTTTTTTTTTTATCGATAATTGGTTAAATATCTCAGTTTCTGCATCCGAATGGTAGGATTTGCATTTTTCATACTTTCTTTTATATAAAATAGAAGAAAGTATTTTATTTGTAAAAGTTTTCGAGTTCAGCTTTTCGATGAATTTACACTTTTTGAGATAACCTAAATATGATTTGGCTATTTTTTTTTATGTTTGTCTATCCATGTGCCTGGATGTGCTGGGCACAAATTTTGTGGCAGCTCTAGATAAAAAACAATTGAACAGAAATTCATGAGAAGTTATATTTAGTTGCACCGTAACATAAATTTGTGTCTATCAACGTTTACTGCATATCAGTCAAAAGGTGGCGCTGTTGTTTTGTTTTATGTTAATCTTTAATATGGTAGTATAGGCATAAATTTTTTGTAAATGTAGCCAATGAGGATTATTTTTAACCAAACATTGGAAAACTTTGTTTATAATAGAAATTGTCAATCAGAATAATAATTTGTTGAAAAAAAATTGGAGGAGAATCTCTTCCTACTCGGGAGTGTAATTTTTTAATTTGATATTTTTGAAAAGAACTCCACAATTGATGTATTCTACAACATATATACACTATCATATCGCACATTAAGGATGAAGAACGGATGCTTTGCCGTACCCAATTTGGCCTTCGCTCCAACAGAAGAATTCTTGAAAAACCCGCCTGCAAGGCTCTTAGTAAATATACTAGAAGCATTTATTTAAGTTATTACTCTAATCAGTGAATTTCAATCGAGTAATTCATTTCCTTCCACAACTTTGCAATAAATAAGGATATACGAGCCTTAAATTTTAGGTTAGAATGTAGGCCAATTATTATTGTCAACATTTTTTTTTCAATTTTACAATGATTGATTAAAATTATCCGCATTGTGTACATCCATACATTTTTTTTTCCTTTACGGCTATATTAAAGATTATGATAAAATGGGAAAACCACTCCACCTGTTGGAAGATATGTAGAAAAAGTTGATAGACAACAATTTATGTCAAGGTACAACTAAATATAACTTTCATGAAATTCTGTTAGATAGTTCTTGACATAGAGCTATCAGAAAATCCATGCCACCCACATCTAGACACATGTATAGTCATACATTTTCTATAAATTGTCAAATTATATTCAGGTGGTCTCAAAACGTGTAAATCCATCAAAAACCAGAAGTCGAACATTTTTATGTACAATAAACAATTACAAAATTAACTAAACAAATAACCTAACTAAACACATGTAATTATTTACTTTCATATTTCGTGAATAAAATTTATAAATATTTTTCATATGAAGATGATACGAATGAATTCAACTACACTTTTTATATTGTAATACATGCATCAAATGTTTTTTGCCGTATCCACCTAGAATACGAAACTAGGAAGAAAGAAACACTCTTCGAAATTGCACGGAAGAACCACTCGTTTGCACCAGTTACCACTCAGTGGACTTGACTAGGCAGATTCCTCTCCTTCTAAAACTTGGCGATAGAAAATGAGATGCGAGACATAAGTGTTTGTGTGGAATACAGGCTTTAATCTGTAACGTAAATTGGTCTAGATATTACGAATTTCTTTCTATTCGGAAAAAAAAATTACTGATTTTTAGCATAATATTTCATAAAAAAGTAATGTGGAATTTAATATTATGTATATTAATTTGACTTTGAATATGGGGATTTCTATAAAATTTTTCTGCTTTTGTCTTGTGTTATGCACTATTAACATTCCTATTCAATGGAAGACAAAGCTGCAAATAGGTGGACAGATCCCTGCAAGTGTTAGTAAGTGAAGCGAGTTGGGGGTTGGTGAGCGGAGCGAGCGCTCTCTAATCACTTTAAAAATTTCGTTAAAAAAAAAAAAAAAAAAAAAAAAATGTATATTTGTTAAAACAAATGTAGCAGGCATTCTAAAAAAAATTGTTTCTGAAAATTCGCAAGGATGATATTCATGATTAAAAGGAATATTTTAATATAAACATTTAAATATCGGTATTTTCGTTAAATCTCTATATTTTATAAATAACAAGCCCCTTTTAATAGTAAATACATAATCCGAAATGTTTATTTTTGTGCCATATTTTAATGGAAATTTTCGTAAACCTTTACATAGAAATTACTTTGGTCATAGCTGGCATATTATAACACTTAATTTTTAAACGTTTTATTTCCCTTAATTTATATTAATAGTTAATAAAAGTTTAGAAATATTTCTTTATATATAATTAAAAGTTACCGCCGCCGATATCCAATTTCTTTGTTTATGACTGCATATCCTGTAGAATAAGAGAAACTCCAATATTTGCTGAATGATTCAAGAAACGTGTTTGTGTTGTTAGAAATGCCTATCTCCATAATTAACGAAGTTATCAGTTAAAAACCTCGCGTTAAAAGAGGTGCTCTATTTGCAAACTTGCAAACAGTTTCTGTCATTGCATTTTTTTTTCTGTCACTGGCGTCATAATCTGAAAAAAAAAAAGTTTATGTATAGTGTAAAAGAAAAAAAAATGTCAATATTGCTATTGGTAAAATGTCGATGTTACTATTGGTAAGAAAGAAATTTATCGTCTGCAAATAAATAAAAAGCGTAATCTTAAATATTTTCAATGAAAAAATGAATTTATTATTTTAATTTATCGTCTGCAGATATATTTTATTCTACTTTTAGAAAATTCAAATAATCAATTTCTATCTTTGAAAAATCATGTTAACAGTTCTTCACACTGTTTTTTCTTAGTTATTATAAATGTTATCTAGAATTAATGCAAATTATTTAAAGAATAATCTTTTAAAGAAATAATATATATATATATATATATATGTGTGTGTGTGTGTGTGTGTGTGTGTGGATTAAATACTAATTTTAATCAGTGTCTTTATAAGAAATTACTTCAAAGTTACGATTTCAAAATATCATTTGATTATCCAACAGAAAAAAAAAAAAATTATACAGCTTGAAGTTTTTACTTAATATTGAGATATTTACTTATAATGAGATATTTACTTAATTTTTAAATATATGTTTATATAAAGCTAATTTGCTAAGTTTCCAAATCGCTTAAGACATTCAATAATTATAGAATTAGTTAAATAACAAACTTGTTTTCTCAAATAAAATTAAATGTTTACATTCGTTTCTAAAAATTTATTAATTTAAGTTACGTAAAATAAGTTAATTTGTGTTTGTGGAAGGGAATTTGAAAGTTATTACTATATCATTTTACTGAATATTTTTTGAGATGTAACGGCAAATTTAATTGAATTTTGCAAGCTTATTGAAGCAAATGTTAATATTCCGTAACATGATTATCTGATGTCAACATTTGTCATGATATCTTATTTATTTTGCCTTATGAAAAAAAAAAAAAAAAAAATAGAACTTTAGATTCTTATCTATAATTAAATAACTGATTTAATATAAATCAAACAAATATCCAAATGTTAAATAAATAAACATTTTAAGAGAAATTACATTATAAGTTTGTTCTTAAATCGTTTTCTGTAATTTTTTGAACGAAAGAAAAAATAAAACTCTGTTAATTTAAAGGAAACGTTGTCATTTATATGTTTTATTTTTAAAAAAGATAAATTTCCATTATTTTATAAATATTAAGCTTCTTCTGTTTTAAAATTTACTACATGAATTTAAAATTAAATAAGCGTTGTAAAGAAAAAAAAATTAGAACTTAGACCGGTAGAATGTTCAACAGATATATGGTAAAAAACTCCTATTATTGTAATAATTCTTTTTCTGTGTTTTTCCACAGGTTACCATACAGATGAGACCCTATTGGATGTTCCATGGCAACCAAGCTGCAACTACAGTGACCTTATGGATAACGGCTATTGAACTATGTTATTGTTTACAAACTTGAAAGTCAATCGCGATTTATTTTAAAAACTGTATACTAAATTTTAAACAAATGTGTTTTCAAAATTTACTGAAACCAGATTTTTTTTTTCATGCCTTTTGTATTAAAATTTAAATCAAACGTTGTTAAGTAATTAATGATTTTATAATGTTATTTCAAAATTATAGTTTGTAATTTGTGTTCGTGTTCCAACTAGACTGCGCTTCACTTAGTATACCATTAAACATTTTAAAAATAAATTTTATTTTTTTAACACTGAGAAAAAATTCTGTACTTCACATCTAGAATCTTAATTGTAGCTCTAGTAAAAGTAATTCCATATCATACTTATAAATTCCAGAAACCCTGTTAGAATTCAATAGCGTTTGCCTATATCGAGGTCAAACTTATTTAAAATTCTCTGCGAATAAATGTGAATACAAGAGGCGAGTTTAACCAACTATAATCTTGGTTTTACGCCCAATTCTAGAAAATCAAGCAAGAATTTCTCGTAATACAAAGGATTCTTATTATTCATAATAATCAAAATATTGTTTCATCATCTAGAAATGTGTAGACTAGAAATTCTCGATCATTTCGTCTATTTGACTTATTGGTATGTCTTATACCCCTTGCTTATAAATCTATGTTTCTAGTTTAATGATTTAGAAAATAACCACTCATTCGTTCTAGATGAAGGTAGTATATTTTTTTTCTTAGTGAAGAGAATAAAATCTTTGAGCATTTTGAGTATACTTTTATGAATGTAAAATTTTTAGAGAGCTGGGAAAAAAATCACCTACTAACCTGCTACGGAATGCCACTCGCAAAATCTAAAAACCAATTTTCGATGAAAGGTATCATTCATGTAGACTAACATATTCTTGTGCAGTATGTGGAAGTTCTAAGTTAAGCCTATTTGTATGGTAATATCTATTTGTAGCATAATCTTGATAATATGTTATTCTAAATAGTTATAAGTGGTAATTTTTTTAATAAACTCTTTATCCTAATATATATATATATATATATATATATATATATATATATAGTTTTCTAACACGCTCATAAGTACAAATGTATTTAAAAAAAAAAAAAAAAAAAATGAGAGAGAGAGGAGGGGGGGGGATTTTGTAATACATTACTTATTTGATAAAATATTTGAAATGTAAAATCTTGTAAACTGTTAAATATTTATTTAGTACAAAAAATTAAATAAACAAATATCTATGTACTTTTGTTTATTATGTAAAGAAAAAACATACGTTATCTTACAGTTGAATCAAGCTACTTTTTATTTAGTCAGATACTTTTTATTTAGCACAATCATTAAGTAGACAGATTACGAAACTACATACATAAGATGTGCTTGGTGTCCAGATGAGTTTGTCAACTTTTAGTAAAAAATGGAAAAACAGGAGTGGACATTGAAAGCTAGAAATATGACCCTATTTTAATTTAAGTCCGTGTCTGAAATACAACACTTACAATTTTCTTTAAATTTTCTTTATAAAACACCTTTCATCTGTCTTTTTATATGTAATGGTTGGTTACTCCAGAAAAATTCGTTGTCGTGTAGATTCTTTAAAAATCTTTTAGGATTCGAAAGTAGGTGCCTTAAAAAAAAATAAAAAAAAGAGAGAGAGAGAGAGAGAGAGAGAGAGAGTCGTTCTGTATATGCTTTTCAATTTTATCGCTCTAAAATCTTTTAGATTCGTTTATGTATAAATTAGTTGTCTACCAGTGTGATGACGAATTTGGGTATTTTGTTGAAAAATGGACATGAGAAAAAATGTCGGTACCTCAGAAACGACTCTAGAGGTTATAATGAAATTTGCTGCGCAAACTCCTTTTTAGCTCTTTTCTTTTTTGCATGCATTAAGTCATTATTGGTACAGGAAAATTCTAAAATTATGTTTATTCAGTCAGTTTTATGTATTCTGACCACACTACATACAAATTTAATGTATAATACAGAGGGTGATCCAATATTTAGAATGTTGACATTTTGGCATTTTTTCAATTTTCTAAAATATTACTAGACAAAATTGTCTGAAACTTCAGATATGTAAAGAACATTTAAATCTCACATTTTCCACTATCAATTTTGTCCATAATGTAATTAGTGTACGAACTTCAAATTGAAGGAAAGCGCAAAAAATTTGGATCACCCTGTATCATAAAAAGCTACAAATGACATGTAAATTTAACACATTGTTGCACATAATATGTACAATATTTTTATGTTTTCTTTCAAGAATTGCACAACCATTCTGGCAGAAAAATTTTCTTTCTCAAAAATCATTAATTTTTTGGCACGATTTTTTTCGTATAACTAGAACGGATTTCCATAAAATTTTACAAAACTTACAGAAAAATTGACATCTCATCAGAGAAACATTACTCTAGAATATAAAATTCGCACGTGAAATATTCGCTGAGATAAAAGTATTTAAAGTAAATATTTTTTTCACTGCACATGCACGAAAGGTAGAAAAATTTTTATTGCATACGTTGAAAACGAGTTATATTGGGCAACTTTTGTCAGAAGTTCCTTTTAATAGAGTAAAAATTAAGCAAATTATCGCAAAGGAACAAGCTAGGTTGCGGATATTTTCCAGAATTCAAATTTCATAAGAGGTTTTAATTTAGAACTTAGAAATTTATTCATCAACCATGAAAATTCATTTCAGAAAATTTTGGATTGGAAGGCTGATATTTTATACCAACTATGTAAAACAATAGCAGAGCCGGGAATCGAACCCGGGCCTTCCGCTTTACGTGCGGATGCTCAAACCATTGAGATACTCTGGCTGATTACCAGCTAGGCATTTCTCACATAACATTCGTTGGCAAAGTCACCGAGTCTGTAAACACAGCTATATCAAGTGATATTAATATTTCATGGCACAACTCCAATAGACCACGAAATATTTATTTTAATTTAGAAATTTATTCATCAACCATGAAAATTCATTTCAGAAAATTTTGGAGTGGAAGGCTGATATTTTATACCAACTATGTGAAAAATACCAGAGCCGGGAATCGAACCCGGGCCTTCCGCTTTACGTGCGGATGATCAAACCATTGAGCTACCCTGGCTGATTACCAGTTAGGCATTTCTCATATAACATTCGTTGGCAAAGTCACCGAGTCTGTAAACACAGCTATAAATTTAAAAAGAAAATTGAAAGAGATGTTTTTCTTCTTCCCTTTTCTTTCTTTCTTTCTTTTCTTTTTTTTTTACAAATAACTAGTTTTCTACTAGTAAGTTAAAAAAAAAAAAAAAAAAAAAGAAAAAGAAAAAGAAGAAATGGAGAAAAAAAAAAAAAAAAGACTTCTAACAAAACTCATGAATGTACTTAACTCAAGAATTACGAATATTTTTTTCAATATTTAATTTACCTTTATGCTCATTTATAATAATAATAATAAATTCGAAAAAATTTAAAAGGTATTTTTATTTAAAATAACATTGAAAGTGTTTTTATATGAATGAGTTTAATACACTGTACCCAAAAACTATGCATTTAAAAATTTCGTTGTTTAAATTTGCTTAAATAAATGTGAGCCATTTAATGTTTATATATTACTAAAGTGCATAAAGCCTATTTACTTGATGGAATCTTTTAGTATTGAAATGTTTATTTTTACCAAAGTGCATAAAAGGTAGACCATTAAGTAAATTGGCGAAAGAAAAATGTGTCAGTATACAAATAATAGAATAAAAAAATATTATTTTATGTGATAAAAAAGCTGTGAAAAATATGTTTAGTGTATAACCATCATTAATATCAATGATCGAAAAATGCTCAGTTTAATGCGCTACAGAATAGTATTAAACAAAATATAATTAATTTTTTTATGTAAATTACAAGTATTTACTTTCCAATTATAACGGAAAAAAGTAACTAAAGTCATTTAAAAATATATTTATAAAGGAAAATAATAACTAACGTCATTTAAAGTACACAGACACACACACACACACACATATATAATAGAATATTATAACAGAGCATTTGCCATCCTTTTATAATATAATATTAATTATCTTAAATGTATTTTTTTACATTTATTTAGCAATAATCACTCGCTGTTTACGCTTGTCGAAATTAATTTAATTATTATAAGCAAAACATTATTTAATGACTGTACTCTAGAAACACTCAAATTT
The DNA here is from genome assembly GCA_963930645.1 of Salticus scenicus. NCBI lineage: Eukaryota > Metazoa > Arthropoda > Arachnida > Araneae > Salticidae > Salticus > Salticus scenicus. The sequence goes on from OZ005654.1 coordinate 307,271,531, forward strand.
TTTTTAGTTTAGTTTAATTTATTTTATGTATGAAACAACACAGTGCTTTAAATTCATTAGGGCTATGGAAGTAGTTCTTGAAATATAATATTGCGAAAAATATTTTTAAAAATAAAATGTGCACTTGCCTATATTATTATTTTTTATTTTGTTTTGTGTTAATATTCATTTTATTTTTATTTTTCCGCTTATGAGTTTTGTTCATTCATATTTAACTAACGATCTCGTACAATGTTTTGCTGTAATTAAATTTTAGTATGCGTATAAATTAATAAATACAGTATAATTTCATACCAATTGATTTATTTATTTAAATGCTATGAATTTAATAATGTGTCATATATATACATATCCAGTTTAACGAATATTTTGTTTTTGGCATTGTTTCTTCCTCTATTTCAATTCCTAGCATTACTCCACACAGATGAAAATCCAGTTTTGTTGTATTTCGTTCGTTAATGTTTTCGATTCTGTTATGCGCATAAGGATCAAAATTGGTTTTATCTCCATCACTCCTTTTCATTATGACTTGAGCTTTTGACTAATAAACTTTTAAAACACTTTCCGGCTATAAATGACCCTTCTCATTCGTGAAGTTTAAATGATTCAAAGTATTCAATATTTTCAAAAATATTCAAACTACAATGCTGTAATTAGCGAAGTCTTTATGAAATTCGTTCAACTGTTCAAATATTAGCTAAATTCTTAAACGTTTATTAATATAAATTTAATCTAAAAAGCTATGTAAAGCTTCTAACATTAGTAATTCTACATCAGTGACAAATTGGTTTATCTAAACTTCCCATAAGTCGGACACACAATATGAAATGTATTACATAAATTTAGTTTTAGCTAAACTAATGCCTCTAATGGTATCTGTGGTGTAGATTTAGTCTTCGTGAGTAGGTCTGGGATACGAGTGACTACGAATTTATTCCTTTAATTAATACTAGATAGTTCGTAAAGTAATTTCTTTTTTTCCAACAGAGACCTTAACTGTACACCAACTTCACAACTAAGCCGCATTTTCATTATGTATTTTCACAGATGATGTATCAACGTTTGTTTGTGAAAACGTTTGTTTCATTCTACGTAATAGTTTTGTTAGTGTCGTGCCAAATATGGAAAGTCAAAAGCAGCAGTTTTGGCACATTTTACTTATTTTTTTTTTCGATCGAAAATTCAAAAGTGCTATTCAAGAAAGGAAATAAATTGATGTTTATGGAGATGTATTGGCAGAACTGCAGTGCTAAAACTTATTTGCAAAATTTCCTTCCAGCAATTTTGATGTTGAAGATGTACCGCGTCCGGCAAGGCCAGTTGAAGCTGCTGAAAACCAAATACCGACATTGTTTGATGTACATCGTCGAATAACAACAACTTGTGAGATCACTAAGCCTTTAATCTAGACAAATTCGACCGTTCATCATCAAGTGAAACACTTTTGGTTTAGTTCAGCATATGGGTTTCGCATGTTCTTACAAAAAGCAGTTTACTCCGTCTCATTGACATCTTTTCAACCGTCAAGAAAATGATCCATTTTCTGAGCGAATCCTCACTGGGAATGAGACGTCGTTTGTCTACAATAATGTTAAATACAAGAGATCATGGAGTAAGAAAGATGAACCAGCACAAAGCACATCAACTGGAGAAACTTAATGGTTCTCTCAAACAGAAAAGGCTAGAATTAATCATTCGAAAATGTGTAGTGTTCCACTGAGATAAGCGAGAGCTCATACAAATTTGGTAACTCGTCCAAAGCTTTTACAGCTTGTACAGGATGTACGTCTACATTTACCATATTCTACAGATCTGGCGCTTTCGAATTATTACTTGTTCTGCTCTCTGAAAAGTATTTTACAAGGCAAAACCTTTCCTTCAAATGAGGACGTTTTTTGAAAGCAAAAATCTGAAATAAATTTTATGAACGTGGAATCATGATACTGTCAAAAAGAGAGCAACGGTTGTTGAATAAAAATGGAGAATGTATAATTTTTTATAAAATATTTATACACTATATGTATAATTCTGAATATGAGTCGCTATTCGAATATTTTTGTAACCAGACACAATACTTTTCAATTTTCATGTATCTATACAAAAAAAAGAAAAATAAAGAAAAAAAAGCTATATTTTGGGCTGCTGCAATTTTCCTATTTTATTGAAGTTGTTTTGAAGAAATAAATAAAAAAAATTAATCATTTTTTTTATTTACTCGTTTATTCCCATACCTTTACCTTTTGATTTACAATAATTAATTAGTGAAATTTAAGTATCTCGATAAATGATAAATTATATTAGGTTGTTTTATTTAAGTAGAACATCGGGAAGTTTTTACAGCTAACTAATTATTAATTGTTTTATTTTCATGATCCATATACCATATAATAACTAGATAAATATATATTTCTCTAACTTTTTCTATATTTATAATGATTTGTAAATGCTCCAACATTAATATATATATTTTTTTTTGGGGGGGGGGGGGGATTTATATTGCTATTTTAAGCTTATTCAGAACCAAACGAGAAAAAAATAAATGAATAAATAAAAATAAAGAGTATTTCGAATATTTTGCGTCAAATATCAATTCTAAAAGCAATTTTAAAAACAAAATGTACACAATGCAAGATTAATGTAACATCACTTGCTTGCATAAAATTCCTTCCTTGAAAACGTCTTTTCCTGTTTCCCACAGGACTTCTACGACAGTTTCTATTTTTGTGTCATACTAGTCGAAATGATTTCGCCCCGAAAAAGTTTTAAAAGATAAATGTAACTTTTTTCTGTTTTAATGTCTTCGACCTAATGAGAGGGAATTCTCACAATTTTGTGCTCAGAAGCTATCTAGTCGAAGCGAAAAGGAGCTAAAATTCGGTTCGTTAAACAATAGGAAAAATTTTCTTGTAGAAATGAAGGATAGAAAAGTAAAATTAGTTTTAAAAATATTCAATGGAAGAAAAAAAAATCAAAGTTTATTCTTTCATGCATAACAAACTGTCAAAAGGAATGCATTTTCATTTAAATAATTTAAATTCTAACAACTGACGCTAATTTTTATGAAGAATATAATTCTTTGTTAGATATATTTTTATAAGAATATATTAATTTGCTTTGTGTAAATTGTTTAATTTTTTACAATGTCTATTTGTAATTAATGCATATTATTTAAATTTGAATCGATGTCCTATTGTAAAAACTCATTTTTCATGTCAGTGATGGATACACGTGTTATGTTAAGAGGGACATGGATGGGTGATGGATGTTACAGTGGGATGTAACATAGAAAATTTATTAAAATGACTTTAATTTTGAAAATTAAATTCTTGGGTTTTGGAACAACAAAAATATCTCACGGTTTGTTCTGAAAAACTTAGATTGTAATTATTGCCGAAATGTCAGTGGAGGCCCTATGTTGAGACTCAAAACGGTTTTGGGCTCTGTCTGTGTGTTTGTCTGTCTGTCGCCCCGATAGCGGTCGCAAAAATCCCGCTATTGACTTGAAATTTGGTACACGTGTTCATGATATCCACGAAATTAGCTGTATAGTTTTGGGTGTGCATTCCATTTGTAGCTCATGTACAGGGACGTGCCAAAGTTTTTCTTATCATTACGGCCTGTGGGAAAAATCTGCATGTACCGCGATAGCCACGGCAAAAATCAAGCTATTGACTTCCAATTTTTGCCGAAACATCAGTAGAGGCCCTCTGTTGAGACTCAAAAGGATTTTGGGTTTCGTCTGTCTGTCTGTCTGTCGCACGATAGCGGCCGAAAAAATCACGTATTGACTTGAAATTTTGTACACATGTTCATGATTTCCACGAAATTACTTGTATAGTTTTCTTTTGGCATTCCATTTGTAGTTCGTGTACAGGGACACGCCAAAGTTTTTCTTATCATTACAGCCTATGGGAAGAATTTGCATGTACCGCGATAGCGGTCCTAAAAATCACACTATTCACTGGAAATTTGGTACACATGTTCATGAGCTCAACAGAAATATCCGTATATTGTTAGGTGTGTATTTAATTTGTCGTTCGTGTACAGGGACACGCCAAAGTGTTTCGTATCATAACGATGTATGGGAAGAATTCGTATGTACCGCAATAGCGACCCAAAAAATCCTTCGATTGACTTGCAAATTGGCGCACACGTTCCAGCATTGCATAAAAGTAGCTGTATAATTTTTATTGCTAGATTGTTTATAAACTGTGTACAGGGACACGCCGGAATGTTTAGCATTACGGCATATGGGGGTGAATTTCGTCTAAATGCATTTTAATATCATTATTTGCAATCAAAAAATGAAACTAGCGTACGTGAGTAAGATGCTTAAACTTATGTTGTTTGAAGGAAATATGTGCTCTTAAGCTTTCTAATTAATGTACAGTACCTTACAAAAGTATTCAAACAATATCACGTAATCATCCAAACGATGTTATGTTTGGAACATTTAATTATTTTAAACGCAAAATAAGCTGAATAGTTTTTACTGGTGTATACAATGTTTATGGTTCGTTTACAGAGACACACAAAAGAATTTCGTAACATAAGAGCCTATGGACAAGTTTTTATTTAAGCGCGCACTTTAATGCGTTTATGCTGAATGGAACTTAATAAAATTAACATACATTATAAAGATGCTTAAAATCATGGTTACTCTTAAAAAAGGGTATGTATAGACTAAATAATTTTTGAGACCACACAAAATAATTCCGAGTATATTTTGTAATCATCCAAATGATATTAAATTAGTTTGAAAAATTAATGTGTTATACTTTTAATTAATTAGGTTTATTCTTATTATTGGCGTTTTAATGACTGTGGCTACTTTTCCGGGATACATAAAATTATTTCTTTCTTTTACGGTCTGTAGTCGGTATTTCTTAAAAGTGTATTTTAACGTGGTTACCCCCATCAAATGTAATGAAATTTTATTAGAATTTTAAATGCATGTCTTCCTGTTGAAAATTGTGGGCATAGAATTTGTAATTAGTTTAAAGGTTACGCAAAATATTTCCGATATGCTATGTATTTTTTTTTTTTTTGCATGAAATATGATATTTATGAATTTCAGGGAAGTAATACAAGACCGTCGTTTTTTAAGAATACATATTGTTGGGTACTTGGGGGTTCGTAAGTTGTCAGAGAATGAAAGGCAAAACTTGCAAAAATTCAGTGATTTATTCACAGAAAGTTCCAGAAAAATACAGTTCTATAAACCTAGTACCAACTTCAATTCAATCAGTAAACACTGCTTAAACAACAGTCGTTAACAGCAAAACAACAGTACAAACTGTTTAGCAATAACACATAAAGCAAGTTTCATTTAAAGAGGCTCAAAACAAAGGAAGCATTTGACGAAACTGAGACAGATCTGAGACTGACCGTCTTGGTGAAAAAAATGCTCCGTTTATACTTTTCTATTGAACCCAGATTATTTTGGAAAATTCTCGTATCTCATCAGCCAATGAGATTAGAGTTTCCATACTTGGTATATCCCTAATAAATATTTTCTCGCCAAAAAATCGCCAAGGAAGGAAAGTCACCAAATTTGGCGCCAAATCCATTTCTTCCCTTATTGGAGCTTTTTAATGCGTTTTTAAGGGAAAATTAGGCTATTTTAACGCTAAAACGACTAGAAATGTACAAAATTAGCATTTTACCAACTTACTAAGCCTCTTTGAAATAATTTATACAAAAATAAATACAATTATTTACACTTATTACATGCAATTATTTACAATTATTTACTTTATATGATATACAGATAGGTATACAAAGAGAGTTACAGCGGGAGGTTGAGGGGGACGGCAGCCCCCCTCAGGAATGTATCTAATTATGGTAAGAAGTCGATCGAATCAATATATACTATTATATAATAAGGAATAAATAAAAATGACCTATTGAATAATGTCTGATGCAATGAGGCTCCTGATCTGAAAATCCACTAATATATATATATAAATATTGATAGGTGTTATCATTAGATTGCCTTTAATTTTCGCAACTGATCGTCACAAGGACATACTTGCAAAGGCAAAAGTATTTTAAATGAAATGAATAACAGTGTCATGCCTCGAAAACACACACAAAATGGTATCTGAAAAAACACGAAATTTGAATCGAATATTATTAGTTGAAAGTCAGTTTATAATTTCGTTCTTTCTATTCGATGAATTTGGCACTTTATTTAATTGTATAAAATGATGTGGTGTGTTGTCTATGACAACTACTGCATTTTGTGGGGGATTAGGTATTTTTTTCAGCCCATTTTTCAAATATTTTGGAGCTCATTTAGCCGTGATAGTCTCCTCTTACTGAATTGGCTTTATACAATAGATTTGTGTTTAGTATGAATCCCATGTTCCCACCTGCACATAAATCTATGATTCATCTTGATGCATTTCTAGTTTCTATAATACCAAACATATCATCTGATTGCCAAAACGAACCAAATTTCTATTAAATATACAATTGGCTTTTTCTCCGCTTGGTAACGATTCATATTGCTCAAGAATTGCGTTCGAGCTAAAATGATATCGCTGAGTTCTATTAGTAGTTTTCCTTTATTTTATGTCTTTTAAAGTGGAATCCTCTTTTATGAAAAATTCTCCTCAGAATTTCGCTTTCATATTTAAAATTGATCTTTTCTTTAAGTACAAGAATAAATTTGGGAATTGTAGGTGCGATCTTATGTACTGCTTCAAACTCATGTACTGTTCTTGGAATGACTTCGCAATTAAAATTATCTAGAGGAATGCTTTCCATGGCACTTTTCTGTTGTCGCGTTTTTGGGGATATAAACTTGGGATTGTCTTCTCCTTTTGATTCTCTACGTGTTCTTTTTATCGTGGCAATTGATATATTAGTTATTTCACTCGCGGGTTTCACTGATTTGGAAAGTGGAACAATAAATTATCCTTCTAAAGCTTCTTTGTCGAAAAACGTAATGACATTATGTACAATACGATTTGATTCACTACGGAGAGGTTTAATCCGAGATCTCGTACCATGTGTATGGTCCATTTGTTCCAATATAAACAAAATGTGATACAGAAATAAATAAAAGAAAATAAAGCAACTGTATCAGTGATTCTACACATAGCAGACGAAACAAGAATAATAGAAAAAATCCCCCTCACTCTTCCTTTGTTGTGTCTCCTAGCGCGTGAGTGGAATCGTTTTGGCACTTGCCTACCGGGGATTAATCCAACGCAGTTTATCAGTATGCATGTTGTGGTTTTAAAAGGTGTGCTCTCTTGCTAAATGTTTCAGCTCAAAGTAAGTGGGATCGGCAAACGCTATAAGTAACATTTGTTGCAATTTTACCAGTAAATCCGCGGAAAACTTTCCTTTAAAGCCATATCACACGAAAGACTTTCGCGCAAAATTTTACTAAACACAACATAATCAAATTTTCCTAATGATGTCGGAAAAGTTGATTAACCACAGACCTTTAATCTTACCCGTAAGCAGCTGGTTGTGTTTAGTAAGATGTTACGCGAAAGTCTCTTCTGTGATATGACCACTAATAGCAAACTTTTGCGACCCGTAAATTTATTTCATGATAATGCAACAACTCATTTTACGAAACCAGTTAAGAGCGCACGCATAAATAACATTTTGCTGCTATGCATTGGAACACACATAAATTAGGTTTGACAATATGCTATTTGTTTCGGTCAGTTGAAATTATCTTATCTTCTGCACATTTTTCAACTATGAACGAAGTACAGTACTTTTTTGACGAAGATGAAAAAAAAAAAAAAAAAAGAATCGTATAAGTTTTAAATAAGAATCGTATTCGTTTCTCTCAATCATGCTTTAAAATTTATTAATACACCCAAGTTATATAGAGTAGTTACTGCGCATGCAGTATATTTCGGAACATTTTGTGCTTATCGAAATAATAGCACGACTTTTCAACAGGCGAAAAATTTGCACAAAAGCAGCTACATTAAAGTGTTAATATACAAAATTCGTACTCTCTAAAAATTTTAGAATGAGTATCACACTCCTTAGAATTTTGACGACTGCAAAGTGACCACGAAAAAGTGGGAAAATACATTCATCACTTTTTAATCAGCAGTGACATTTAATAAATTTAAACAACATACAAGATTAAAATCAGTACAGTTGCTTTCAAAAAAAAAAAAAAAAAAAAAAAAAAAAGAAGAAAAGAAAATTATCTCGCAAAACATTTTCCAAGTGAAATTTTCTTCAGAAGTTGTGTACAAGTATGCCTCATTTATGGATAACAAAACTTCTTCAAATATCTACAGTAAAAGAAACAAAAATCATTTAACTGTTTTTGGAAAAGTAAAAAATAATATTTTCCGGAATGGGTAAAAATTATATATATATATATATATATATATGTGTGTGTGTGTTTGTGTTTGAAATTGGGTCTTTGAAATTTTACAACACATGAAAAATATCAGCAAATTCTTAAAACAATCTTCAAATTTAGTTTTTCATATATTGCAAATATTAAAATTACTATTATATGCTTTTTTTTAAGTAAAATGTCACTCTGTTCATAACCTGTTTGAATGAAGTTTTGAAGAACATATTTCTTTCTGTTTGTATACAACTTAAATAGTTATAACTGCGTAAGGTACATTTTTTATTTAACAATATTTTTTTTATTTTCAATAATTCAATACGTTTTGTTAAAAAAAAAAAAAAAAAAAAAAAAAAAATGTGTCCAGCAGATTTTATTAAATAGCATGTAGTATAAATAAAATCAATAATTTCATATGAAAGGCACTAATGGACTACCTTTAAAGATATATAATTAACATCGTATTTGTTTAGCATTTACTGTATATTTAGAAACGTCAAAGAATACATTTTTACGTTAAATTAATTCTAATTATCTTAGTTAATTTGAAACTTAATAGTGGGAAACAGCTAACACATTAAATAAGACGTCTCTATCAGACCCGCTAATGGGATATGTTTAATTGATAAAATATATTTATTTAGAATCTTTTCAGAATTCTAATTAGATACTGTCGTTGATACTGGTTCGAAAAGAATATGTTTAACCAAATAATCCCTTTTTCATAAAGAGAAGGTTGGAGAATTGTTAAATTCGAATGAGCTGCTGTCAGAAAAATATAAGTTTCATATAAAATGTTAAAGAATAATATCTATTTTTTTAGAAAAACGTTTTTAATTCGAAGTGTCTGTTTTAAAAGAATAAATTTAATATTTAAGCTTGTAATCAAAAGCAATATATGCTTAATCATTTTTAAACGTAAGATAAGACATATATCAAGATAAAAATAAACTGTTTATTTATAATTTTTTTTTTTTTTTTTTTTTTTTTTTTTTTTTTTTTAAGAAAAAAGAAAAAAAAAAACTAAATTTCGAAAAGGTGAAGGAGAGTATAAAACTAAAATATTCAGGCAAAATTATAAATAATTATATTGATACTATCTGTATTAATTTATACTATAGTTTATGCTTGGAGAAAGGTGATAATATTTTAGTCGGATATCGAATGATTATATATAAATTTCCGCTATAAGCAACCACGGGTGCCAAAAACAGGTATGCAGATTGCAATCAAATTTCGTAAGTACACGACTTAGGATATGCGCTCATGAAATTAAAAATAATAATAAGAAATCGAAAAGTACCCCTAGGTGGCCCATTTTAAGGAAATAATTCATGAAAAGTACACACAATTTCAATGTTTATTTTAAAAGATTTTGTCCTTTGTAGTTCATTCTATTTTATTAATTTGCTTTTCTCATACAAAGCGTTTTCTGGAGGACATTTAATGAATGAAAATATATTTGGTATCTCTAGCGCAACTCATAAATAGTCCATATACCAAATTTTTGCAATGCTAAGGAAAAATATTTAATTGAATTGCTCCATTTAATATTAACATGCTTACAGTTTCTATTATAATAGGACTTTAGAATTATTTTACATAAGTTCTAATCTAATACGAGAAAGCATTCGAATAATTGGCTCGAACACCAATATTTAAAAAAAGTAATCCCTGATCTTTCTAAGGTATATTAATTTTTCCGTCAAACTCAGAAATAGGTTTGATCGAACATAGAATAATTTTATGGACAGTTGTATGGTATGAGGGACGTCGAGTTGAGAAAATAAAAGTCGCCAATGGAATTCAGTTTTGGAGAAAGTTGCAAATGATAGTGGTGAGTTGGGTTGAGTAAGTAAAGGTCGTCAGTTGAATTTAGTATTGAAAGTAGTGTAAAGTGACAGCGTTGAGTTAGGTTAGAGTGTTTGGTTAAGAAGGAAAAGGTCGCCAGTTGAATTTAGTATTGCAAGTAGTCTAAGGTGATAATGTCGAGTCAAGGTAAGGTGTTCGATTGAGAATGTCAATGTTTTCAGCTGGATCAGGATATTTTGGCGACGTTGTGGGTGAAATAGCTGGTTGAAAATGTCGCGTAGAGGTGACGTTGTGCTAGAACGGAGTGTCTATAGTTATTGAATAGTTAGTTGGTTAAATTAACAGGATATATGTAGATTGCGAAAGGTGGGTAGAGCTGAATGCGGATAGTCTTAAGAAAAGAAATTTTGGTAAAATGAAGTGATTGGTATTTTCTTATTATGAGGAAATTTAAACTGAGCACTAAATTGGAACACTGGTGTGTTGTTGGTGATATAGCGTGACGAGTTATCTTCACGGAGATTGTTATTGAAAGAAAAGTGTTACTCGCTGCTCTCTGAAAAGATCCTCGACTTTGGTCTATTACCATTTCAGGCTGCAGTGGTGAAATATTTTGATGATAAATCTAAATTAAGTAGTTTAAGCTAATTTAGTGAGTCCTTTTGCATCCTCTACGCCCTTACTTATGTTTAGGATAAAAATAAAGATTGATGTATTGGTTAATCGGTGTCTTCTGGTTGCCTTCCACTCTAAATTAAGAACATGAATCAAGTTTAAGTCGGAATCGATACTTAACTTGAGGCAGTAGTCCAACTTATCACGCAAATAAAACGCACATACAGAATCGAAATACCTTTGTATACCCCTTGCTACTGATTCTAGAGATGGCTGTAATGCACGTCTGATTTGAAGTGTTAGTTATTTTCGTATACACATCGGGATATACGAATACTTGTGGTGCAAACTTCAAGCTAAAGTGAGCAATGTACTTCCCATAGTAAGCATTTATAATCAAACTATTCAAATTTTTCACATGTCGATAATTCTGAGATGATTTCTAAAGGACTAATAATATATTTAAGAGCATATCTAGAAGATTAAGAGTATTGAAATACTGATCATACAATAATTTCCAATGAGAATAAGCAGAATTGATTGTTGCGATTGTCATGCTTACTAGGGTTCACAAGGTAGCAAAAGAAAGCGAGATTTATCTTCATTTATTGTTATTCATATTTATTATTATTCATATCAGCCGTATATTATTGTTTAAGTGACGATTATCTTGAATTTGGATTAATATCGTGTTAGCATCTTCGAGAAAGATTGTGTAGCGGTAAAATCGTTATAAATGTAAACTCTAGTTAATGGAAATTTTGGGAAAGCATGAAGATTGTACTTTGAGTGATATAAAAAAATCTCTTTCCGAGCTGTTTGGCTCTGTCCAAAAAATACCTATCTTCATGCATTTCTGCCAACATTTCTGCCAGCACAATCTAGATTGTGTTTTTCTTAATGTTTTTTCATTATTTCGTCCAGTATATTTCTTCTGTGATCAATTAACCAGGTTTTAAGAAATCGTAATGGTTGAGCTTGTACTTGACCACCAAACACTCACCATGATCTTCTTTTGATGAATATTACGTTTTGGTATATGTTTTGATGATTTATCTTTGTTCAATCACTGTGTGATTGTTATATTTGATACATTTTTCCGCAAAAGTGGCAATTCGATTCAAAAATAGAACAGATTTACGACAAAGAAGCAATATCAAGCAAGCTTCCAAACGCTTTTGTGCTATTTCTGCTATAATCGATGAGCCAGGTTTCATGAAATCGTAATGTATCACAATTGCGCAAGACTACCAAACACTTATCACTAACTTCTTTTGATAAATATTATGCTTTGGAGTGAGTTTTGGTGATTTATCTTTATACAAACACTGTACAATTCGTATATTGGATCCATTTCTCCTTGCAAGTGACAATTCGATTCAAAAAGGGATCAGATTTAAGACAAAAATGCAAAATCAAGCAAATTTCCAAACGCTTTTGTTTCTGTTTTCCCTCCAGTTCATGCGGAACCCATTTATCAAATTTTTCCCTTTACCGATTTGAGCTAAATCAATTAATATTGCTTTTTCACTAACACCAAACATCAAAGTTAATTTATAGGCACCCTGAGATGGGTCAGACTCAGTGGTGACCTTCACTTCGCCATAATTGAACTTAGATTATGGGCGAATGCGTGGCGCATTTGTGAATTCAAAGTAGCCTGTACGAAATTTGGCTAACCAATTTGATGATGTCTGCTGCGTAGTAGACCTAAAGCGAAATGCACTATTAATGTCTTGCTTGGTCTGCAATGCAGTATTTGAGCTTACGAACTCATATCTTCCAAAAATCAAAATTCTCAACAATTTCATTTTCAACAAATTTAATAACAGTAAAAAAAACATATATATACTATTTTTTAGAGCTTACAATTATTTTTTTTAATTAACGAGATGTATAACTGAAAAAAAAAAAGAAAGAAAGAAAAGGAAAAATACTAAGCCAATGTCAAATAATATCATGTTAATGGCGGAAATAATTTTAACTACAAATTTCATTCTACTGCATGTTTTGTTATTGACAACCTGTTACAAGAGAGTTACGGAGTCTTAACGTTGAAGAAAATCGACCTTCGTAAAGCATATTTTTCAAATTATGCCGTAGCAACTACCATGAAGTTTAACACGTCTCTGCTGATGCGAGTGTATCGGTGCGTTAAATCCAAGAAAAATAGACGAGTCATAAAACTGTTAATGTTTACCAAACGTCATCCTGATAACAGTTTAACACGGATCTGCTGATGCGAGTGTATCGGTGAGTTAAATCCAAGAAAAATAGACGAGTCATAAAACTTTTAATGTTTACCAAAGGTTATAGCATCCTGAGATGATAAACACCTCACATATATGGCAATGATAGATCGGACAATTTGATTTTTGCATTTGTTGCATTTGGCAGAACATTAGAGCACTGCTGCACTTGTGCTAATATCTGTTTTAACAATTTAATTATGCGGACTGCGAATTTCGCGGAAAACTGCAAACGTTACACCGAGAACCGCGAAAAATATTTTTTTTTTTAAAAAAGCTTACCACTCGCACAAAAACTTTGAAGTCTGCATATACATTTGGTACGGCAGTATAGGAACTGCAATATCAATTGTTAACGAATGATTTTTTCGCGTCCCATTTCCAACGCTAATTTCCACATACAAAATGCAAACTTTCGTAGTAGGTTATCTAATGTGATATTGTATAAAAGACATCTGTGATAAATTAGAAAATCAATGGACGAATTCAACTGATATTACTTGTTAGTGATCTTAACAACAACTGATATATCAGAGAAATTCTGATTTGAAAAGTTCTTGAACACGACCATATGTTGCAAAGATTTTTTCAAATTTATTTTTGAAAAGCTCATGCATGTTTTTCTTCTCGGGATTATTCACTATATACGTTGTCTGATAATTATATGTGGGATTCCAGCCTTTAACATCACGTTCATTTTATCATGGGAATATGTCAACACACGTCCATCCCATAACTGATACAGATATATTTTTCATATATTTTTATTTGTTTACTTTTCTGAAAATGATAGCACATGGATTGCTGGTAAAGATTCGAAATATGTTTCACTGAATGCTTAAGGACATTACTTAACACTAAATTAGATCAAGTAGGGTAGATTGGGGTAATTGTAAACATGTGGTTATTGTAAACACACCCCTTATTTTTTGGTTAGTTCAAATTTCAGAACGCAGATGCCAGTACATCTTCATACCTTCAAGGACCAATAGATGTTCATTGTTATTAAATCACTTTTGTTGTGAAGCACCATTTTGTTTATGCAGTATTGTTTTAAAAGTTAAACACAGAATTGCAAGGATTGATTAAAAATACTCTAAATCATACGAAAAGGTGAAATAATAATTCATTTTCTTTAAAATTAGTTTTAAACATTTTAATTTACTTTATTATAATGATTTTTCTTTGAAATTCATAACTAAATTTTAGTTATTGCTTGTTTACAATTACCCCAGAAAAATCTTGGATTGGGGTAATTGTAAACATCAATTCCTCAGTAACACAACTTAGTATGAATGCATCTTAGGTTTTTATTTTAATACTAAATTGTGTTATAATTTTAATATAAATGTTATATTTCATTTCATTTTATAATTTTCTTTAGTAATTAGGCCTAATCTATTCTATGTTATAAGTAGGCTTTTTTTCTGTCTACTATTCTATTAATTTTTTTCTAATTCATATATATATATATATATATATGTACTATATATAACAGAAATTAAGAAAAAAAAACTATTAGCTACAGCTTTGATGATTTAATCAAAGCAGTGAATGATGTGAGAGGACAATCCATCTCCACAAAAAGTATTTTATCCCCCAAAACCATTGTTGAATTTTTATCAAATAGTATCAAAACCAATGAATGTGCAGTAGCAGTAAAAGAGAAGACAGCAACGTGCAGACTTAAGCAAATGAATTATGGGGAATTGCTGACTTCTACCAGTGTCTTAGAACGTCTAAAGGAATGTGAAAAAAAGAAAATTTCAAAAAGAAAGAAAAAGAATGTAAATGATAGAAAATCAAAAAGAAAGAAAGTTAATGATGACACAACAAAAAGATTGATAGTGTTGAAGAAATAAAAGAAAATTCTACGGAAGTCCAATATACAAAACCCAAATTGCAGCATTTAATTCCTGGAAGTTATATATTAATAGACTTTATTGCCAACGACAAAAATAAGGTTAAATACAAGTATGTCTGTGTTATAAATTCCATAGCACAAGATAAATCTAAAGTCACGTTGTAGAAAATGACATTTTTTTCCATAAATTTATCATCCATAAAAGCTACTGTCAGCATCCTCTATTAAGTATAATGAAAGGAAACTTGTGCATACATTTCCTGGTTTTGTGAGTGTAAAAGAAAAATGAAAAATCTAGTAAAACAATATGTTTGTACTTCAACAAATGTTAAATAAAATGCTTTAGGTTTATTATCATCAAAAGTTTATTTTATTATTTATTTAAGACATGATGTACTGATAAAAAAAATAGTTATTACATATATAAACATTAAAAAACTTTTTAAAAGTATTATATTTCAGGTTATTATGCATTACATTATGGAAATATATCTGTTTACAATTGCCCCATACTATATGGGGGAAATGTAAACACTATGGGGTAATTGTAAACAGGCCCTTATAAATTTAAATATAAACTTTAATGCAAAGTAAAATGCTTAAAACTTAGGTAAATGTTCAAAAATTAAGTTTCTGTCATTTTTTTAAACTAAAAGTTATTTGTTTAGTTTGTATGAATGATCATATTCAGAAGTGATCAAAAGTATTTACAATTACCCCAACCTACCTTAATACTTTATTTTATTTCGTAAATTTATTTTCTTTTATATCTCCTTACTCAAGTTTTAAATGGAATACATTACCCCCAATTTTAATGAATCTTTTGTAGCATTTCTGTTTTCATAAATACTAATATAATATTCTAACATATAAAGACAAAAGTAAATGAAAAATTAATTTCAAGTCAGAATTTAAAAATATTTCTAAGAAGAAATATATTTCCCTTAAAAATTTGTCCTATTGCGTGCAGCTGTTTATAACTCCCTGTCCATATTTTCTTACATTCTCACTTAACTCCTAAAATATTCTTTTATATTTTAACAAATTACTCACCTTTCTTTACAAAATTGAAACACACACAAGAAACTTCCACTTATTAGTAAGGTAACAATAAAGAGAAACGTCGCGTATTTTTTTTTTTAAGGTTCTTATTTTATTTTATTTTTTCAATCATTTCAGATATTTTAAAAAAAAGAGGAATAAGTACGAACATTCCAAATAATCGACAATACAGTGCATTAATAAGCGCGGTTATTTCATGAAACTAATTTAGTTTAAATGTTTTTTGCATTATACATACATACATACACACACACACACACACACACACACACACACACACACATATATATATATATATATATATATATATGCTAAATTTATGTTTAAAATAATAGAATATTTAATAAAAATGAGTAAACCGTAGAACCGTATTTAGTTTCAGCAATTAGAATTCAGTAAATCCTATTGAAAATTTTCAAATCATTAAAATAGTCTTTGATTATTTATAAAGCAATTGTTCTTTATTTTTGAAATGAAAGAAAATTTAAGATTAAATATTTTATTAAAATTATCTTCATTTCAAATTTCAAATCTTGAAATCATATCATTAATATTATCATTAAATATTTATAATGAAACAGTTTTTGTTTATGAAATAAAAGATAATTTATGATTAAATATTCTTTATGAAGATCATTATTTTGCACTGTAGATATTTGTTAACTTTATTGTAAAATTAAACTTCAATTTTATTGTTTATAAGCTTAAGTTTGTTGGGCAAGAAAAGGTTAAGTTTTATTCACTTAATGTATAGGTACTTCTTAAAGGATTGATGAATGGATGGGTTTTACGTCACACTAGTGGTGCGCAACGAGCAATTGGCGACGGTCTGGGGTTCCCCCCCCCCCTAGAGGTGGTCTGCAGTCATGCTATCACAGTTTTTATTCTAAACTGAAGGGACTTCTTAAAAGGTATTCCAGTAATAGGTATTCTACAAATGCTTCCATGCAAAGCCATTCTTATCGATAGATGTATATGAGCATTACACATTAAAATCATAAATAGTTAAATTAAAATAATAATAATAATAATAATGAAAATTAATATTTACAGAATCGCATAAAGATGATTTATCAACATTTATAAACAATCATCTTTTTACATTTCGTTGAAATATGAGACGTTTCTTTTTCAAATTAGGATTATTTCTACATATTTTAATGCAGCATATTTCCATGAAACATTGCAGTTTAACATGAACAATGCGTGACTTGATATATATTAACAGACGCAATTGTTATACTGTATGTAAAATATCTTTTAAATACTCTATTTAAATTTAATATATGTGTAATATTTCAGAATTAAATATAACAAATTTTAAATAATTAATGTCGTTGGAATTTTATATTTCAAACCTCTAAAATAAATTTTGTTGATATATGATGAAATAGTTATCTGCTTTTTAATTCTATTTGGCTTTCAAGACGTAGACAATTTTCTCAATGTTTAAGCACAATTTGCTTTGCCATACAAAAGGATTTTGTAAGTAAATAAAGTTTTCATTGTTTTAGGAAATCATAGAAAGCTTTAATTTAATTTTGAATTTCAATCAGAGCGTTTACGAGCAGAACATAAATTCATATTCATATTATATATTTTTTTCTTTATTTTCTCTTATTTATATATGGTAGAAAAAGTATCATTTATATTTTAATATATATACATACACATAAATATATATATATATATATGTGTGTGTGTGTGATAAAATTTATAAGATAAAAGGGAAATATAAGATGGAGTAAAACTTTAATCATTAAATATATAGAACTAGAACAGAGTTTTTATAAACCAATGCACAAATGCAGCAAAAGGAAATATAAAACTATAATAAATAACAAAATAACTAAAGCCAGATGAAAAATTAATCCCAATGCTCCCCTGATAAAGGCTACCATGTGTTTTGGGATTAAGTTTTCATCTAGTTTTATTTATTTTGCATATATATATATATATATATATATATATATATATATATATATATACGTTTTGAGGTCCACTGAATCTTAAAATTATGATTTTTTAGAGATTGGTGCGTCTGTCTGTCTTTGTGCACCCATTGTCGTCATAACTCAAGAATAAGAATTACCCTGAAATAAAAACCCGTCATTCTAAACCTGTATATAAGGTGGGGATGCTAATAATTTACTTTATTTAAAAAAAAAAAAAAAAAAAAAAAAAAAAAAAAGAACTAATCAATTTTGTGCAATGACATCGGTGAGAATTAAAAAATAAAAAAGAAAAGAAATGAAATGAAATGAAATGAAACAGAAAGAAAGAAAAATTAAGAGTATCCACGAAATGTTTTGTAGTTGCAATTTTACTTTTTTAGACTACACCAAATAAAATAAAATGAACATGTATATTTTCAACTACATTAAAGAATATTTAGTATAGGATATTGTTTGAAACTCATTAATCATTAGTTTACAGGACCACATAAATTAAATAGGATATATTAAGACTTTACTTAATGGGGAGAACGTTCATTTATAAAAAATATTTTAATTATATGTCTGTGCATAAAATAAATTAACAATAATGACATTATATTCTTACAAAATATTCGTTGCGGCATTTTTTAAATAATCGAATTTTAAAAATGCAGTATTATGTCATAAAAGACATGTATCCAATGTTAATATTACGAAATTATGTATTTAATTTTGTAATAATAATTGTGGTGTGCTTTGTACAAATACGCATTTTTGTTTCACACCGCTTATAATTAATTACCACTTATATATTCTTATTTGAAATTAATAATTGGTGACATTTTCTTAAACAAATGGGAATTTTTTCTTCAGTTGTTAAATACATATAATCAGCACTAAAGATTCTGTTTCAGGCTTTCCAGTGCAATAATTAGTTTTAAACTCAAAAGTGATAGGGTGAATGATTTGTTTGCCTAAAGTAATGTCAGTTGTCCTATATAGAAAGTTAAAATACTTAAAGCTTACAATGGAGCTCTGAACTCATGGAACAATACTTTTGTTGGCGTTTTCTGTGCAAACAATACTGTCTGGTGAATGAAAAACAGATATTTTCAGATAATAAATGGATGTTTAATTTACAAACTATTAGAGATTTACGGTGAACACATAAATAGTGTTTATTTTACATAAAATGGAAGATTTAATTCGTAGGCAAAACATACTTTGTAGTTTGTGATATGAAGGCTTTACCTCAGAAAGCATTGCCGTGTCATTTGCTGCACACTCATCTGGTAAATTGGTAACTTTGAAAGCAATATATAAAACAATGCTTTTATTATTATTTTTTTGTCTAGATCTAAACAGTGACATAATAGGCGATTATTTAGCTAAATTAAGATTTTCATAGTCATAAACCTGTTATATTTAAAGATTAAGTTTTTTTTTTTTTTTTTTTTTTTTTTTTTTTAAGTCTTTAAAAGTTTAAAAAGGAACAACTTTTTCGAACAAATGGAATTTCTGTAATCAAAGTGATGTTTTTATAAATGGCACACATATTTTCTGGATACTGGTAATAGTAATAATGAGGATAATTATAATAA
The DNA here is from genome assembly GCA_963930645.1 of Salticus scenicus. Classification (NCBI taxonomy): domain Eukaryota; kingdom Metazoa; phylum Arthropoda; class Arachnida; order Araneae; family Salticidae; genus Salticus; species Salticus scenicus. Next base: position 307,291,018 of record OZ005654.1, read on the forward strand.
TTTTTCGTTTAGCTTTTGTTTCCATTTTTAATGATCTTGCTTGGCCGAAATGATTTTTCATTTTTTTATCTTAAGATATTAATGTGTAATGATAATAATTATTACAAAATATATTTTTTTATATATTTTTTTCAATTATTTATTTTGTAAAAAATATATAGTTAACGCTTGTCATTTAAAGTTTTTTTTTTCGGGGTGTAGTACATTTATCATAGTTTATATCATGTTAATGACATTTTTATCATTTTTTAAGAGAAACATTTAAATTTAGAGGGAATACTATAAAACTGTAATATATTACTTACAATATACTTATTTCGAACTAAATTTCATTTGCTTTATGTGAAATATATTTGGGAGCAAAGTTATTATATATATATATATATATATATATTTACTTATTTATTTCATTAATATACTTCAAAAGTAAAGTCGTGTTGTTCAAATTATCATGAACAATACTAAATATAATTATGTATATACTTATCCAGCGAAATCTGAGAAATAGCTTTGATGTTTATCAGCAAACGCATAGAACAGGAAAAATTTGCTATGACTAGAAATTAAATAAATTTTTCATTATAACTATATTACGTATTAGATTTAGTAGAAATTCGTGCTATAGATAGCACGGTAATATTTATTAAGTAACGAAAGTTAGTACATATAGCCCTTTACGGGTATTTCGCACCAAAATTTAATCATTGAAGTTTGATACTATAAGCAAGCATTTTATGCAGTATCAGAGTGTAAAGTTTTGTTATTACATGACCTTTATTTCACAAATTTTCGAAAAAAGGATATGCTTCTACATGCAAATGTGTTTTTAATGAAGTAATAAATGATGCCGTGTAGCGAAAAATCCACGAGAGCTAATTTCTAAATATATATAGAAAGACAGATAATTTAATTTTTTATAGAGTCTGTGGGTTCTTATCGTTATATTTATTAAAATAATCTTGATACACTAAGATGAAAAAATAAAATAAAATAAGATAATGAGAATGAGATTATGAAATGCAATAATATATAGTAATTTCAAAGAAATTTAAATTATATATTTGTGGAAATTAGTGTCTAGAAAAGTTGATAAACAGCCGGACAGACTATTAGACAAACAGACAGAGGACTTCTCAAGCAGTCAGACAGAAGGGTGTCCTAAGCACCTATAACGTTATGGAAAATTTTAAAAATTAATATTTTTTTACGTTTAAATGCGATAAAGGTTTTATTTTCAAATTTTTAAATACGTGATATCTACAGAAGAATTTAAATTCCGTTAAGGATTCAAAAACTTTTTTATTCAATTAGTTTTATATTAATTCATTTTTCCGTTTTAAATTCGGGTACGATTCTGAAAAATCACTTTAAATTTTAAAATATGGTAATTCTGTAATACTTAATGAAGCAATCATGCTTCTTTTTTCTTTTCTTTTTCTTTCCTTATCTTATCTTTTCTTCTTCTTATTTTTTTTTTTTTTTTTTTTTTTTTTAACTGTTGTTATCTGTTTAGAATACAGCTATAGGGACCTGTGAATATAAAACAATTTTCGACTGATTTGAGAAAAATCGAATTATTAGAATTAGTCAAACGGAATCAACCTGCAAGAAAACTTTATAAATTTGACTCTATACGCCAACGATATGGATTCACATCATTGAGACTCCCGCCCTATCATTATAATATTAGCGCAATAGCGTATGTTTGGGCTGAAATTAAGATATATAGCAGAAGTTACAATATGACGGGGGATATTTCTCTTTCAAAATTATTGACTATTTTGAATGAAATTATTGAAAGTGGGACGACTAAACATTGGAAAAAAGTATTGTTCCCGTGTTGCTTCACTAGAAAAGACTTATTGGGAAAGGGACGGAATAATTGAAGAAATATTCGAACCTCTCATAGATCGGTATCGGAAACTAACGATGATTTTGACGTTTCATTTGCCGATTTTTAATTATTTTTTCAAGAAATTTGATAATAAATATCAAAATGAAAGTAAATGTCAATTATTTAAAGCAAACATCCAATTTTAAACTGTGTCCTTTTTATTAAACATTCTATACTTTATTTTTTACATTATTTTAAATTCTATATCCTAATTTATTATCATTCATTTTATTTTAAATGCTTCAATTAATTCATTAAGTGATTTAATCATTTGAAAATAATAATTGACATTGTTTCATACTTCAAAAGATTCAAAACACTGACAAAGCTTTTATTTTTATTTTTAATTGAGTAATATTTATATTGAAATTTAAAACTAACACTTCATAATAATATGAGATTTTTTTTTTTTAACTAATCGTAAAATAGCAATATAACCAGATATTCAAGAATCAGTTCAAAGAAGGAAAAGATATGCAATCAGTGAATTTATATTTTTTTCATACCCATAAACAAATACATCCCCAAATACTACGGACATTCCTCTTTGCGCAGGTGACGCCAAGGATCTTTTTTCCGCGGTTTATCAGTAGATTTTTTTTTTTTTTTTTTTTTCAGAATATGATTTGTTTCAGCTTCGACACTAATGCTTTCCCGGTATTCATATAATGTTTTGAATTCTGAATGGTTATAATATATCTATTTTTCATCTCTCGTTAAGATTTTTAACAATTAATAACTATAGGAGTGATGTTCGTTTATAAAATTCGTACACTTCAAGACCTACTCAATAATGTCCCTCTGGCTCAATGCATGTTGCATCAAACTTCTCCACTTCTCAATCGTCATCATTCCGTGAAAACGACTTGAAATCGTTTTCGTGATTCCCCTAGTTGTTAAGCAAGTTCATTTTTCGTTTAATATGTTTTTCGTCGAAAAGTGTTTGCAAATTTGCATGCCTGACATCAGTAGAGACATTCCATTATGTTTTCAAGGGATAATTTCAAAATCGACCTTTTTGAAACGTCAAAACAAACATGTTTTTTGATAAAATTTCCTCCTCGAGAACATAAATGACTCATTGTTTTCCTTTTTCAGTCATTCCTTTCTTTGGTGAAACTTTTAACAAATGCAATGATGAATAAAAGTTTAATGTTTTATGGAATTTTTCACTTTCATATTTTAAATTTACTGTCACTATTTTGCCAATTTCTATATAGGCTTGATAATACTGAACCAGTTTTTATCACGACACATACACGGTGTATTTATTTATATACAATAGCGCAGTAGAGGTCATAAAAAATCGCTTCAAAATTTACTATTACACCCTGTATAATAATAATAATAATAATAATAATAATAATAATAATAAGGACGTTAATACGACAGTGAAGATCCAGATTTACGTATATACGAATTATAATTTTCGGGTATTTTATATTTTCAGACTAAAATAAAGAGTAAGTAAAAAAAAAAAAAAAAAAAAAAAAAAAAAAAATTAAAGTCAGTGAAAGTAAATTAAAATATGTTTTGCATAACATGAAATATAATGCAAAGTTTACATTGTTTTTTCATGTATTGAAACACAATAATTTCAAATAAGTAACTTCGATAATTTATAAAATTTCCGAAAAAAAGAAATTACCTCAATTTTTTAGACTTATTAAAATGTATATATTATTATGTATTATTTTTTTAAGCTGTTCAAGAATTTAATATTAAATTAATAAATTTAAAACTACTTCCATCTTAAAACAGATAATAAAGAAATAAATATTTATTGTAAATTTCAATCGAAATAATCTGCATTTCTAATTTATTAATATAACTTTAGTTTCATTTTTATTTTTCTTGTGAAGCAAGCATTATTTAAAAAGAAACAATGTCATACTCTTTCATTTTATTTCATAAAGTAATATGCTTAGATATGCAAAATAAATTTTTAAGTCTCTTCCGAATATTAATCTTGTTAACAACTGTTAATTTTTTTGGATGGATCTTCATCAGATAACATAACAGAAGCATAGGAATTGATTATATTAGCATTTTTAATGATGCATTAAACAATCTGAAAGAACATTTAGAATTTTTTCTCTATTTATGAAAAAAATTGCTTTGTAAGTCAAATTAAGAATAAACAAAACAATTAAAATTGGCTAATATTATTGTAACTTTCAAACTTTAAAAATGTAATTGTCAATAAAAAAAAATTATTAAACAAAACTATTAAAAATGGCTAATATTATTGTAACTTTAAAACTTTAAGAAAATTAACTTTGTTAAACAAATATAATACAAATGCTTAAACTATCTTCCGACAAATAAGACATTGCGAATATATTTGACATGAATAACGAATGAAAGCACTCTATTAGTTTTAACTCATTAAGATAGGTTTTTGAAATATTTTTTAAAACTTTTTTTGTTTTCAAGCATAACGGTATCACAACAAGATCTTTTGTAGAAATTTTCCGCTTCTAAACTTAATTTCTCGTTTTTGTTCTCTGATATTTGTACTTGTTATTTCAGTATTAGACGTTGTAGTAGTATGTTGAAAAATATTATTTTAAATAATTGTTGTTGTCACACGAAGACGAACAATATTTATTATGAAACACAGTGTATTACTTTATTCTCAATACTATTAAAAAAAAAAAAAAAAAAAAGCCTGAATGTACGGGAATGTTGACAGTTCCATTGTCTGCCACAGTGATCAGTCTGAGGGGAGCAGTATTTCAGACTATCACAATGTGCATAGAAAAAATATTCAGGAAAAAAGATAGAAATACCGAAAAAATAAAAATAAATAAAATAAAATAAAATAAATAAAATAAAATGAAATAAAATGAAATAAAATAAATAAACCTGAGAAATACGGGCCACATTTTACACAAACTATGGTTAAGACGAATGCATCTAGAAGTAAAAAAATCGGGATAAGTTGCAAGGTGTAACCCCCGTTTCGCCGACAAAATATTTCCTACCCCCCTGTTTTTCCCATTCAAGCTTCCCTTTCCAGCTATTTAGGGATTTGTCCTGTAATTATGGGGAAAACAAGTGGAAAGGAAATTTCAATTCAATGAAATGGCGGGTGCTAGTTACGTAAGGAGATTAGTGTCCAGTTCATCCCTTTTTATCAGTTGATACGACTCACAGTCTCAAGTGCACAAACCCATGGTGAATTACAATTTTCACTTGTCATTTTTTACGCCTAATTTATGACCACGTTACTGTCATAAAAATATTTCTCTTTTTACAGTGCACTCTCAGAAATTCATACAGCCTGAGACCAGAGACTGCGCGAATTTTAAAATTTTGTAGATTTTTTTTTTTTTCATTTTAAAATTAGAATTTTGATATTATAATGCATTGAAAATGATTGTCACTATATAAGATATATATGAAATGTGTAGATGGAGGCAAATATAGAGTATAATTAATGTAATAAAAGCGCACATATAAAATTTATAGTATAGCAACATTTATAATATAGCAACTTTTTATTAATTTAAGCAACTTTTTTAATAATTTCTATCAAAAATAAATTCTTTTTAAAAGGAAGTGGGCATATCCTGCTAGTATAAGAATAATTGTATAATAAATTTGCGACTTTTATTACAGTTTAGAAATATAGGTAAAGACAAGTAATTTATTCATTTATATTTTTCAGTCTATGGATTCTTTTTTTTTTCCTTGTGTGTGTGTTTAAGCACAAATATTATTGAATTAAAAGAATTTAGGTACTTATCTTCAAGACCTAGACCTTGCTTAAAATTAACTTTCCTTATCTCTTTAGACTTCATTTCTAAAATAACACCATTGAAGTAAGTTCTATCATGATTTTCTTCTTTGAACTTTATCATAAATTTCAATGTTTAAATTTGTTGTGATCAGCAGATTTCTGAAGTCTACTGAAATTTTCAAAATCCTTGTTTATTATTATCTTTTTAAAAAATCTTATATTTTCAGTTTAAACACATCGATACATAAGCTCAATAAAAACCAGCAAGTAAAAAAATCACATAAATGCTGTCAAAAAAAAAAAAAAAATAAAATAAAATAAAATAAACATAATATTTCAATTTATTTAATTTATATATATATATATATTTAATTTCCTACTACCAATTGTTTCTCATTTTATTAATACATCACCAAAAAATGTTTATCATGATAATTTCTGAAATACTGAATTAATTAACAAACTTTGGGCTTATAAAACTGAAAGTAAAAGTTAATAATTAAAACAACCGAAAAAATAAATAAATAAATAAATAAATAAATAAAAGTTTAAATGAATGTTTTCTAATAGTTCTCATTTTGTTTGAAGATGTAATATTTGGAATTCGACTAAATTTAAAAATGAGTTGGCCAGCAGGTAATTAAAAAAGAAATTCTACTGTTTATTCTGTTTTACGGGAGTTTTTATTTTATTTTTTAAATATAAATATATTCATATTAAACTTTTGTGCTTGTATTTATTATTTAAGTAAATAATAATAATAAACTAAGTCTTATCCTATTAAAAAAATTAACAATTATGCTTGAGTAGACCATTTTGGCAACTAAGAAAAAATAATTAAATGCCATTGACGCCTGTTTTTCACATTCTAATTTCTAACTCTTGGTTTTATTTCTAACTCTCGTATTTATTTCCCAAGTTTTTCTGCATCTTAGCTTCTAAGTTTTTTAGGATTATTGCCTTCAAACTACACAACTATATTCTTAAATGAGCTTGAAAAATGTATGTTATACCCCCATTTCGCCGACAAAATGGGGGTGAACATTCACTGTCGGCGAAACAGGTGTTAAACCGAATTTTCGATTTTCCCTTCTTTGGGGAATTTGTCAACGAAAGGGGGTAGGACATTTTCGTGTCGGCGAAACGGGGGTATAACCAGTTGCAAAATAGGCCCAAAAGGCCTAGCAACCTTTTCATGTCAATAATGAAAACAAGAATAATAACGGAACTGGGAGTAATACAAATAAATATATCGACATCGGATAAATACGCGAAAAAGACGCCAAAGCAGTGGGTACGTGCAGTGTTATTCAGTTGACACCTATACCTGCTAATTTAAGGTTTATGCACTCTCGGTAAAAATACGCATTCGTTTTTATTCTGTATGCTGCAACAACGTTACTGGATCTTTCTGCTGCCAGACTTTCCAGGATATCTATAGATAACATTTACATTAATTGTAGAGATATATCTGAGATATAATGACTATATAGCATTCAGAAATTATTAGACAATGACGTAATATCAAACTGAGGCTCCATCATGAATGATGAAAAAATTTCCTGTTTAATGGTCGAAAAGGATGTGCTTGTAAAAAAAAAAAAAAAAAAAAAAAAAAAAAAAAAGGTACGGTAATTTGTGAGCTCAGTCCTATGGTCAGGAAAGCGACGATTTGAAGATGATGCGTGGGATTCCGCTATTATATTAATTTTCTTCACACACTTTTACTTTGCATTTTTGCCTATTGGAAAGTGTTCCTAATCTAGACGAGTTTCTGATCTGAAAGTGTTTCTAACCTTTATATTTTTATTTTGATTAGGATACTGCATCAAATATATTTTACATGCATTACCAAAGGACATGGTTACTATATTAAAATTTAGCTTTTTAATTTCTGTAAAATATATTTTGGATATTTTTCCCACATTTTCAGCAACTTCAAACAATTTTTGAATTAGATGTATGTTCTTTTGTTGAGTAGTTGAGAAAATAGTGATTAATTAATGATAGCAGTTTGCATTGTGCACATTAGTACCAGACTCTCATCACCTTATTAAGAATACATTTTTTGTTAATATTTTATTGTTTATAAATATTTAGAAAATGTTTTTAAGAAACATCTCAAAGATCTTATATAATTATTATCATTATTTTTTTAATTTGTGATTTTAAAATGTGTCACTCCTGTCATGTATCAATTAAAATGACTTAATATATGTACATGTATCTAAGTATATCTTAAAAAATATATATATCTTTGAAGAATGAATAACATTCCGTTTCTCGTTTATCAAATTTACAACAGATAAACAATGCAATTTAACTCTATTAGCCTATTAACAGACGTTTAGAAAATAACATCTTCTTTCACGGCTTATATAACATAATATAAAAATCCAAAGATAGTCTTATTCATGGCCCTATCTTATTACGAAAATAAATGAATACATATAATTGCTGTGCATAAAATATATTTAACTCCCTTTTATGCAATATTCTTTCATGTAAGACACTCTCTTTGCTATGGAAAAAGAAATGGAAAAAAATCTAATACTTAATTGGTTTTAAACCTATATTTACCTTTCATCTTATTAAAATATTTAAAAATCGATTTTATTTTGAATAATATATGTTTTATGAATAAATTAAATTGTGCGACTCTTTGCCGTTATTCATGTAATGAATTAGAATTTACTGCGTATATTTAAGTCGCATTGTGTTCAATTGATTGAATTTGTTTCTTTGTTTTCTTTCTAATTTTTTTTCGTTTGTAGAAAAGCAAAGTTAAATTCCCTTTGTTAAAATATAAAAGAATATTTCAAGCATTATTAGACAGCATTTCAAACATTTCAAGCATTATGAAGAGAAAAGGCGAGGAATTGAAAAACAATAGCATTCAATAGGAAATATCGTTTTCAAAAAATCACGTTTTTTAAACAAACGTCATTTATTAATTTGTTTATTTATATTACATTTTTTTTTTTTTTTTTGTTAGAAAATTATAATCGAATTTGTAAAAATTTACAATTGCGTAAACCGATATAGCGTTAACATGGATGGGGATATTACTGTTCTGCTTTAATATTTTATTTTTAAAAATAATAATAACATGTTGACAGTTAGTTCGACAAAGTCTACGTCAGCGATCCGATTTTATCTTGAAAGGCTAATTGTTCCCGGGATCTCATACAAATATACTCTTAAACATCATCCACAGTGCGGAACGCTACAAAATAAATAAATAAATAAATAAATAAATAAAAATAAATAAATAAAAATAAATAAATAAATAATAATTATTAGAGCATACGATGATACAATTATGACTATTCTCTACAGACACGCCGACAATCGAGCTGAATTTACATTTTCTGTCACTGCTATACAGATAAGTTATGCACTGATGTAGCTCCTGTAGAACGCACATAGCGGAGTGCTTCCAAATTCACAATACTGTCATGAAGTTTATTTCCATACTAGAAAGTATAAAACGATAATATAAATTTGCTTCAGGTAGAACAATCATGCTCTCTTTTTTTAACCTTGTAACTTGTCGTTTTTTAAGTACATTCATAACTCAAGAAATACTTTTTATACCAAAATCTTTGTCGAACAGTTGTGGATCGCAGTTAAATTTCCAAAGCGACTATTTATTATACAATACAAATCAACTGTTTTTAGTTTTTTGCCCAATTTGATTGGTCTAGATTTTACTTCTTTGGACTACTTTGGTGATGAACGTCGGCCATTTTTTTAGTAAAAACTGATGATTATTTTTAAGATACTGCATAAATGCTATGCTTTTTATAAGAGCTCTAAAAATTGTTCATTTTTTGTGTGGGCATTATATACATCAAGTTATTAAAGATATCACGTTGCAAAGTTTTCTTTTAATTAGTTAAAATATGAAAATAAATGTTAGTTATAATTTAATAGTTTGAAAAAAAAAAAAAAAAAAAAAAGATTTCATTTTTTTCAACATAATAATAATACATAATACATTTAATTACACGTAAACATTGAAAAAAAAATATATATATGCATCTCACAAAAATTGAAGTCATTATTACTTTAAAATTTTCTTTTATTGATAAAGTGCTAATGTAGTTCTATAGCTATAAGAGTCAACAGAAAATTTAAAAAAATGGTGTATATATATATATTAATCTCTGGAACATCCATTATGACTAGTGCAATACATTGTGATATTAATAATGCTACCGCGTCTAGGGCAGCCGAGGCGTTGTGTTCTGCAGTCCGGGGACACTCCGATAATTTTTATGATGCCTCGTCTAGTAACTGCCTACACTGACGGCTCTTCAGACTCAGAGTGCAATAGGGGTGGTTCTGGTGTCTTTCTTAAGTACCCAGATATTACAACTTCAAAGCACAGGATTTCTGCAGGACAAATTGCATCCAACTTTACGTGTGAACTGATAGCAATCCGAACAGCTTTAGAAATTTATCTTGCATGGAAAAACATCGTTAACTCCGACGGTATCATTGTGTTCTCGGATTTGAGATCTGCTCTTAAAGCCAAAGAAGGAAAAGTAAGGTTCATCCAAGAAATTAACTCTCTTCAGCCCTCCATTGGAGCTATGGGCAAATCATGTGCCCTTCAGTGGATTCCTGCCAGTGTTGATATCGAAGGGAATGAGGTGGCCGATTTCCTTTCCAATGAAGCCAGAACACATGAGCCTGTAACTCTATCTACTACGATTTTTGATGCAAACGCAGTCGCGAAACGGAATCTCTGCTCAAGAAAAGAAAACGTTCTCGCTGCCAGAATTAAATTATGGCCGAGAAATAATAACCATAACAAGACTAAGGACAAAGCACTTTAAGGGCGTGGAGATCCTGCGCGATGGTTTCAGAACATATGTGGAATGCAGGCACTGCCCAGACACGTAACTCGATCCCAAACACCTTTTTAGCTACCCTTCCGCTGCTGGTGCCCTTTTCAAGATAGACAATGACTGCAACATGGACGTTTTATACTCAGAAAGAGCCATAGACATTACCAAGGCTGTGATCCACGCTTTTGGCAATATTTAATTTTTTTATCTCCCTTTTTTGTTTTTGTTTTCTATTTTTATCACTTCTGCACTTTGTCATACACGACAACAACAACAACAACAATTATTTATAATTTTGTTGTCATTTCGGCGATGAGTTGATATGGGTATCGCAAATGCATAAGTAAACATTTTGACGAGAAACGTCCGAGCTATTTCAGTGCCAAATTTCAAATTCCGCCAAGAGGTTCAAGCTGTTTCAATGTTTTTGCACAATTATTCTGAATTATATCTTATGAGTTGATATGGGTATCGTAAATGCATAAGTAAACATTTTGGCGAGAAACGTCCGAGCTACTTCAGTGCCAAATTTCAAATTCCTCCAAGAGGTCCAAGCTGTTGCAATGCTTTTGCACAATTTTTCTCAATTATATTTTATGAGTTGATATGGATATCGCAAATGCACAAGTAAACATTTTGGCGAGAAACTTCCGAGCTACATCAGTACCAAATTTCAAATTCCGCTAAGATGTCCAAGCTGTTTCAATGTCTTTGCACAATTTTTCTCATATTTATTTTAAATATTTTTCTAATGCGAGTGGGAAAAAAAGGAAAAAGCATTATTTTAAATTGGTCTAATTATACAAAATATCTCCACGTAAAATTTTACGCGCTTTCCGTTCTCTTTATTATTAAGAAGAAAATCACTAAAGCAGTTTTTCCTGTATTATTGACATTTCTCTAAATTAAATTAAATTAAATTATCCAGTTCCAAGACGTTGTGGTGAAGAAGTCACTACCGAAGTCAGCGAGGGCCCGAAACGTAATTTTAAAGCAATTTAAATGTATTTTCTTTTTAGTTTTTATTTGTAGACCGGTATATAAAATATTAATTCTTTTTTTTTTTTTTTTTTTAATTCCTTTAAAGATAGTGACCAGCGAAGCGGGCAAAGCCTGACAGTTATACAATAAAAATGAACGGTTTTTAGTTTTTTTGCCCAATGTATGCTTGCGTGGAAACTCTCTTAAATTCAATTTAATAAACCATTATAATTTGCATTCGTTGCCTAGTTTGTGTTTCGTTTGCTTCATTAATTGCCTAGTTTAGACATCCATACATCACATTCTAGTAAACGCATGTCGATGAAACTTGATATATGCGATATATGTACCACTAAATATGCAAGTTTAAATTTTGTCTGGTAGATGTAGTTTTTTGTACAATGTAGACAGTGGTTATGCAAATCTGGATCATTTTAAAACTTAGTAGTGAGTGTCGTAAAATAAATCTTCTTCTTGATTTTATAAGAGAAATATCGACACTTATTGGTCAAGTAGTTTTATTATGATGATAGTAATCTCTGAACTGCACTGCGAGAATACTTTGACAGTCATGCGAAAGAAACTTTTGCTGAAACAAAGCTTGAGGAAAATAAATACTATTTTTCTCAAGCTAAAAATACTGTAGTACACTGCAAGGAAGATAACAAAAACTTATTTGAAAAAGAAATAGTGGAGGAATCGTATCGCCTTAATTGACAGAAGAACATCCGGATGCATTGTCAGCGCTTTTTATACCAAACAAATGGAGGTAAAAATAATGAAACTTTTTTGGCTCCACGACGTAAATCTTGTATGGATACCACCTTATAATGCATTTAAAAATTTTTCGTTCTGTAGTTGAGAGAAAGACAAAACACTTGAGCGATATGGCATTGCCCTTGTCGAAAATTATTATAAACGGGACGCTCTTTCAACCGAGGTAATAAGCTTGTTTGTCATTTTTCTCGCAGCATACCAAACACTTCAAATTTAGTACCATTTTCAAACACTGCCATTACAATGGCGTTTTTCGTATGTTTTACAAGCACTAATATTCTTGTTATACAGTGTAAATATTCGCACCGTTCTAATAGAACAATTTGATCAGTAAGGATTGATCATTCTTTTCTAAAGGCATCTTGAAAAATTATTTTACAACATTGGCTACTGTTTACTGTTTTTTTTTTTAAAGAAGATCCAAATTTGCGAAATGTCTTTACTAGATTGCATGAAAAGCGCCATCTACTGGTCGAAAATTGAACTATTGACTTTTATTTGAAGCTTATTTTATCTGTATTCCATATAATGTGTATATAAAGTTTCGACGAGTTACGCCTACAAAAACAAGAACTGCATGTGTCTAAACACAGTAAATCTAAGCATAATAAGCCGATACATTCAACACCTGTTTATAATCCTCGCTACATTTAGGTATAAAGTTCAGACTTATGTTCTCCAACCTCTTTTAGAAATGCATGTTTCATGTCTATGTTTGTCTTGTAAAAAAAGTAATATAAATACACAATGTTTTTTATCTTTTAAAAATAAGCTTAAGAAAAAAAATAATCAGCACCGTTTTTCTTTTAATTAGTCTAAATTTTCAACTAACACTTTAAAATCATATATATTGTTTAAATATATATTATTATTATGAAATCAGTAAATAACATTTATTCCTTTAGCGAGAGTGAAGGCTTTAGAATTTCTCAAGATTCCATCCTGATGTTAATTGAAATAAATAATTTAGATAAACATATACTTTTCGAATCAGTATCAATGACAAAATATAATTAGGACGGTGATACGTCTCCAAATAAATCTATTTTACCAATAAAATTTGTTCCATCTGAAAGTCTGGTATAGGAATATTTTATTTGTTTCTTAAGATATATTCTACAATAAGTTTAAGACTAACTAAGATAATTAGATTTAATTTAGTGTATAAATATCTTTTTATAGAGAAAGATAATTTAATAGAAAATATTGAATAAATTCAATAACAATTATATTTTATTTCCAGTGCTGCATTAAAACCTTCAATAAGAAAGTATATATTTCCTTAACAAAAGCCAGCTATTTACTTTGAAGTATTTGACAATAATTTCGCTTATTGTTTTGAGGAAGCATATTGCCTGATTATAAATAAATCAAATTAGCTCGGGAATCTTTTTCACGCATTTAGAAAACTGTAAAATAAGTCTGTATTAAATAGAAAAAAAAAAAAAAACTATTATTCAGAAAATTCTTTAATCAGTTTATGAGCTGATTCGTGTAAATTTCTATAGTAATTAGAATGTTAGGAATCTTTGAGATACTATGCAATTTGAAGTATTTTTTTAAAAACTATGAAATTTAATATACTCAATTTTAAAGATAAAAGTTTCGTTTGCACCTGTTCAAGAGAACGTCCATGTTTTCTTTTCCAAAATCGATACCAAACTAGTTATTTATTTATTTATTTTGTTTTTACTTTTTGTCTTTATTCTGGATTTTTTTTTTCCAGAAATACAATAAATTCGATAAAATTTTCAACAAGAACGTTCATTCAGAAAATACTCAGTGATTTTATTTTTCTTTTAAAAAGTAACTTAGACAAATCCTCTTTTATCATTTATGTTGTTTGATTGCTTCAAATGTATTTTCTTTATTTAGCTGCAATCCTGATGTACAGGGTGAGTATAATTAAAGTTATGATTTCAAAACGCTATAGTTTTAAAACTACCCATGAGAGCGATTTGATATTTTACCAGAGCCATCGTAAGGCAATGAAATTTTGTTTGTAAAAAAAAAAAAAAAATGTTCTAAAATGTGCCGTTAATTACCCTATCCATAAAGTATTTGTTTCATGAAGCTCCGCTTTTTCTCTTTTAACTATGACTGTTTCCGTTGTAAACACGTATTCTTTTCTTTATGCTTAAAAAAAAAAAAAAAATGCAGTAAACTATTGAAGTTTATTGTTTCTTGCTATTCCATTGTGTTGCTAACAACCTTCCTGTATTTAATGAGTCTATTTAGGCTTTCCCTTGAAATTACCCCGACAGCGCCGTCTATAGCAACATGCTGGAACTACATTTTCCTCCCCGAAACAAAATTTAATTACTTCATCATTGCTCTGGTAAAATATCAAATCGCCCTGGTGGGTAGTTTTAAAATTATAGCGTTTTGAAATCGTAACTTTATTTATAATCACCCTGTACTTTCGAAAAATGTTATTAAAAACTATAACTACCATAGATATAGTAATATACATAGATCTATCATCCCCATGTTAACGTGCAAAGATTTTTGATGCCGAAAAAGTTTTTGGCATCAGCCATGATGAGAGAGTATAAAACTCGAAAACAACAATGGAATAGAATGTTGATATCATAGGTATAGTAATAAGACATGGTTGATATATATTGAAAATGCCGAAGTACTGAGCGGTTTTTAATTGTAGAAATAAATTTATGAAAGGAAGTGGAATAAATTTTCATAAGTAAGTTAAATTTAACTAATTTATGAAAAATATGATTCTTTATAATCAGTTGCTTTGTTATTATTATGGTTTAAATACTGTTTTGATTTTTAATGAAATACTTTTTTTAAAATTTTAATATTTTTTAAATTTTTATATTAGTAAGTAATATCGAATTTTCAAAATTCTTTTAAATGTAGTTAGCAGTGGCAGAGGTAAAACCCTCTTGTTTTAATATATTATAACGAGTATTACCACAAGACTTTCTTCTCTATTTAATCCTATACCAATTTACGCAATACAAATTATTTATTAAGTTATAATTTATTAAAGATATCTTCCATGATGAATGCAGACGATTTTTTTCTTAAAGCAGTATAATAATAAATGCTGAAAAAAATCCTTTTTGTGCAGACATGAAAAGATATACAGTCGAATTTTGTTAACGTGAATCTCAAGGGGGATCAAAAATCTATTCATCTTATCAGTAGTTCATGCTATCAGTAACTGATCGTCATATAACTAAAGTAAATCTTCATTTTGACGGGATTGTGGTAACAGTTCATGTTAAAAGTAATTCACGTTAACGAGGTTCGACTGTATATATATATATATATATAACATTAAAAATAAAAGAAATCGGTAGCTTCGTTTTAAATTAATACAGATGTATGGTTCAACCATTCGTTTTAGAAATATTGACAAGTTCTTTCTTAAATATCCACATTGAAAATTTACACAGGCCCCGGGGAAGAGCACTTCCTTCCCAGGAGGAAAGCAATGTTCCTACATGCACACATTTTGTTTTCAAGTTTATTACTACTATTATCAATAATTCATATAAATTTTACATTCATGCGTTAAAAATAACTCACATTATGTACATTTATATGAAATTTTGTCCTATACTGTCATGTTAAGTACTTAGAAAAAAAAATAGGATGGCAGCACCACCTGTTGAGCGATTGATTCCGAAATCTAATCAGCACCAGTTTAGGTCAAGGTCCAACTGAATACAAGTTTGGTTGAATTTCGTTTACATTAGGGGCTATAATTCGAAATTGCTAGAATTTCATTTTTAGTTGTGTTAAGCGTTTCTTACAGTTTCGAACTAGGTTTAAGAAAACATTATGATATTAATTAGTTTTTCTGCCTGTCTGCTTGCCCACCTGTTCGCGCTCCATTTCCGAGTAAACCCAATTTCTGCTATATGTTGTGACTGGCCGTTGAAGGGTTAACGCAAATTTTCTTGAAGATGAAGATATGTCCAATCGTTTTAGCTCTCTAAAAAAACATTTAACCCCAAAATTTAATCAAAATCATTACATTTGTTTCCGAGTAAACTTAATTTCTATTATATGTTGCGATTGGCAGTTAAAGGTTTAAAGCAAAATTTCCTGAAGATGAGAATATGTGCAATTGTTTTAGCTCTAAAAAAAAAAAAAAAAAAAAAAAAAAAAAAAAAAACTTAACCCCAAAATTTAATCAAAATCGTCACATTCACTTCCGAGTAACCCATTTTATGCTATAAATTGCGACTGGCCGTTAAAGGGTTAACGCGAATTTTCCTGAAGATGACGATATGTCCATTCGTTTTAGCTCTCTAAAGAACACTTAACCCCAAACTTTTATAAAAAATCGTTATATCCATTTCCGAGTAAACCTAATTTCTAATATATATTGCGACTGGTCGTTAAAGGGTTAACTCGAATTTTACTAAAGATGAGGATATGTCTAATCATTTTAGCTCTCTAAAGAACACTTAATTCCAAACTTTTATAAAAACCATTACATTCATTTCCGAGTAAAACTAATTTCTATTATATGTTGCGACTAGCCGTTAAAGGGTTAACGCGAATTTTCCTGAAGATGAGGATATGTCCATTCGTTTTATCTCTCTAAGGAACACTTAATCCCAAACTTTTATAAAAATCGTTATATCCATTTCCGAGTAAACCTAATTTCTGCTATATGTTGCGACTGGTCGTTAAAGGGTTAACGCGAATTTTCCTGAAGATGAGGATATGTCCAATCGCTTTATCTCTCTAAAGAACACTTACTCTCAAACTTTTATTAATATCTTTATAACCATTTCCGAGTAAACATAAATTTCTACTCTATACAGTCGGTAACAAAAGAGTCCGACTGCATTGCGATTGGCAATTAAAGGGTTAACTCTAATATCTCAAAAGATGAGGATAAGTCCAGTAGTTCTTTCGACCATAAAAACTTCTAACCAGACAGAAATAGTAGACAGAAACGATAAATTTCTTTAAATGTCGTTATTCCAAAAAAAAAAAAAAAAAAAAAAAAAAAGGGAAGAAGAAGAAAAGAAAAAGAAAAGAAGAAGAAAGAGAGAGAAAGAAAAATGAGTATCTGGAGTTTTTTCATTCATCTTTAGTACATAAATTATTCATAAATTTTATTTGCTAAATTATCTGTGTGTATTCCCGTGTATATTCAGTCGGGGAAAGACATCCACAAGAGAGTAAAATGGCCGTCTTTTCACGAAAAAAAAAAGGCATCACTTTTTCGGCCTCGCTGATCAATCTATGTCTTATTACTATATTTATGATAACTACATAAACTGCAGTACAATAAGAAACACTTTGCCTATATTCAGTAAAATTGAAAAAAAATATTTTCTTGTGCTTCTTATATGTCAGTCGTTAAAACTTATATAACAAATGCTAAGATATAGCTAACAAATATTATGAAAAGGGGGTACAAATATGCTGAACGTAAATGTATTGAACTTAATAACACATATTTCAAGTTTTGTGCGATATTTCACATAAAAATTTTACACATACATACAAAGTATATATATGCCTTATATAGTTCTTTATTTTCAGGATGATTAAAATATAAGTTAAGAGGAAAAGAATACATTTATTTATGAGTGTATACTTATAAATTCACTTTATGCTAATGATTTTCTTAAGTATTTAAACTTTATACAAACACACACACACACACACACACACACACCTATATATGTATTGTTTAATATAGCATTTTATAAAAAACAGAAGCAGATAAAGTGATACACTATACTTGCAGGGTTGGGGGCGAACATGTGCCTATGTATGAGCATATGTTTATATATGTGTATATGTTAGCTTTTAAAATAATATATATGTCATACAATTAAATTCTACAAGAAAAAATTTAAATCTATAGGGAATCTCGAGAATATTTATGTTTTAGGTGAATATCAACAAAGAATGATAAATATTGAACTTTTTCGAAAAGTGATTTTCTTTTTTCCCAACAGAAGATTTTATTGTATTTTTTCACAACAGCTTCCTAATTAAGCCGCACTGTTACTGTATATTTTTTAAGCTGATGTAACAAGGGTTATTTGAGAAAATGTTTGTTTAATTCTACGCAATAGTTTTTGTTTGGTGCTTTATCAAATTAGGAAAGTTGAATTTTCGGCATATTTTGCTTTTTTTACTGTCAAAAGGCAAAAATACTGTTCAAGCAAGAAAAAAAAAAATCGTCTACTGTGTGTGAAAAAGTTGTACTGACAAAACATCAGAGAGAAATTCTATTTTTGAAATTTCGTTCCGGTAATTTTGCCGTTTAAGTTGTGCTACTTTCTGAAAGGCCAGTTGTAGTTAATGAAGACCATATAAAGGCATTGATATATGGAAACACCGAATAATAAGGTGTGACATAGCTGAGAGATTCGAATTATCGAATAAAACCATTTACGATCACAGGAAACGCCTTATTTTATTTTCTAAAAATTGACATATGGGAAAGCAATTTGCTCCATGGCATTAATGTCAATGATTTGCTTGTCAAACGTGAAAAAATTATTTATATATGCATCAAACTATCTCTGGGTGTGGGAAATTCATTGTCTACAACAAAATGTAATCATATAATAAAAGAGATGAACTGACCCAATTACGATATTCATTAAAACCGGGTGATGCTGTCTGTTTAATGGGATTTCAAGAGAATTATTTTTTGCTTTGATCTTCTACCGGACAATACCACGATCAGTTCTGCAGTATATTGCCATCTACTGGATAAAATGAATGATTCACTTAAATGGTCAGAATAGAGAAGCAGAAAAAGTTCAATGTTACAACAATATAATGCGTGATCACATACGAGTTTGGTAACTCACCACAAAGTTGATTTTTGAGATTGTACTTCAAATTTACAAACTAAAACAAGATTACACTTACAAATCGTCAATAAAAACAAACTTCATTTTATAATTATACGAGGTAAGTCATTAAAGTAAGTCACAAATGCATGTGGCATGATTTAAAGTTATAACAGATAACCACAAAGAATGGTGATAGATGGCAGCAACATACAGCTTTATGATATTTAATTCATATTGAGTAGGTAACATGCACACGCATGCGTAATGCAGTTACAAAAAGGGCGTTGGTGCTGAATGATAGTACGATAGAATAGCAGTGGGCTGTGGTTCGATTTTTGTGGGCGAAAGGACTTGAATAAAAAATATTCCTAAAGAAATATTACCTGTTTATGGATGCTACAGCATCCACCTTACAGCCCAAACTTAGCCCCAAGCGATTGTTATCCGTTTGGTCCACTGAAACAACGTCTTGGAGGCAAACAATTTGCAGATGACGACGGCGTTCAACATGAAGTTTTATTGTGGATGAGACAGCAACCCAAAGAATTTTATGCAGCTGGAATTGGGACTCTGATAAAACGATGGGATAAGTGCATCAACGTTACTGGAGATTATGTCGAAAAATAAAAATTGTTTGCAAGAGATTATCATGGTAAATTATTTTTTTATTATTTTTTGTGACTTACTTAATGACTTTCCCTCGTATTATTTGTAATCCACTACAACCTATTTTTATAAAAAAAAAAAAAAAAAAAAAAAAAAAAAAAAATGCACTCGCAAACCCTTTTTCCTATCTAATATAATTAATGTCTATATATCTATATCTAATCATGTCTATATATCTATATCTAATCATGAATATTTTCTTTTAACATTGATTAGGTATTCACTATTTTGCCTGCCTCTAAAATAATAATACTGGATGGGTCTTCTTAATATTCTTTAAAGTATTGTTCGTTTTCCTTTTTTTCAAATTCTTGTACTCTATATATGTTAATAATAATACAAAAGCTGTTCATCGTCACGACAAACAAAAAACAAACAACAAACAACAACAACAAAAAAAAAGAAAGAAAGAAAGAAACAGATTACAATTTCTTCCCTTTTAGAATTCATGCACATTAAATTTTCAGAAATTATTAAAAAGTAACTTAAAAATACTTGTGGTATTTCGATATTAAATTTCGAAAAATAATTCGAAACAATTGTTAAAAGTATGTAATGCAAATGAATATAACTCTGCGGACATTTATTCTTTGTTATTAGTTTCGTTTTGCGCTCAAGGGAAATTATATTTACATTTCATTAAAAAATTAAAAAGTAAGAAAATTTCTTTATTATGTAAATGGCGTTTATCGTAATTTATATTATATAAAATTCAATTGAAAATTTTAAAAATGTTGAAATTAGGTTTTTTTTTTTTTTTTTTTTTTTTTTTAAGATACATAGTAAAATTATGAAATAAGAATGCTCCTTATTTTTTTTCTATACCCACTAAATTGCATATTATTTATCTAAGTTTTCTTTTTTTTTTTTCTTTTTTTTTTTTTTTTTTTTTTTTGCAATATTGCTTTTTTTATATTGAAATTCGAAGAAAATGAATTCTTAATGAATGAATTAAAAAAAAAAAAAAAAAAAAAAAAAAAAAAAAAAAGGAAAAATATCGCAGAAAGAAATAGAGTTTTAAATTTTCGTTTGGTTTTTAAGTAAATCGACTCATATACAGTTCGTTCTCAGATTCGAGTTGTAAACGAACAAGGATTGATCTTTTCTCGAAGTAGAGTTTTCCCTGTTCGTTTACGACGGAAATCAGAAAACAAACAGCATTAACATCTAGCTATATTTATTGAGAATTAAAAACAACTTTCACACGCTTTCTAATTACACTTTAACGTTACATTGTTTAACTTCAGCTTTTTAGATTGAGTCAAAATTATGCCATCTTTTCACTGACTTCTCATTCCACTCAGTTTGCGATAATGCTTTAAATTTAAATAAATAAAAGTTTTATACACATTTTTTCTCAATTATTATTTTTCCCTTAAATTAGCAAAAGCTTAAGTATTACATTGGAATCACATTGGTTGTTTATTAAGATTTAAACAAGTTAAAACATCAAAAATAGAAATGTATCTTTCAAAATACAGTTTTTAAGAATATCGTTCATACTTTAAGAAATTAGATTTAAAATGGAATCAGACTTAAAATGTCAGAAAATAAAAGAGGAAAGTATGTAATATGCTGTGAAAGAAGATAGAAATAATAAAATTCCGAAACGTCAGGATTCAAAAGAAGCAATACAAAAAGACAGAAAGATAGTTTTCATCTATGGAGGAAGAAAAGGTTTATTTATAGATTCTTTCCTTAGAGAAATGTTATAAGAATTCTTTTGTGTAGTCCTGTATATCGTCTAAATTTGCGCACGCACGATTTAATGAAATATAGTGAATGTACCGGGTGAATGGATGTAAACCGGTAGTAACCGGGTAAGAGTGTAACCGGGTGAAATATAGTGAATTCTAAATGCTGACCGGGATGTCGGCCTGGATAGCTCAATTGGTAGAGCCTTGACCTTGTAAGTCAAAGATCCGGGGTTCGAGTCCCGGTCCAGGCATTATTTTCACTCAGTCGGAAAAAATAAGATTTCAATAAATATGATTTTCTTCCACAGTTAATTGTGTGATTTTATTAAAAATTATAGTGAATGTATCTGCCAAAATTTGCAAAATCGTATAAACCAGTCTATAACGCAATTAAAAATGATGTAACGTTTTTATTTATAAATTTCTTTAAGTTTTGAACAGTATAAAAATAATAAAATATTCCATGAAAATGCCTGCCATAGACTGTAATGCATCAAAATCTTAGGTGAGTAGCTATACAAAAACTAACTCTACTAAAAGCAAAAACTGTTTTATTTAAGAGACAAAAATCGTGAAAGAATTATCAGCTTCCCTTCTCCTTCGTTTCCTCTTTCAATTTCCCCCTCTACTCCAATGCAAATGAAAAATTCACTAATTAATAAGAAAAATTATATATTTCTATGCCATATTTTGGTTTTCCTTCAGAACTTATTTCTAAATTACTTAAACCACATAATATTTATACTGCTTTCCGGCCAATTAAACAATTAAAAAAACGTTCTTTTTAACTTTAAACCCATAACCCCTTCTTTGGATTTAACTGGTGTGATATATTTAATTCCTTGTAAAAATTGCAAATATATTTATATAGGTGAAACTGGCCGTACAGCAAAAATTAGACTACAAGAGCACAGACGATCTTTTAAAAATTGCAACCAAAATTCTAAAATTGTAATCCATTCAATAGAAACCGATCATATTCCTGACTTCGATAATATAAAAATTCTAAATTCTGGTTTTCATAATTATAAATCGCGTATTTTCCTTGAGAGCTGGCACACTGCCAAGCATCTCCACACTATGAATGAAGCATGCGCACTCGCTCCTCAATATTCGGTACTCCTTTAAATTCCTTGAGTGTTCATGAAATGTTTGCATATTATGTTGTAATTACTGATGAGGACGTCTAGATTTTAATTGTTTTTATATGTAATTTTTGTTTTTTAAATGTATTTTAACTTAAATTTTTGTCTCTTAAATAAAACAGTTTTTGCTTTTAATATATATAATTGATACGGTTTGATGTTTGTCTACGTTACATAATGCTATCTCTACTGTTTATACGATTTTCAGCTGATATTTTATGCTTAATTTTAATTACATATATCATTTATAAGTGTTCTATAAGTATTAATGTAAATTAGAGCGGGCAGTAAGACAAGCAAACAAAAATAAACAAGTGAAAGTCGTAACCACTTTCAAACACTAATGAAATATCTTTAGAGCACATAACACAACATAAAACACACTGTCAGTAATTTATAGTTATGTTCTATAGAGGAACTAAATATTTTCTGTGGACCTTTAAATTTTGAACACTATAAAAATAATAAAATATTCCGTGAAAAGATCTTTCATAAACTGTAACGCATTATAATCTTAGGTGAGTTTCTAAACAAAGACCACGTCTACTGTGTATACTGTTTTGAACAGAGAAGACTTAATTTTAATTACATATATCACTTTATAAGTATTCTATAACTATTAATTTAAATTAGAGTGAGCACTACAGGCAAACAAAAATAGGCAAGTGAAAGTCATAACTACATTTAAACACTACTGAAAAAATGTTAAAATCACATAACACACACAACAGAAAACACATTGCCAGTAATTTCCAGTTCTGTTCTATAGAGGATCTGAATATTTTCTTTGGACCTTTATATTTTAAGCTAATAATACCAGCAGTTTATAAAAGTGGAATAATAAAGAAAAAGGTATTTAACGTAAAAAAATAGATAAGGGGATAAATATATTCATTATTGATAATTATTGATAAATAAATAAAATAAATAAATAAATAAATGTATATATATACACATATATATGTATAAATATTTGAAATCCAAAACATATGTTCATTAATAAAACAACCGAAACTGCAACCATTTACTCAATACAATAATACCTATTTACTGCCATTTTGTTTTTGACGGAAAAACTCAACAAAAGTTTTCGGCCATAATGCTTCTCGTTGTAGCTACTTTTTACGCATTTCAGTATGAACTTCGTCAGAATTAGTGCTTGTATCATCAAATGAACAATTGTTAGCTGTACCTGAATTAATATAAAGATAACTATATATAAGGCGATAATAAACTTAATTTGAAATAAGACAAAAAACCGCAAACCACTTCTCACGATTTGTATAACGTATCTCTTCTCTCCTCCTTCACTGTACATGCTGTATTACATCTTTTCGTTACTAGTGTTCATTTAACTAGCTCATTGATGTGCATGATTTATAGTAATTTCATGTTTTTATACTTCACCGGTGCCAGATGATTTTGATGTTTTCTCGCTTTTGCGATTGGAGGTTTTTATTCCATACATTTTTCTGCTACTTGCCCCCCCCCCCCCCCCTCCCCCATATATTTTTTATGCTAATATGGCATGAATTTGTCGTAACAAGAAATGATTATTATGTCATGAAAATGATTATTTCTTGGTATAGTTGTGGTGTTGACACTACAAGTCATTTTAAAATCAAAAGCATCCTATTTTAAAAATTATAAAAAAGCTCCCCAGAACTAGCGTTTAAAAGTAATAAATAGAAAAACCATAAAATTCTAGACGTCACAATAATAGTTTCGGGTCGAAAGAAGACAGGATTCTTCGGCAGGCGAACAAAGTAGGCACGACTTGTGTTGCTGCTTTGTTTGCACCACTCATGCCTATTTTGTTTGCCTGACAAAGGATCGTGCCTTCTTTTGATCCGTAACAATTGTTGCAAATTCTTGAATTTTGGGGTGTTTATTCAAAGTCTGGTGTTTATTAAAATCATGGTATGTTTTATTAATGTGCCCATCTCTTCTCCACAGCTGTACGTAATGTCAAAAACTAATTCAAAAAGTATACACTTGAAAAATTTCTATGAACCTAATCAGAATTTAAACTTAAATATTTATACAAGCTACATATAAAACGAATATATTTATATTTTTAAAGCACTTCAAACAGTTTCTCATTTAATGATATATTACGAGTTGTTAACGTTCCAAAACCTTATGATTTTTATTTCAAATTTATGTTTAATTTTATTCCTACTACAAATAGTTTTAAACAATGATATTTATAGATATATAATTTTATATAAATTAGAAAATACTCTAAATAGAGTAAAAACAAAGTAATTCAAATTCCAGAAAATTTTATCAACACTCATGATTTTAAGAAATAAATAATATTTATCAGTTATGGAATAAGTAAGGGGCTGCTCATTAAAAATCAATGCAAACTGTTTTAAGTAAAAGTTTTTACTAGTAGATAGCTCTTTACATCTAAATGAACTTCAAGATAATTTACTAAATTTTATGTAAAAAATTTTCTTTTTTAAAAATATGTTCAAATGACTGGAATTTTAGATAAAATTGAAACTCAATTTTTATTAAAATCACACAGTCAACTGTGGAAGAAAATCATATTTATTGAAAATTTTATTTTTCCGACTGAGTGAAAATAATGCCTGGCGGTCCAGGCATTATTTTCACTCAGTCGGAAAAATAAAATTTTCATTAAACATTGAAACTGTTTTGTCAATTTAAGATATAAGGTAAAGCTAGGAGAGGTTGTGCACTTAGGGGTTCAGCGGGGAAGTGCAACTTCAGGTGGTTGTACATATAGTGAAGTGTCTACTTGAATATGCATGGTGATTGCTTCAAGATACTACGCTGAAACGGGATTATTTTGTCTAGTTTTCAAAAACAAATGGTGTAATTTTCATGACCCTCCCTAGAAATATTTCAGAGTTGTAGTGATAAAAAATATTTTTCAGTTAAACAATTTCTCGTAACTTACTAACCTAGACTAATGGTACAAGCATCATGTTTTTCTCTAATTGTGAATAATTATTTAAGTAAAATCTGCACAGTCTCTCCTACCAAAATGGAAGAATTTGCGCTTTTGATATATACGAGAGATTTCGCATTTAAAATTCTACACGAAAAGAGGTTTTGTAGCTTACTGGTAATAACGTTAATGATGATGTGTGTGTTCAATGTCTGGAAATGTATAAAAATACTTCGACATGGGACTGAACTAGTTCAACCCATTCGAGACGGCGCATATTTTTAGTGACTGTCCACAAAATCTGAAATTGAACATTATTCAAGTGTGACACGATCAAGAAAAGCCACAACTCTGATGGGATTTAGTTCTCGAAGGCTAATGTTAGCCTATGAGAAATTTATCGCGAAGTACTTAAATGTTATTGTATATCTGTTAAGTTTGCAATATTTTCAAGTATGATGCTCAAGTCTTTTGCAGCTGTCACCTGCTGTAGGAGCAGTGATAAAATTGAATGCAAGCAAAAAATATCAGCCTACTCAAAATCCTTAAGGAATGTAAACGTCTAAATTTTAATAAAATAAAATAAATAAAATAAGCATAATATATTTTAAAGTTGAAACGAGAAGATTTCAAACCAAGTAAGTTTTGTGTTTTGAGCATTTCTGTGCAAAGATTTTGAAAAAAAAAAAAAAAAAAAAAAAAAAGAAAGAAAATTAATAAATAACAAACGGCAGGCGGATTCTGTGCTTAAAAGTGTGCGGGACTATCCATTCCGGACAAGGTGTGCTACCCGTATTTATTTATTTATTTTTTATTAACTCGCTTTCTTGTTTATTTGTCCAGTACGAATCTTGCAACCGATTTTTAACTAACTTCCCGACTAGTTAGACATTTGAAACTTTTAGAACAGCTCAGAACACAATGACAATGCATTCTTTTAATACTTTTATTCAGTTGATAAATGTTTGAAAGTTCCTTATAATTGCTCTCTTTATTACGCAAATGATATTTTTTTTTTTTTTTTCAAATTGTTTAGAAAATTCACCAAAAAAATAAAAAAACAAAAATAAAAATAAAATAATATAATATAATATAATATAACATTTATTAATACATAGAATTGTCAAGTTTATATGATTCAACAAAAAATTTAAAAACGTGGTCTATAAAATGTTATTTTTATATTGTAATTATTTGGCTCTGAAATGCATCGTATATGTAATATTTGAAGGATATTTCTAAAAAAAAAAATAAAATAAAAATAAAAAGTGAGACGTGTTAAATGTCAAATATATTCTAAATATATTTCGATCAAAAATATCTTCAAGACATCATAAAATATTAACGCAAATTTAAATGTGCAGAAGGGAATGTAATAGTATTTTACTTTAATTATAAATAAATAAATAGTATTTTTTATCAGTCTTTATACATAATATAATTCTTCATTAAATATTAAAAATGATCATTTTTTAAAAGTGATTTTAAGAATCTGACGTAGCATAATTATTGTAATTTCGCAATACATTTTCGATAACAGTTTTTTACGATATCAGATATAAGTATTTTAACTTAATTTTCTTAAATGAAAAAGGTTTAAATTTTTAATCATTATTATTATTTTTTTTAATTCAGCTTCAGTGATTTTAATCTCCATTTAAGATGTGACGGGTAAAAGAAAAAAAAAAAAAAAAAAAAAAAAAGAAAAAAAAGAAGAAGAAAGAAGCCTTTCGTTTCTGAATTTTTTAAATTAATATTCGATTCTTACTTCTTTTGAGTGCGTAATTTTTATTCTGATTTAAATTCGGATATAGTTAATGAAAGGATGAAAGATATTCATTTAAAATAATATTCAAGATATTTCTACTTTCATAAAGGAAATCATTATAAAATGAATTTTCCGAGTTTCACGAAAAAAATAACAGGTATTATAAAATAATGATTTTACCTATAGAAAATTTTACGTTTAAATTATTAATAATACCAATCAAATTTTCAGATTACTCATCATTTATACCTCTAAAAAAAAAAAAAAAAAAAAAAAAAAAAAGCAAACTTTTGCATTTAAAAAGATATATATATACAATCATTTTTAAATTTATTCAATTTTTAATTGTATAATATTCAGCAATTTCTGAACGAGAAAATTATTTTAATCAAAAAATATATTTTAATGGCACTGGACAAAGAATTCTGCTTTTTTTACAATTAAGCTATATCAGCAGTGTCTTGTTTACGATTATTATTTATTTATTTATCTATTTTTAAGCAATACAACTATTTTTCTTTTCTTTAAAACTTTTCTTTATTTAGAGTATTTAAAAATGTTAATTTTATTGAAATATAAACTATCTATAAAAAATGAAATGTTGATTTTCAGTGTTGTATTACTGACATCCATATATAAACAATTATCCTTTGCAAACGAGTGTCTGCAAATGGCAAAAAAAGAAATGGAGTTCTTCTTTAAGTGTTACTCTAAATCAATCCATTATTTAAAGAAAAGGGGATTTTGCGCATTCGTGTTGATCCCCTCAAACGCTGCTGCAATCGTATAAATGTAATATTTGATAGTGGTTCTTACCATGCTGATTGCCATGAATAAAATTTATATGTTTTTAACACAAACACGTGAAACTATTTTATGTTAGACGGTGCTTACTGTTCAAAATGTAAACATCTGGAATAGTCAGTTGAGTATACAATATAGAAAATATAAATTTTAGGTGTAATATTTTCACATTTATTTTATTATTTTTGTTTTTAGATGATTGACCTTTATAAACATAGTTAATCCAGTAGAATGTGGGTAATAAAAAATAATGATAACTATGAATACATTTTCAGATAAAATAATAAGCGTTATGGGATAAGGTATCTCTTTCATGACAATACATCTTACGCATGTTACAATAAAGATCAGATTGCATGCAGTTAATTACGGGAAAAGAATATGTAGAAAATCTTTTCTTGTTCAATTATGTCCGGAATTTTTATGAGTGTATTGAGATATAATTGTAAAAATTGAAAAGACTCTTCATCACACCGAAATGTGAAAAAGTATAATTAAATAATTTTTTAATTACTTTTAGTATCAAAAGCATAAAAAAATTATTTTCACCAAATACTTCTTTACATATGTTTAATTATTAGATGCAAATGAGTAATAAAATTACATTTTATCTCCAGCAGACTTTGCTTGAATTTTTTTTCTCTATTTTGTTTCTCTTATCAGCATAATTAAGTAATGAGATCTTAATAATTAGGAAAAAAAAAGTCTTAGAATGCAGAAAAATGTGAAATTTATTTCAAATAAAAAATATTATTACTATTTATAAGCAACATGCAAAGTTCTTTTTGTTATATGTTTTCCAGTAGCCGCTATAAAATAAATAAAATTTAATTTAATTTAATTAAAATTTAATTTAACTCTTTTTTTTTCGTTTTAATATATAGTACGTACTTAACTTACATTAATATTGTGAATAATTAGTTTGACCATTACATGCAATGTACGCAAACATTAAACTGTTTTTGTAAAACGTGTTTGATAGCTAAACCCAAATAGAATACTTTAAAGTAATATACAAGATATACATTTAAAAATTACAATTCAAATGTTTACTTATTTAAAAGGTACATTTAACAATGTTACGGTTATTATATACACAAACACCATTGAGATATAGCTGATACGATCTATGGTGTTTATTCATTAAAGCAAATTATGCACAAATAGATTAGTATAACTAAGCTGTAACATACAGATATGCAATTTATTTTATATTATCAGTAACAAATTATGGATATACGTTTTGCAATATGGTTTTTTTTTTTTTTTTTTTTTTTTTTTGTTTAAGGTATAAGCAATAATCGTTATTCATTAAGAGATTTGCTAGAGTATTTCCCAATAACTTCTTTTACAATCGCTTTAAATTTTATCTGACATTCCGTTTGCATGAATATAATTCTCCCTTAAAACTAATGCTTTGAAAAATTAAGGATTAATGACTGCTGTCTATTTTATATAAGGATTAAGCAGTTTACTTTATATAAGGATTAAACAGTCTACATTAAAGAAAAGAGGCGTAAAACTTAAAGCCCTTAAAGAATTTCCCTACTGCATGAGCAAAATTTATTTGTCTTTTCTAAGCATGTTTTATAAAATAAAAAGGTTTCCCAGACACTTTTAAGTCTCATTTTGGGAAGAAATTTAATACAATCAGCTTATAAAGACCTTTTTTTAAATCTAGAACTAATTTCAAATCTGGGAGTCTGTGAACATATATTCTAATTGAGTGTTTTTACTTTTTAAAAAGTAATGGCAATTTTAAAATAGTTTTCTAAAGGCTTTGCACTGAAATTATTTATATCTAGGATATAAATAAGAATAATTTACTATCTACTTATGCCATGCATACTCTCTAAGATAAATCTCGTTGACAATGCATAGTTGTACTCTGTACTTTTTTGTGCGTTTGTTTGTTTAAGTATATGATTTCACAGAAAATAAATCATAAGATCCATTTCATTTTATTCTGAATTAGAAGAAATGTATATATATGTATATGTATATCTATAGATATATATATGTATTGCTAAAATTGAATTAAATAATCTTTTGGATTATTAATTGACGAATATAAATATTGATTTATATGCTTTTTTGCCAGTTTACATATTTTTCAGCAGTTTTAAGTATTTTATTAGTTCTTTTAAGGAAATATGTTCTTAAACAAATTTTCTGCGTAGTTTCTTATTACAAAAACTAATCTGAATCAAGTCGAATTACCAAGAGACATGTTGAACTTGAATACTAACTAATTGAAAAAAGTGAATTGAATACTAAAATAATCATATCTAACTGTTCGAACTATTGTTCAAGAATTCTCCTCGAAGGCTGGTATACGAAACAGCATTTTGCACCGCTTAATGAGTTATACGCAGTCTCCGCTGAATACGCTGTACTCTCTTGAAGGAGATGCGTTGTTCTTCTCAGCATTATTGTTTGATGTTTTACTGATGAAGAGCCTGTAAAAGGCTCGAAACGTCTAAATTTATGTTTTGTGTATTAGTTGTTTTAAAATGTGTAAAAAAAAAAGTATCGGTTATTATACATTGTCTCGATTATATAAATATATTGTCTCGGTATATATAAATATATTGTCTCGGTTTTTGATGTGATTAAGGTTTAATGTAACTTTAATTATTAATTGAAAAATATATTAATTGAAAAATATTTTTAAAAGTTTATATGCTAAGCAAGAAGTTTTAATCAATTATTCTACAATAATATTTATAAATAATTCCTTTTATAATAATTGTATTAGAGTAATTTTTCGAAAATTTGAAGATTTGTATTAGATTGTTTTAGTGTATTTTTTTTCTTATTTTCAGCTAATAAAATATATTGAAAGAAACTGAAGAGCTGTTGTTAAACGATCATAAATGAAAATGTTATGAAACAATCACCATAAACTATAAAGATCTCGTACATCAGATTTGATTCAAAATAATGAAACAATGGTGCACTGATGCACTCGTGTCTACTTTTCATCGCAATGTAAAATACCTGAAATGGTTCTTTCATGTATTTTTTTTATTTATAGTACTTAATTATTTTTATTATTTGCTTATTTTTTTTTTCTGGTTTACATATACTTTGGTTATGAATACTTATGTATTTCCTGTTATACGAATAACAGAGTTGTAACATTCTTCTTTCTAAAACAGACTACATATTATCATATGAAATAACTTAGTTAATAATATTTAATCAAATTATATTCAGCAGATTTTTTTGCAGATTTTTGCAGAATATTTTAAGCACACGTTATATTTTGTCACATTATTTTTAAGGCTCATTTTCTTTTAATATTTCTTCCGTTTTGATTAATTTATAGTATGTATATCGATTATAGATGGTAATAGTGAAGAGAAATATATATATACATATATATTTATATACATGTATATATTTAATGTTCTGTTAACGAATGCTATATTATGCATTTTAAAATTGTAGAATGGAAAAATTGCCGATACTTTTCAATTTAGTTCAGTGGAATTTGAGAGTTTTTAAAAATATTCAAAATAATTTAAAATAATAATAATAATAATAAAAACTAGCCTTATACCTTCTATTCTTTTAGATTGAATTAATAATATATTCATATATATATATATATATATATATATATATATATATATATATATACATTTTTTTTTCAAATATGTAATAAGTCTTAACTTTCATTAGATGAAGGTAAAATTTTCAAGAATTCCACTATTTTTATTGTTAAATCATTTATATTTTATTACAGAAAACGTCCGTCACCTAGGAAATAAATAAATATATGCTTTTAAAAATTAATATAATTTTTTGAACTAGAACCAAAAGGTTCATAATTATTTATGATTAAAAAAAAAAAAAAAAAAAAAAAAACCTTCTCTACAATCTATCTGACTTTTAAATACAGGAAAATTTTTCAAGGAAATGTCTTTAAAATAAAATAGTTGTCATGAAAAACAACATATTTTTTTCTTTTCTCTTTCGTATCACCAAAAGGAATAAAGATAACTTTGAAAAGAATATTACACTTTCTTTCAGTGTTTACATTACAGATATAAGAAATGCATTTATTCATGATTTTAAATCCAAATTGTCTTTAAATTTAAGTTTAGGTTGCAAATGTAGAATTTATTTCTAAAAAAAGGTAAGCAATAAAATATCATGACATTTAATGTTTTAAAGGATACATTTTTTTCACGCAATGAATAAAAAATCTGGAAAGGTGAATGCAATGTATGTCAGATAGAAATAGAAACAAAAAAAAATGGATGTTTCAATTTAGGTATAGGTTATATTAAAAAAACAAGGCACATGAGCAAACACAAGTCTTCATAAGTGTATGCACGCAAAATGGATACCCACTGCATTCACACACGCAGACACACATGCAAATACAAATATATTAAACAAACAACAAATGAAAATTTAGTTTAAAAATAAATGACTTTTTAATTTCTTTTATTAACAATTATTTGAAAATAAATTATTATTATCTCAGTAGTCTAAAGTATTTAGGGAAATTTTGGATAAATATTTTCATTTAACTGGTAAAATATAACATAAAAATATTGGTTTCCTCATCAGTATCACTACAACATAATTTGTAAGCATTACCTTAATACACAAGAAATTGTGTACTTCTGTAAATTCCTCTTGTATTCATGTAATGCTTGCAAATTATGTTGTAGTGATACTGATGAGGAAATCTGGACGGGTTTCTGAACGTCTAATTTTTAAACGTTTTTAAATGTATATTTTGTTTTTAAATGTATTTTAACTAAAGTTTTGTCTTGTAAATAAAATAGTTTTTGTTTTTAGATATTAAATGTCGCGTAAAAAAAAAAAAAAAAAAAAAAAAATCCCTTTTTTATGGAACGTGTATATTGCACGTCTATAATTATTTTCTGTGTAGTAGTAGTGTTAAAATGGGTTAAAGCAATTAGTCATAATAAATTGGAATACACATTACAGTTTTGAAAACGAACCTTAAATAGATAGCGTACTTTCACTATATAGCACAGTTGCCTAAATTGTGTGTTTCCCAATTTGTACCACCTCTGATTTCTAAAGAAGCACTGAGTTTCTTGGCTAGCCAAATATAGTTTAACAATTCGTTTTAATGGCTACGTAATTTGCTAAACATGTGACTCGAGTCGGCACTAACGAATTCAACACCCTTTCCTCCCTACAACATGGGAAATATATCGCAGCCTTCCATTAATGACATACATAACACATCACACTACTCCATACAACAACTTAGATATGTTACATAACGTGTATATGTCCTACTTTAGTTTTATTGAAGACCACATAGCATAGATACTACACTGGAGCATACATTTGACATCGGACTATTATCGCTGTCTCAAGTACATACATTTCATAACCCACAGGAATGGAACACGGGCGCAGAATTCATACCACTATCAATATAAGAAAATTTTCTACCTCTTGAATCAACGATATTATAGGTGGAGAAATTTCTTAAACAGATTCCGTTATGAATCCTGCGCCCGTGTTCCATCCCTGAACCCAGTATCACCTCACAAGCGGGAGTTATAAAAATATCGAATGAATGGGACGGTGCGATGTATCTGAGATGTAGTTGGAATAATTTGTTGCATGTCTAAATCGTACCGGTACCATGCAGGAGTCTAAACCAAGTTTAATATCTGCCCCATTAATTTAATAATAATAATTACATTTCAGCTGCAATAATAAAATTAGAAATACCCACATATCTTTGGAGCACAATTTTGTTTCACAATAGAAAATAGAATATATAAAGAGAGCTTGGAGCGAAGAGTACATTAAATAAAAGATCTAAGTCACAGGATGGAGATATGGTGCCCAATAAATATTACTGGCAATAAGGAATGAAAAAAGAGATTTTTATATCAAAATGGTAAAAAATATATAGTCCAACGATGGCACAAAATTAAAGAGGCGTTCTACAACACTGCACATTGAAGTAGAGTCATAGTACAACGCCTAGAATGCATAGTGTGGAATGCGACCAGCAAATCAGTGTCCCAAAGGTTAACCCTCAAACTAGAGGTCAGTGCGATCGAGTTTATTGCTTGAAAAACCGAAATTCTTGCATCCATTGCTAATTTAGGTGCTTTGATCACGTGACTGAGCAGACAAAACTGGAAAAAGCCAACCAACTCTTATGCAATGTTTCGATTTGAACTGTCGATCGCATTTCTATCTTTGAGGCTTTTTTAGCAGTACTTTACGCATTCGGTTATAAACGCTTGCTACACTGTATATTCCAGGTGCTGCAGTCATAGCTTGATGACCGCATTATTAGAATCCTGCCCATTTCGAAAAAAAAAAAAAAAGGAATAAAAATGATCTGCACGGTAATGCGTAATGCAAATGTGTCTCCTGATCTGCAGACCTAGTGCGACTTTAAACCCAGCAAAACCAACCGTAATCTGCAAACTACAAGTATTAAAATGTTCGATTTCTCACATATCTTGATAGTTACCAATTAAAAAGTCAGTTGATATTATATATTTCCTTTAAAAAAAATTCTATATACATTATAGGAAGTAATTTCTCACAAACTATATTTAAACATGCGAATTCTTTTGAATTTTAAATATATTTTCAAATATATGGTTCACCGGGTACATTCCTTCAAAATAATGCAAAATAGGTAGTTTTACTTGTTCCATATAGTCTTTTAAAAATAAAAATAAATCAAACACAAATATTCAGAAATTGTATTTTAAATATGTATAAAGATTTTATTTTATCTACATCAGACAATAAAATAAATATTTTTTCGTTCAGAAAATCGCAGTAATTCACTTTGCATATAAAAATATCCATATTAGCCTATCTTATCTCTAAATATTTAAAAATGTGTTTTGAATCGGAAAATATTTACAGATTACACAAATCTTTTCACATGAAGTAGGTAGGTATACGAATTTGTTTCTTTCATTTCTCAAAGGTATACAAATTATAATATCTGAAAGTTTATCGATTATTATTCCATTAAGAGCCGTGAATTATTTACCTAATACAAATCCTCTTAAACCTTTTTTTTTTTTTTTTTTTTTTTTTTTTTCCGAGCCTAGTTGGGAATTTAAAATAAAAAGTTCTTAGAAAATATGACTTTTTTTTTTTTATTCGAAGTTGGAAACGTGTGATAAAAGTACTTTTTACATAAGCAAAAACTAAAAAATTCAACATTATATAATATTTAAAACAACGCAACTGATTTTTTAAGAAGTATTTTTGCAAAGCTCCAACGAATGCATATAAAATTTGTTCAAAAAAGTTGAAGTAAATTTTACCTTTTTTCAATGTAATTTTTCATCTTATAAAAATTATCAATTTATAATTGAAAAAAGATCACATTCTGTTAATATTTCAATATTCAAAAATTTGCATTTAAAATGTACGCTACAGATTTTTAACCTTATTTTTCAGCAAACAAACTGAGTTTATTTTATGAGTCTGTAATGTTAAATTCACATATTTTTTAAAACTTTTTAAAATGCATTTCTTACAAAATTATTTTTTTTATGAATGCAAGTATTGAATTTCTTTATTTAAAAAAGTATCCTTTATACCTAAATTTTTAATGTGTTACAGGAAGGAAATATTTGATCTAAAAATTATTTATTGGCAGAAATTAAATTTTCTATTTTTGTCACATCTGTAATTCATATAAAAATCCTCTTTTTGCAAATTATATAAAATAACATATTTAATTTTCCTTTTTTGAAAAAAAAAAAAAAAAAAAAAAAAAATGGGGATGTAATCATTGGAATTTATTTCAAAATATAAATTCAATTTATGGTAACAGCAAATAATCAAACAAATCGAAAGATCTTTTTTCTCATTTCAATTAACATGTTAGGAAAGTGAAATCTATACGTAAATTATGATGCAAGGTAACATCTGTTTTTTTGGAGGTGCAGTTGCAGGAGATTACTTTTGTCGTACTTAGCGCGTTAATTCAAATTTATTTCCTGGTAACCATTGAAGTTACGAAATGTCTTTTTCACTCATCCTAGAACTAATTTAAAAAATATTTCCGTTGAATTGGCGTACATTTACTTTTACATTTTGCCAAATTAGCTTTTTTTTCTTTTTTGTCAACTTCCAAACGGAGTTAAATTTTCTAGATCTCTTTTGCTCATGTGTGCTGTAAAAAAGGGCATGGATGTTTGTATTTTGCAAATAATTATTTTCTTTCCGTGCAAAAAGTGTAATCATGTATTTAATTCTCTGTATTTAATTCTCATGTATTTAAAACCTTATTGGACAGTTTGGAACTTAGAGTTTGTGCACTAATGATATAAGAATATTTCAATTTAATGCTCAAATTGATTTAAAAAGGACTTAAGGACTTTAATTAAATAGCGAATATAAACTATTTTACCTGAGTTTTCCTGTGTAGACCATCATTTATTTAGCTATGCTTTCGATCACGGTATGCATCTGTTACTTGGATATATTATTATGATATCGAATTTTCGAAACATACACAAAACAATTTGACCAATTTGAAAAAAAAAAAAAAATGTTTGTATACTGAAATCTTCAATACCGCTGACTACCTTAAGAAATGATTTAATAGAGTTGCAAAACGTTTTCCCTTTCTTTTAGCCAAAATTTTTAAACTATATTTTAACTCCTTCTATATAGATACGTAATGAAAAATTAACAATACTTCAAGAGGAAAGTTTATTTATTTATTTTTTTTTTTACTCCTAATTTTCATATCTTAAATCGACATTACAGTTTTCACACTGTTTAATGAATCTTATTGTTCCATACATATTATTTCTAATAAAATTGGTAATTCGTTTATTAGGATTCTCTTATGTTAATATTACCAAAATATGTTCATAACGATAATACATTTTTCAAATTCTCCAGATGTAGTATGAAAATATGTATGCATAGAACAAAACATGGTGTTCAGCCAGCGATCGAAAGATTCTGTATTATTTTTTTAAATATTTTTAGTTTTTTTTTTTTTTTTTTTTTTTTTTTTTTATATCGTTCAAAACAAAATGATAAAAGTAGAATACGTTACTATCTTATAAATAGAATTTTTCACTAACCTGTTTTAGGTAAAAATATTTAATGTGTGAAATATAAAGGCCGTAACTTAAAAACTGAAAGTTAAATCTTTTATTGCTATAAATAAAACATTTACATAAACATACTGTCGTTCCCAAGTGAATAAACGTTCTAATCTATAGGAGAAAAATCTGAAAATGCATTTTAAACAGATTATACTTTATGCTTTTAACTATTTTGAATTTGCATATAAATTGCTTTCCGTAAACAAAGAACTTTATTTATTTATTTATTTATTATTATTATTTTTTTTTATTTATTTATTTATTTTTTTTTTGTGTGTGTGGTATAGACAGACAGAGTATAAGTGATAAAAAAAATCTTTATAAAAAATAAATTTTCCATACTGAAAAATATTTCCAATATTGGATTTAGGGATTTCCCATAAGGAAAATAAAGAATATTTATAACCTTTTTGAGAATATTATTCCTGAAATTCCTTTCAGAAAAGATAAACAAATTATTATCGAAATACGCCGCATATCATCGTTTTCAATGCTGTCCTCTTTGTTTCCTATAATCAAAAAGAAAGAATCGGTTATATTTTATTCATCACCATACGTACTTTATTGGCTCATCCATTTTATCGTGATTTGTATTCAATAAACAATTTCACGAAGAGTCTCTAGAATTACAATTTTAGCTCTGCACTTTAGTTTACTTAACTGATTTGTTATACTACTTGAACTGTTTTTTCTAAGAATATCAGTATGCATAATCTTAAAGTAAGAAATGATTTTTTTTTTTTTTTTTTTAATGATGAAAGAATTAAACTAATAAAGAATTTAAAGAAAAATGAAGAAAAATATTAAATTTCATAATATCTAATTGTTTTAAAAGTATATATAAGAAGTAAAAGACCTTAAGATTGCCAAAATGTAAATAATTTATTTTTTATAATAAAATGTTAATATTTTCAATTACTTTTATCTAAGGATTTTAAAAATTGTTGCATTGTTTGAATTTTTAATTTAATCTATAATGCAGCTTAATTAACATCAGACTTTAGAAATATTTATATCATAAATAACTTCTAAAACTGATTTTTTTGCTTAGTTTGTTTAATTTTGTTGTTGCTGCTGTTTTTAATTCGATATATGGATAGAGTAATATATTTAACAAATTGAAAATCGTAAGTAATGCTTTTAAGCTGAAAAGAAGGTAACAATACCATTTTTCTTAGATATAAAACTTTAAAAGCGCCTTGTTATTAATGAGTTTTTTAATTTTTCTTAAATTCCTGCCTCGTGCATATATTTACATATATTTTAAGTACAAAAACATTCTAATGCTAAGAAAATTTGAGAAAATTTTAACAAAAAAGTGATTTAATATTCTTTAGCAAAGGAATTAATTTTCATGTTTGAAAGCTTTTATAAATTCATGCAAATATAATTTATTCATAACTGAGAGCATTTCTATTCTAAAATATGCATTGAAACTCTAATAAAATGTACTCATTAATAAAATTCTAAAATTATATGTCTTAATTATTATGTAGAGTTAAAAAATTTTATATTATTTCCTGAAATTACATATTTAAAGAAAGATACATGATCTAGCAAATTTATGAATAAATATAAAGGTTATAAATAAAAGTAATAGTAAAAGTAATAGAAAAAATAAATTATTCCTTATTTTTTCACCAAAAAAATATTAATTACTGTGGTTACTGTGATCTTTACATCTAACTTTGTTATCTACGGTAAAAAGAATAAATTTCAGGAATTTATGCTTAAGACTGAAGGTTTTTAAATGATTATCTTAATTATTTAGCATTACGTTTTTGTTCTATATAACCAGATATGAGTTATTGCAAGATTTACGTTTAATTTTATTACCAATGGGGAATAAAAATAATTTACTTACATTTATCCTTAAAACTAAAAACATATTCGGATATTAGGTTATCGTCCTTTAAATTCTGATGTGTGTTATTGTGAGTTTTATATTTAATTTTGATATGTATGGAGAAAACAAAATAAGTTACGTAAAATTATTTGTAAGGCTAAAGGTGTAGGTTAAGATCTTTTATAATCAGACATGAGTTGTTGCGATATTTAGGTTTAATTTTGTTTTCTACAGAGAAAAAAAAATGACATAAACTTATCATAAAGATCAATGATATACGGGTATAATGTTATCGTCCTTTGAACCAAATATGTATTATTGTGAGTTTTACATTTATATTTGTCATCTTTGGAGAAAAAAAAAAAAAAAGTAGTCTAGTTAAACTCATTTTTATGATTAAAGGTAAATAGATATTTAATTATCGTCCTTAAAATCTTGATATGTGTTAATGTAAATTTTACATTAAATTGCACGGAGAAAAAAATAATTTGCATAAATTTATCTTCAGAATTAAAACTGTAACTTATTATAATGCATAATTATCAATTGCATAGCTTTAATTAAAGCGTTTTATTTAACCAGTTCTTAAAATTTTCGATAAGATTTAAATAACCCCCTTATGTGATAATCTTATGAATTCCTATGCTTGATAGGCTAGTTTTGAGATATTTACTGGGATTAAGCAAGTCGTTTCAATGAACAAGCAATCTTTCTCTGAGATATTGAGAAAAAATATATATGCACTATTTTTGTGATATTCTCATTTAATTAGAATGAAATTAATTTACATTCAGTTCCACATACCTAATTAGATAAAATATTAACCTTAGCCTACTATAGGTCCTTTCACTCAAATCCGAATGATCCAGGTGTGCACACTATAATTTTGTTTTATGCTATTAAAAAAATAAAA
Source organism: Salticus scenicus (assembly GCA_963930645.1). NCBI lineage: Eukaryota > Metazoa > Arthropoda > Arachnida > Araneae > Salticidae > Salticus > Salticus scenicus. The sequence goes on from OZ005654.1 coordinate 307,330,961, forward strand.
TAAGAATACTTTAAATGGATTGTGCATGTTATTTTAATCATATAAAACCAGAGGACGCAGAAATTAGTATCAACAACAATGAATGGGAATACAACCTACATACAAGGTAAAAAGTTTATTTTTAAACATTTAATAAAAAACAATATATTACTAGTACGGAGTATACAACTGGTAAAATTACTGTTTCTTATATACAAAGAAAAAAGGGACTATAACTCTTAAAGAAGTCTTCCTATATATAATACTTTATTAAATATGTTTATTATTATTTTGTTATAAATATTCATTTTCGCTTAACGTTATGAACATTTTTGTTAAATTAAAAAAAAAAAAAAATACTTTGTTGAGGTCCATTTAAATATTAACTATTTATTAGTATATGTGTCATTGAATATACTTAATTGATGAACTTAAAACTTATAGAAATACGGTGACAGGCCCAAATAGCACTCGCCAAATTAATTATTCTGAGCTTTCCATTGTTTCTCAAAATTGCGTTTTTAAGAATGGGAATCGATTGCTGAGGAGGGCGCATATTCCATTACCAGATCCCTAAAATAGTCAATCTTTCATAAATCCAACATATAAGGTCATTGTGCTTAAATGCGACGTGATTTTTGGTAATTTTATCTCATTTAGGAAATATATGATATTTTAGTAAATAAATAAATATGAAAAGAAAGAGAAAGCGGTTGAACATTAAACTCTTAGTTGTAAACTTATGTTTTATGTAAATTCTTTTCAAGAAGTTAAAATATTGTCTGCGATTTAAGAAAAAATATACCAGCATCGTATTTAGGAAATTTTTGTCGCATTTAGGGTACTATATCGTAAATGCGATGTTCAAACTCCCTAATTGCAATATTGAATTTAATGCACGGGAGTTACTTTAAAGTCATTTTTTATTAGTTTATAAAGTACTTTATACCACAAAGCTAATGGAAATAAAATTTTGTGTAACTCTGTGTGTAACATTGCCTTTAAACGTGTGTGTGTAACTCCGTGCGTAACTCTTCTTTTTTTTAACAATGTGAATGTAACTCTGTGTGCATCGCTTATTTTTCTAACAGTGCATGTAACATGTAACTCTATGATTAACTGACAGTGTATATGTAACCGTATATCCAATTAACAGTATTTATATAACTCTGTGTGTAACTCTTCCTTTTTTACTAACAGTGTGTATAACTCTGTGCTCAACTCTGCTTTTTACTAACAGTGTGTGTAACTCTTCTTTTTAAAAAAAGTGTGTGTGTAACACTGTGTGTATTACTGATTTTTCCTAACAGTGTGTAACTCTATGTGTAACTAACAGTGTGTGTGTAACCCTGTACGTAATTAAAAGTGGTGTGTAACTCTCTGTGTAACTGTTCCTTTTTATTAACAGTGTATGTGTAACTCTACCTTTTTGTTAAAAGTATATGTGTAATTCTGTCTTTTTGTTAACAGCGTGTGTAACTCTGTGTGTAACTCTGCCTTTTTACTAACAGTGTGTGTAAATGAGTGTCTAACTAACTGCGTGTATGTAAATCTGTATGTAAAGAACAGTGTGTGTCTAGATCTGTGAGTAACTTTGTCTTTTTACTAACTGTGTGTGGGTGTCTAACTGCATGTGTGTAACTCTTTGTGTAACTGTGTCATTTCACTAAAAATGTGTGTGTAACTATTCTTAATTAATAACTGTGTGTGTAACTCTGTGTGTACTTTTTACTTACTCTGTGTGTAACTAACAGTGTGTGTGTAATTCTGTGTATAATTTTGCTTTTTACTCAAAGAGTGTGTAAGTCTGTGCGCATTTTTACTGACTCTGTACGTAACCTTACCTTTTTACTAACAGTGTTTGTAATTCTGTGTGTGGCTAATAGTATGTGTGTAACTCTGAATGTGACTAACTGTATGTGTAACTATATGTGTAACTATATGTGTAACTATGTCATTTTACTAACAGTGTGTGTATTTGTGTAACTATGCCTTATTATTCACAGTGTCTGTAACTTTGTGTCTACTTTTACTAAATATGTGTGTGTCTAACAGTGCGTTTGTAATTGTGTGTGAAACTCTGTGTATAACTCTGTGTGAAACTCTGTGTATAACAGTGTATGTAACTCTGTGTACACTGTTTACTATCTCTGTGCGTAACTTTGCTTTTTTACTAACTGCGTGTATAACTCTGTGTGCGTGTGTGTTAATCTGTGTGTAACTATCAGTGTGCATGTTACTCTGTGTAAAAGTAACAGTGTGTGTATGTAACTGTACGTGCACTTTTTACTAACTCTGTGCGTAACTATGCTTTTTATTAACAATGTGCATAACTCTGTGTGTGACGAACTGCATGCGTGCAACTCTGCGTGTAACTATTTCATTTACTAGTAACGTGCGTGCGTAATTGTGCCTTATTATTAACTGTGTGCGTAGCTCTGTGTTTAATTAACAGTGCGCGTGTATTTCTGTGTATATCTCTGTCTTTTGCTAACAGTGTGTGTATCTCTGTGAGCATTATTTTACTGACTCTGTGTGTAACTTCCCTTTTTAGTAGCAGGGTGTCTAACTTTGTGTGTGCCTAACGAATGTGTGTAACTCTGTATGTGACTGTGTGTGTAACTACGTTTGAAACGATGTTATTTTTTCTAACAGGGCGTGTGTTACTCCGCTTTATTACTAACAGTGCGTATAACTTTGTGTCTATTTTTTACTAAATCTATGTATAATTAACAGTTTGTGTGTAATTCTGTGTGTAACTCTGTGCGTACTTTTTAATAACTCTGTGTGTAACTTTGTCTTTTTACTAACAGTGTGTATAACTCTGTGTATAACTTTGTGTGGCCTAGTAAGTTTAATGCTAATCGTACTGCATTCTGTAGAAAGCATTCTTTTGTACATAAGAATAACATATTTCAATTTCAGTAAGATTTGTTCTAAGTAAAGTTATTAATATTTGGTTTGTGAAAATACCTCTCATAGAACGAATGTTTTGGAATGCTTTTAGGTGTCCCTGTACACAAACCAGTGGGGATATTTACTCCATTTTCTTTAACAAACATCTGATAGCGAACTTGAATAACACATTTCAATTTCATGGAAATTTGTGTAAAATAAAAGAATTAAAATATTGTTCCTAAAAATATCTTTCTTAGAATACAGGGCTTTGGAATACTTTCGGTGTATCTGTACACAAGCTAGTGGAAATATTCACTCCATTTTCAAAAGGGAACATCCGATAGGGAATTGAATATCATATATTAGTCTCAAGAAATTCCATTATTTACGGTAGATAGAGCGCGGACAGACAAACAGACAGACAGACAGAAGTCATTAACACTTTTCAACCTTGATGGAAAGTGTTAAAAACATTTAGAAAGTGATAAAAACGTTTAATATAAAGGAAAATGCTTTTCCCGCAAATTTCCAATAATACCCTTTAATATAACTGAATATTTTTGTGTGGACCAGTAAATCTAATTCTAATATTACTGTATTCTATGAAAAGCATTCTCTTGTGCATATGAATTACATATTTTAATTTTATTAAGATTTGTGCTTTGGTTGATAGAAATACCTCTAATAGAACGCAATGCTCTGGATAATTTTAGGATTCCCTGTATACAAACCAGTGGTGGTTTTTACTCTATTTTGAATGGGTAAATTCCGATAGGGGTCTTGAATAACATATTTCGATTTCATTAAGTCTTGTGTAAATTAATGGTATTAAAATATGGTTCATAAAAATATCTCTCTTAGAACACAATACTATGAAATACTTTTTGGTGTCCCTGTACACTTACCAGTAGAGGTATGCAGTCCATTTTCATAAGCGAACATCCAATAGTGAATTTGAATAACATATATCAGCTTCAAGAAATTCAGTGAATATTTGCGAGAGTTAGAGCGTGGACAGGCAGACGGACAGACAGACGGACAGACAAACATAAGTTATTAACAATTTTCAACCTTGTTGGAAAGTGTTAAAAAGGAAAAATGTGTGTAAACTTATCTTTAAATATCGACTATAAGACTCTCCACATTTAAGGGATAAAATTTGTCGCATTTAGAATAATGTTGTACAATAAACGTTAAATGCGAAAAAAAAAAATTTAACCTCTCTAATTATAAATGTGTAGTATTTTCTTCAACTTGCTTCTAGTAGTTGTAAACGGTATTCAAGGACATGACGTAACAGTGATTATTTGACATTCAAATACAAAAGGATAAAATTACAGTTGATATTTTGAGATATTTCATGACAATTAGGGAAAGACGGGGGGAAATCATAATGGACAACGTGTATAGAAAGAGAAAATTCTACTAAATTAAAACTTTAAAATTTAATGAAAAGTTTCGCGAACCATTCTTGAAATGTGTATGCTCCATTATGATGCATAAGTATGCGATTTATGCATTTATATTTTCTGAAGAAGTACATTGTCGCATTTATGGGTTATCGCATTTAGACACAATGACATTACTATTTCAAGAGGCATAAAAATAGGACACAATCTAGTATTTTAATAGATTTAAAGTTGAAAATTTTCTTGATTAAAAATGCAACAATAAATTTAGTTCATTTTTAATGAATGATAATAATAATTATTTTGATTATCATTGATTTTCTAAACACGTAAGGTATACACATATTTCAATACCTTTATAATTCACTACAATTGGTTCCGTGGTTCAGATAAAATTATTTATCAGATAATTTTCATGTTTCGTGATATGGAGTTAAAATACATTTAATGAAATTGGATATTTAAAAAATGTTTATATATCACTCCTTCTCAAAAATTTAGCAAAATTTATAAGGAATATATTTTTTTCTATTTAAAAATTTCCCACTACATAAAATAATCTTAACGTTTTCGTATGTAACAACAAGAACATGTATGTGAACAAGAAAAAAAAATTCATAAAATTAAGTGTTTGCATCCATTTGGAACCATTTAAAAAGCGAAATGATTCTGTAGTTATAGCAAATGTTATAGACCTTGTACTATATTTCGATGTAATTTTGTAATATCATATCAAATGTCATGTCGAGTAAGAAAGAGGTGATAATCAATTATTTTAAAACTTAAAAAAAAAAATCATCATTTATGATATAGAGAGATGTCAATGAAATTTAGCCCTATAATCAGAGAAATGAAAAAGGCACCTTAAATATTGTAACTGTAATCGTATTACAAATATTACATTATATATTTTATTAAATATCAGCGTATGTATGAAATTTTAAAGTGTAAAAAGTTACGCTGAAAAAAAGTTAAAGCTCGAATGTTAAGAAAAATATTTTTTGTATAACTTCATAAACAATTAAATATCGTATTTCTTGTTAAAGCTCTGTGAAAGTTTGAAAAGATATATGCAAAATACTAAAGTGATTTTTCATTTATAAAATTAATTTCCTTTATTAACGGAATATTTTGAAATATAGGATCAAAATTTGACAGATTTTCCAATTTCAAGATTCGTCAGATATATTTATTACTCACAGGGGTTTGCATTTGAATATGCTGTTAGAGACACTTGTAAAAATGAAATATTTATATATTGACGGCTCCGATATTTTAAATGTGAGTAATTTGAATTTTGACATTCATAGTTTTCAAAACATTAAGTGGTTTAAAAAATTTAGTTATAAAGCAACTTATAAAAATACAGTTACTTTCGTGTTACTTATTTCAAAAAAAAATTTTTGTAATTACAATTGTTCATTGGTTTTATGAAATTCGGAAGTTTTTTCTACGCTTTATGTAATATAAATTTTCTTCTGAATGTAAAATCGCTTAAGATTTACTGTTAACTTTAGTACTCTTGTATCCTCTGGATGTAGGCATATGTAAATAACAGTAACGAACACTCAAAAGGTGATAATCTGTGTTTCAGTTACGAATCCTTTATTCAACTTAATTTAAAATCTTACATGTAATGCAAAACATTTGCAGTAATAGTTAAATATTTTAGTTTTCTGATAATAAACTAAAATAATTATTTAGATTAAAAAAAAAATCTTATTACTTTTTCTTATTTTATTATATTATATGTAGTAATAAAGTAGATTTCATCATAAAATTTTCATTTACAATAAAATGAAAAATAAAAAATAAAAAAACACTCAGCGTATGGGGGCTGTTTATAATATATATAATGAAAACCTTTTCAGATATTTTAGTAGATGAAACCCAGTATCACATGAAGAACTACATATATATATATATATATATATATATATATATATGTTTATATTTGTTTTCTCTATGACTTAAAAAATACTGAAACAACTGAAAAAATTGGAAATCGACTTACCTTTTGAAATATTCTGAAAGAGTTTATTGGCCAACTTTATGCATCAAATTGTTTCAAAATCACTGCAATTTCATAATATTAAAATCCAGCGAAAATTGCACTTATGAACCGATTTGTTTAAATATCAGTATGTACAGTTGAAAATAAATAATGCAACACTCTACATAACTTTGTTCTAATCGGTGCATAAAAATGTAATAGGTATCATTGGAAGGGGAAATATGAATACTTTTAGAAAATGAAGCGGACTTTTGAATTGGGGTTCGTCTACATACTAAAACGCGCACCATCTTTGATTTTTTCAATAGTAATGCCCTATTTTTCTTTTATATTTGAATTCTTGGGGTCTCGGCAATGCAAAATTATGACCTATATTAACTTTTGCATAAAATGAATCCTAATGCTGAAAAATACAGGTGTTCAAATTTGCAGCTCATTGCGGTTATAAATAAATCTTTCTTTTGGAGCGGCTTAGGGGGGTCGTATCTTATGAAGTTTTACATGAGATAACGGAGAAAATCTTTAAAAATAAAAGAGAAATTTAGACAAAATATTTTACATTTTTATTTACGGGTCAAATTATATACAGCAACAACGACAAACGCTATGAAATGAAACAAAAAAGATAATTTTTAGACATTACTGATGCAAAAACAAAAGTCCTTTTTTCTATAGTAAACAAACCCCGCCTATCATCTTTCTTCTAAAACAAAACAATAATAAAAAAGAGAAGAAAATGTGGCTCCACATATTCGTGTTATACTCTTTAATTTCCGTTGCAAAAATATACGCAAATGGTAATAACCCTATCGATTACTGGTGATAGATTTTAATTCCTTTAAAAAACACTAGAATAGAAAAATCAACTAAGTAGGTGAAGCTTAATGCTTAAACTAGAAAAATAGCTGGAACGTAAAAATTGTCTGTTTAAAGAACGAATGGAATTGGAATGCAAGTCAGACTTGTTAAATCGCTTCTTAACTACCATGGTAGTTAAAGGGTTAATCATTTATTTCCTATATTGCTTCATCTTCTTCTTCTTCTTCTTTTTTTTTTTTTTTTTTTTTTTTTTTAAGCTGGGGGGAGTGGTTGATTATAATTTTAAGAATACTTTAGTCTTTGAAGTTACTTTTATAAATATATTTTAATTAAGAAACAATATTTTCATAGAAGTTACAAAACATATCGTACAGTTTCAAAGAGTTAAACTTTCCAAAAATTGATGAGTACGATAAATATAGTATAATGTTTACTTCATGATACCTCACAATAATTTATCTGAAAAGGTTTATTTTATGCGTTGTTGCAGTTATAACTGTTGCCAGATTGTGCTACTTTTTTATTCAATAGTCACAAATAAATTTGTGAAGTGGTATTTGATATATAAAACAGACGATTAATCTCCGAAGTGATTAGGCAACCGTTACCTTTGAAAATTTGAGATGGATATCGAATAAATAGTCACAAAATCTAGCAACACTGATAGATATATATAGCTATATTATTTCATTTCGTATATTATGTCATACCTACAAAATAAAGTGAAAGAAAATTTAAGCTTTATTGGTGATCAGTATAGCCACACTTTTTAATTAAAAAATATCGCACATTTTTCTAAGAACATTAACTGACGAATCTTAAGTGTAATAAATTTAAATATATCTAAGATGTATTATTTAATAAAATATTTAAATACGTACTAAAAAATCGGGATATAAAAATCAGTACGCATCTAAAAATCAGGGATAACCAAAGTGTTTCAAAAATCATTCATTTTTATTATTACCTTTTTCTTGAAATGTTTCCGGTGTAAAACAATAAAATTTTGTCTAATTCTTATACGATCTTACTTTTATTTTTCTATATTTATAAATAACCCCCTAACACATTTTTGGTTATAAATTTACGAATACTTAAGATAAAGCATACGAACTGTATACATTTTCCTCCGTGCCAGACTCTCAGAAATTCAAATATGAAGTCAAAAATGGGCGTTGCTATTGAAAAAGTCAAAGTTGGCACTCATTTCAATATGTGGATTACCCCTAATTCAAAATTTCACATCATTTTCGAAAAGTGCACTTAATTTCCAGCTGAATGACGTCTATTAGATTTTTCTGCGTCAATTAATAACGAAATTACAGCCAGTGTTGCATTTTACTTTCCGACTGTAGAAAATTTATATCAAAGTGTTAACTAAATTTAACAGTTAACTTAATTTGCCATCTTGTTGCAAAATTATCAACTACTAGAAATTTTATGGTGATATGAAAATCGCATTTATGAACCAATTTGCATAATTCCGTAAGTGCATAGCCAATTTAAAATCTCAACAAAGTTTATTAATCTGCTTCATCCACAGACCTCTTTCTAAATATGGAGTTTAAAATAAGTAAATCAACCTGAATTCTTCCAAATGATCTGCAACTACTTTTTTTTCCCCAAGTTTGTTATGATTTGTGCTCTTTATACGAGTGTCATGCAGATGACTGTTTTTCGTATTTGGTCACTAGCTTCAAAATTCCCAATTCAGAATTCTCTTCTACCTCCAGTTCATTAAGCGAATTCATTCACATCATTTTCATATTATTGTAACTTATAATGAGATTTGGGTATCTCACATCACTTAGAGAGCAAGCTCCAATCACTTAAATACCATCATCCCTCTCTCTCTCTCTCTCTCACACACACACACACAAAAAAAAAAAAAAAAAAGATTTTAAATACTGGTTGACCTGCTATTTTTAGAAAATCTGTTTATTTTTCTAAAGATTTTTTTTTTTTTTTGTGATAAATAACAAAAGCCGTTTAAGCGATTGGTACTTACTCTCTGGGATTATGTGAGACAACCATGTCTCATCATCTGTGACAATGTAATCAAGAAAGACCTGAATGAACTGACTTAAGAAATGGCGGAAGAGAAGTCTAATATGGGAATTTTTATGTCCGTGATTAGATACGACAAATGTTTAAATGAGGAGCAAACATTCAAACCGTATATAAAAAAAGAGTTAGTGTTTTTCTTTATAAAATAGTATGTCTACATATCTTCCTAGTAACTAGTAACACATCTAAACAAACGATAATTAGGTTTTAAGTTTAATTTATTAGCTTTTGTGTCTTCTGAAAATTTTTATTCGAAGGAGAAAACTTGGTTTGCTCTCAATTGCAGTAGGTGATAATAAAAAGAAGAAAGTTGAGCATTAGGTATGTAATTGTCCTTGCCAACAAGTGGTGCCTTTTTTAATTTTTCTGGATAACTTTCGTAAAATACATATATTTTCGATGTTCTTTATCTTTTATATCTTATGATTTAAATGCATATGTTTAACTTTTCCTATACATGCATTTTTCTATATAATCATAAGAAATACATTGTTACCAAGCAATAAAGAAATTTTGCTTTCGTAATCGAATGTCGACAGGAAATTAATTTACGATGATAGTTACCCATTTTCATTATATATTTTGGCAATGATGATTAACGATATAATGCTTTATTCGAAATATATACGTAATATTTAGTTACTGTAGATATGATATATTGTCAAAAATAGCTTAATAAATCTTCAGCGAACATTCTTCATCCTTTCAAACACAATATCCCTTTTTTATATAATTCATTCATTATCATTGATCTAATTTGGAATTTCTCATTTCCTTTTGAAAGTACAGTATTGAATGAAGGCATAAACTGATGATTACTCTTTACAAAAATTTTATTAGCCTGAAGTCCTTGATAGTCCATTCTCTTTGACTTATAAGAACATATATTTTTTATAATTATTATTTTATACAAATAATTACATACTTTTATATATAAAACCTCATTAATTTAGCAATTTAAGTAATAATGAATTTTTGATATTTTTTAATAATAATAATAAATTTTAGATTTTCTGATATCAGATGATATGTTAACCGGTCTTGATAGGGCTTCGGATAGAGAGAATGAAAAACAGTGAAAATTGAAAGTACCTGATAACACTGCTCGCCATGCAAAACGGCCCCAACACCATTTTTGCAAATTCTTATGTAAAATGACCGCCTGAAACCGAATACGACGCCCATTTTGCCCTATACCCACCGTTTTTTAAAGACGTCCTTCTATTTTTATCACTTTTCGGCTATAAATTTGATTTGTAGGGAGAGAAAGAATTATTTTAACTGTTAAATATCTTCTGAGGAGCTACAGAGTTGGAAAATTCGGAAACATGATTATTAGCAGCAATGGGTAAAATTTACGGAGGTGGGGATTTGACACTGAAATTATGTAATAAATTTACGATATTTTTTAATCAATTATTATTATTATTTATTAAACATTATATATATATTTTTAAATTTTTTAAGCGATAAAATAATAATTTCTATTCTCCAAATCAAATTCATGGCCATAAAATTACGGAACAGTGACAAAAATTGTGGGAGGGTTGACGTCCCGAGAAAAAGGTGGGTGATTGGGCCAAATGGGGGTCATAATCGGGTTCAGGAGGTCATTTTACATAAAAATCAGCAAAAATGGTATCAAGGCTCTTTTTTTTTTTTTTTTTTTTTTTTCAGCGCAGTGTAATTTAAAGTGTCGTAGAAAAACTAAATGTTTTGTATGCTTTTTCCAGCATTTGGAGTTAGAAATTTTGTTTCTGTAAGAATTAGTGATATACAGGGTGTTTATATTGTCCCGGACCCATTTTGATCTTTAATAACTCATAAAATAATAAAGATAGATTAAAATTAATAACATAAATGGTTAGATAGACTCAAAAAGTTTCATGACCCTAAGTCAATGAACTTCCACGTGTGCCCCCTTCGTCGCACGAAGAATATCAAGTCGATAGTCAATTTCACGCCAGGTGGGGGCAAGCATGTCTGAATTAACCACATGCATCTGAAATTAACCACACGCGCAGACGATATAGACAAAAGTAAATGTATTCAAACCTGATAAGAAAATATATGAGTTATTTCATCAATAAATGCCGTAAGATTGTTTATATATTCATTATTTTATGAGTTATTAAAGATCAAAGTGGGTCCGGGACTTTATAAACACACTATATTTTGCAAATCTTTTTTTGAGAAAAAATGTATTTATATGACTTGCTACGAGTATCTTTAGCATGATGAACCAATTGCAAAATCAGCAAAATGCCCTTGGAGACAAACTAAAGGTGGTGGCGGTGGTGGTACATGGTTTGAATCAGATTGTCTACACTTCGAACTACGTGTGGTGGGATGTCCAACATGATCGCATTCGTAAAAGTCGTTACCACGTATTTACACGAGCTTTTTGAAAAAACAAGGAAAACTTAGGATGGTTACTGTGATGAACAAAGCCTGGAATGAAAAACAGTACTATATGTCTACCATCTTAGGCAACAGAACCTTTCGGACACTGGTGGAACAGCTGTATGCAGGTATACATTAACGATTAATATAAGAAATTGACAGTTACTATTTGCAAGAATCTTATTAGTTTATTTTCTTTAATTGTATATATATATATATATATTTTTTTTTTTTTTCTCTTTAAATTACAAGATTCTACATTTTTTTTTTTTTTTTTTAACACTCACATGAATAATTGCATTTTTTTTTTTCAACATAAAATTTTACAAATTTAGTAGTTTAATTTAAGTAGTGATCATTTTTAGAATTTCATAAAAAAATCATATATGCTAACCGATCCTGGAAGGAGGTCTATTAACAAGAATGAAAAAACCGTGAAAATAGAAAGGATCTATAATTTAAACTGTTGAAGAAAATAATTCGTTATATGATTTTTTTCCCAAATAATTTCATTTATGTATTTTGTTGATGCAAAGTTTATTAATATGTGCAGAAAAAGTTCTTTCTATGTGCCGCATGAATTTGTTAAAACTTGCTAGGAATATTTGTAATAAAGAAATTTATTTGCAAAATCGATAAAATATACTTCAAGAAATATTAAAGAGCATTACTTGCTGAAATGAACTTTGTATTTCTCGTATATGGTCTGTGAATAAATCATAACGCAATATATTTTACTATTCGTTTAAAAGACTGATGAATCGTTTCAAAACTACTACATAAAAATGGATGGTTATCAGTCATTAAACGGTCTCTGCAGTTCTGAAAATTTCGTTATTTTTCTATAATTATGTTTTTCAAACCCTATCTGATTTTGAAATACTGCATGATATTCCTATGATTTGAATTAGATTTTACACGTTAGAAAAGAATGACTTTCAGAAATCACAACTAAATTTTAAATTAACACATGGCAATTTTTTAACGGTATGTATAACAACATGTAATGACATTTTCATATAAAAATTGCATTTGTAAAATTATTCAGAATTAGCATTTTAAATGATTAAGTATTTAGTGTAAACATTTACATATTCTTACTACTAAAATAAATGCTGAATACTGATACAGGAATTTGTTCATTAATGTTCATAGCATTAACAGTAAAATATACGGACAGAACTCAAATAATATTTGATAGAATGGAGTTGAAGGTTGTATTTACCAACTATGAGAAAAACACCAGAGACGGGAATCGAACCCCGGGCTTTCCACTTAACGCGCGGATGCTCTAACCACTGAGTTACCCTGGCTGATAACTAGCTCGGCACTTCTCACATAATTAACATTGGCAAGGTCACCGAGTCTGCATTAAAGCAGCTATATCAAGTGGCAAATTTGAATATGGCATAACTACAAACGGCCACGAAATTTCAATTCAGAAATTTAATAGAAATTTTAATAGAAATTTCAGAAATTCTGTTCAAAAATTTAAAGAAATTGAGTTCTATTCAGAAATTGAATTCAACTGAGATATTTAATAAAAATTTCAGAAATTAAATTTCAGAATAGAACTCAAATAATCGATGAGTAAGTCTATTAAAATCATTATTAGAAAAAAGGACATCATAAAACAAAATAAAACACATATCTGATGTGAAATAATAGAAGAAATAAAACGGATGAAAATTGAAAAATACTGAATAAAGCATTAATTTTTCTTAATGTTATTTTCTTTTTAATTTGAGTGTGCTAATATAATGAAAATTCTTTTAAAATAAAAGGAAAAGACCAAATATAATTTAAGTCTTCCCATGTTTTCTGTTGTAAAATTTCTAATGAATTTTTGTCATAAAAGTAAAAAGAAAATAATCCAAATATATATATATATATATTCTTTTTTTCTTTCTTTTTCTTATTTTTTTAATTTTCATTACCCGACTACCACATATAATGGAAATATTATATTCGGTCAAACATTTCGATATCGAGTTCCTCTTGATTTACAAGTTTCAATAAAAATAAGGGGGGGGGGGTGTAGATATATTTATGAGTGCGTTTGTGTGTATGTTAAAGGTGAAGGATCATTTTTTAATTAAAAATAAAAATAAACCATAAACAAATTAAAATTATATATGTAAATCTTATTAAATTTTTCGCATATTCGGAAGGATAAAAATATGTATTTCTTTTCCTTTTCTTTTTCCTTTCCTTTCTTTCTTTTCTTTTTCTTTTTTTCTTTCTTTTTTTTCCAATATTTCACGAGTGTGAATCGAATATTGGCAATTATGGATTTTTCATTCAGCAGTAAAAAGAATTATGTTCACACTGAACATTACATTACTTCATTTCTTTTAAAGCTTCCATGATTAATCTTCTATATTATGTTACATACAAAGCTATCAGACTGAAAGTAGTAACAAAATTCATACTAGAATGTAGGAAACATTTTTTTCTTCTATCAAATTTTAAGCTGTCAAATTTATAGTTTCTGGATTGACAAATGAATACAAATTTTACCGAAAAAACAGAAAATTAAAAAACTTAAAGGCTTTTTTCTACAAGAGACGTGAATTATGAAATATTCAAAACGTTTACATTCTTTATCACCATGTAAAATGCATAAACAGGAAATACATTTTTACATATTTTAAAAGGGTAAATATTTTTTAATTTACGTATTACCGAAAAAAAAGACATTTTTAAGAACATATGTGATAAAAAAAAAAAAAAAAAAAAATGTATTGGTAATTTGAACATCTCAAATCTCACGGTACTGATGTAAGGGAAAAAAATCTTATTTTTAATATTGCAAAGTTTTTTTTTTTTTTTTTTTATGGAATTAATTGTTTGGGAATTTTATGATACGATATTTTAAATTTTATATAAGACTGCACTTTTTGACTCATTATAGGTGGAACGCATAAATAGGAGCAGTATATATATATACATATGATGAAAAAAAAATAAAGTAAATAAATAACTCTGCGATAGTGGGCAATTATTATTCTAGCCAAAATTGGAAACAATTATAACTTAAAGATTTCAAAAAGTAGAGCAAAGTTGATGGCTTTTGAAGGTAAATAACCCACAAGAACAAAGATCATCTTAGAAAATAAACCAATTGAGCAAATACCACATTTGAATTATTTAGGATGTGACATATTTTATAATTACGACAATGATATCCAAAACAAGCTAAATAATTTCCAATGCATCTGCGGGACTATAAGAAGAACGTTAAGAAATGCAAGAAAAAGTACCAGAATAAAATTTTCCAAGACAATGGAGATACTATCACTTCTATATGGAAGCGAGACTTGGAAGTTCAAAAAGTGTTATGGAAGAGAAATACACTCTTTAGAGATGAAATTTCTAAGGAGTGTGAAGGGTTGTTCTAGAATGGATAGAATACGAAATGGTATTATCAGGAAGAAAGTAAAAATTAAGCCAATAATACATACTATAATTAGCTACAGAAGTATGTAGCGAGAACATTTAGAACGAATGGGAACTGACCGTATACCAAAGGCAGCTCTGGAATATAGACCAAAGAGGAGAAGGGACAGAGGAAGGCCATGTAAAAGATGGATTGAGGCCGAAGCAGGCTTGTGATCTTCAGCCGTGTTGAAGAAGGAGATGATGATGATGATGAAATAAATAAGATAAAATAAATAATACGTAATGTCCAAAAAATATGTTATCCTATTAAAACATCAAAAACGTTTTATTTTGCTAACTACCTAAAACTCTTATATATACATATATATATGTATATATGTATATAATTAAGGGATATAATTTTTTATACTCTTAAATCACCTTTTATGTTATAGTTTTATATAAAGATGTTTGTTCCTTCAGCATTCCTAATAAGTTGAGAAAGTCATAATTGTACAAAAAAAAAAAAAATGTACTTGATGTTTAAATGCTTTTATACACAAGATAAAACTGTTATAAGAAAGATTCAATTAAAAAAAAAGGTACATTTAGAATAAAATGTAGAGCTTTAATGAATGAAAGGTTCCCTGGATATTTGTTAAAGATTAGATAATAATTAACGTAATTAGAGTATATATTTATAAAATTTCATTGGAAAAATAATAAAATTAAACAGATTTGCGACAGATGTCTGACATTTTAAAAATGTAATACAATACCCGACAATTGTCTAGTAAATTAATGGCGTTTTTGTAATTAGCGAAAAAAGAAAGTTGCATTCACACAAATTTTTATCGCATAAAAACTAAGAAATTACTGACTCTCTAATTCCTCTAGCCTGGCTCTCTCATATATATGTGTGTATCCGTGTGTGTATATATATGTATGAATATGCATATGTATGTATCTATCAATCTATAGATATATAGATAGATAGATAATTTTGGAACAGTGAACGAAAAAAAAAATCATTTAGATATTTATTTTCTGTCTATTTCCATATCATTAATGAAATCTTGAAAAATATGTGCAAAAGCTGACTTCGATTTATCCATCTGAATGTTCGTCTATCTGTTTCTGCCTACACTCCACACTGAAAAATAAAAAAGAAATCGGAACGCTCTTTGCAAACTTTGCGCAATTTGCTGATCAATATTTTATCCATTTTATAATTAAAAGTAGTATTTAAATACTGAACTCGAGATTTTTTTTTTTTTTTTTTTTCAACTTCACAACCTATTCCAAACATATGAGCGTTTCCGATATATGTTTAGCTTTACCAAATGTTTTCCTGCGCACATCTTTTGATTATTATTTGAATATTTTCAAAACCACATGCATTTAAGTTTCACATAGTATCTTTGTATATGAAACTTTTACACATAAGACTGAAAAATCGTGCACTGAGACACACGAAATAGTTCCATAAAAACTGCATTTCGTGGATGGAATTTTACAAAATGTGTATTACCATATACAAAACTGAATCCAATCAAATTAACATACATTAATCACATGAAGAAAAGCATGTTTTACATAGGAAACAGTCTGCACGATATTAACGTTTTAGGTTCAGTGCCTGCAAACATACTCGGAAACATTTTAAGCTATAAGTTGAGAAGTTGGTAACTGCCAATTTAGCTTTTTTTTTATGTGTTTATGTTTACATTTCTTTAAAAGTATAGTACAGAATAATTTTATGTTCCATTTCTATTTTGTAAGGGGAAAAAATATGCGGGCGTGAACCCATACATACTGTTATAGTGATTTATCCTGTTAGTTTTGATGCAGAGTTAGTTTTACAAAAATTAAATCATTTTTGTAAAACTAAAATATTCAAACATTATTAATACTACATTTAAAATAAACAAGCGACAAATTTTGCTTCAGCAAAATAAACAAAGAAAGAAATTCTGGTAATTAAGAATTCGTTGTATTATTTCGTTATTTAAAGAAATAAATATTTTATTATAACGTAAATTTACTAAGTGCAAGACTGCCTGTTCTTCTGCTTAAAATTA
The DNA here is from genome assembly GCA_963930645.1 of Salticus scenicus. Classification (NCBI taxonomy): domain Eukaryota; kingdom Metazoa; phylum Arthropoda; class Arachnida; order Araneae; family Salticidae; genus Salticus; species Salticus scenicus. The sequence goes on from OZ005654.1 coordinate 307,348,012, forward strand.
AAACTAGTAAATATATATTTGCCCAAAACCCTTCATAAAATTTACAGAAATATTTATTTATGATACACTTATTTTTTGTTTTTTTCATTCAAGTATTTAAAAATATATTTTGTTCAAGTGTTTGTAATTATAAATTATTCTGATTTTTCTAATGCATATTTCTATTTAATTGTAAAATATATGCTTGCAATAAATTGTGAATTCGTAAAAGAATATTATGTTTAGGAAAATACGCGACGTTTTATGTCATTCTTAATGAACATTCCACTCATATGATTGTTTAAGGAGAAGAATATTTATTAACTAATGTAGTAAATACATGAATTCGATATAATCAATTCTTTTCCTTTCCCATTTTTGTTTATATATTGTTGAAATGTTTAAATATTTTCTAGATTATTATTATTATTATTATTTTGAGTATTCAAAATGCCTGCCATTTCGCTTTGCTTTTCCCGAATAATCATCCCTTGCCTCATAAAAATACACTATTAAAAAAAAAAAAAAATTAAAAAAATGTCTTTATAAATGCCACATACAGCTGAAAAATTTTATATGACAAATATTTCTTGCGTGATGAATGCGTTGATGTTGAAATTGATAGAGATTTTATCTTTCAGTAAAAATTAAAAAAAGATTCAGGTTATTCTGAAATAATCTGTAAAAAAAATGTAAAATAATATGTAAAAAATAAAGGAATCGAATTAAAGATGAGGTTTAATTTTTAAACGATAAAAATTTTAAATTTCTGCAACCCTTTCTAGTTACGTACAATTTAACTTTGTAATACACTCACCGCTTTTTTCTTCCTTTTTTAATATGTACTTTGAAAATCGTGAAACATTGAAAAATATATAACAATACAAAGTTTTTTAAAATGAATTTCAAACCTAAATTTTATGCTGTTTAAGAGATATAAACTATTTGACTGATACTATTATACAGACCTACAGGGTGCAGCTGGTTTCGGACAGTTTGAGTCGAGACTGTAGTGCCCATTCGAGTGAATGTGTTGTTAAAAAAGACTGGCATTCATATTTCGGTGTCTCCGAGTCGTTAACGTTAAATATCCATCATCGTAGGGCATTTTCGTACGTTTACGACCTTATCCTGGTCTTCGGTCTGCATGTGCTGTTTCCAAAAAGCAGTTCTAGATCATGGAAATTATACTTTGTGAAACTCCCGAGGCTTCTGCTACTTCGGCTTATGTTTGGCTCCCTCTAGCCGACCAAATATTTTCCAAGCTTCTGAATCTGTTAAATGACTTCTTTCGGATATCGCATTCACGGAAACAACGCACTAACTGTATGTCCATTATGTTCATTCTATATCTCTTTGTTTATCATTTAGTTAAAAGCCAAATCTCAATCACAGCCGATAAAGGGTCATTTTTTCATGTAAAAATTAAAATTTGTGTACTCCAAAATTTAAAAATGAGAAAAATTGCATTTGTGGGTGGCTCTCTTACTCCAATTTCACACACACACAGAGAGAGAGAGAGAGAAAAAAAAAAAAGCTTATACCGTTATTTATGTAATACTTACAATATCCTTTAATTACTTTCAGAAGTGTAGATTTAAATAGAAAAATTATATTTGTTAAAATCAAATTTATTAGAAAAGTTAAATAATATTCTACAATTATATATATTTGTTTAAAAAAAAACCTATAAGCTAATTAATGAGCTAATTATAAGCTAATTAATAAGCTAATCTGTAAGATATTTTTTTTTTTAAACAAAAATACAGGAAACAGATCATTAAAAGGGCAGACTATATTTGTCATAAAATGTGAACCACACTCCATTAATCAATTCTAAAATACAAGGTATCCCATTTTCATCTGGACTGAGATTAATGGTATTTCATACAAATCGATTTGCTGATATTTTGAACTTGATGATGTAATTGCTTAATAGAAATACACGTTGATCCAATAGTTTTTGTCTCTAGTGGTTCTACAGATCAAAAACCTCAAATTTTATTTTTATTACTCATTCTGATCAGTAATATTTATTAATTCTGTGTTCCAAGTTCTATATCCTGGATAAAAATACCTCATTTAAAACTGAAATATATCTTCCTGTTTAAAAGGAATTACTAATATTTGCTTTGTTTTAACCAATAAAAGTATAATAAAACCGAAGATAGACTTTCTGTAGATATCGCTTATAACATATATCATATCCGAATTATTTTGTGTAATGCTATAAACTAGTTCTTTGCACAACATATTCTGCAATAGGTGTGCTTATAAGAAAATTAATAATTCAATTATGTTGAATGCAGTATAAAAAAATTAAAATACATTTAAATCCCTCGGCCTCAATGTACCGAATATCTTTTATATGTCTCTATACATGATCGTAAATTGCTGTATATACGATAAAATGTACGATAATACAAATTTGTACCAAATTTTCAGTCAATCAGGTGATTTTTTGTAAGCAATTATTTCAGTACATACTAAATGAAAAACATTTGCAGATATTAAAATAATTTTAGGCTTTCATAGCGAAGCCTTATTAACGTTTCGCAAAAAACATTGTGTGTTCCTATTATTGCAAAAACCTCTTCCTGAATATGGGGTGGTAAATTCATTGATTGATGAGATAACAACGGTAATCATTTAAAGTAAGTTAATACTACACCATGTATTTTATGCAAAACAATTGAACGTTTGAAAATTTTACTAAACTATTTTAATATTTTTAAGTTTGCGAATAAAATGGTGATTATCGCATATCATACTGTGCTCTAATTTCACCGAATGTGTGTATCCTGACGGCTTTAAACTCCGTTAAAGACATTAGAGACCTAAATTCTTATTTTCTTTATTATGAAATATGTATGTAATTAGTGGGTCTAAAAGGTTTAACCAAGAAAAAGAAATTGACCTTCAAAAATTTTATATGCTAAAACATGAAGATTTTTAAAAATTTTAATACTCCTTCGTGAGTCTACGTATTTCGCCAGAAATGTTTTGAGCAAAATTAAAATTTATATCAAGATTTCATTGAATATAAAATTTTTAATGTTTGTCTTTTTAAAGGACCTTTCTTATTGCTATCCGCAATATGTCCTATTGAGGAGTTAACATATTGGCTTTTTTACAGCCATAAAATGTTTGTAAAAATGTAGTTCATAAAGTTAATTAAGATTTTTTAAATATTCTAAAATTTACTATTTTAAAAATTATATACAGTTATTTTTTTTTTTTTTAGTTGTCAATAAATTCAAGTTTTTTTTTTTTTTTTTTTTTTTTTTTTTTCTAAATAAATTTCTTTTTTGGATATAATTTATAAAAACATATGTGGAAAGCTTTAAAGCTATAAGTAAAAAAGACTTTTCCAAATATTGCTTTTTCCAAGTATTGCTTTATTGACTTTTTCCAAATATTGCTTTATTGCTTTTTTCCAAATATTGCTATATAAAAAAGGTTTTTCCAAATATTGCAGAAAGTGGCGAAAATTACATTTTAAGAAAAAAAAATGATGTTTGGAAATTCAATAAGTTCGATCGGATTATCAGTTACAAGTTTGCTGTTATCTCTTGTACGTAGAATAATAAATAAAACATTAAAATGTTTAAAATTGTTCTTATTTTAAAATTCATTTTCAAAAAGTCACGTTTTTGAAGGTAGAAACGTAATAGACTTCCTAAATCGACTGTGAATTTTGATATGGGACAAATATTACTTGTATTGATGTATATTAGCATTGCTTTTAAGTTCTAAAAGTACCAATAGTAAAGGTCTTCTGAACTACGTAACCTATAAAAAAGTATGAAATAAATTATAAACGTTTTCTATTTAAATCAATTCTGAAATTTAATTTTTTAAACCATAGTATTAGTAAAATATTAAATACCACCAATTTTTAAATCTCTGTTATGTTTAATAATATGTAATAAAAAATGAAATTAATTAATTTCTGGCTAAAAAAAAAAAAAAAAAAAAAAAAAAAAAAAAAAAAAAACAGAGAAATATACTAAGCCCACATTCTCCATTTTTTTTTCTTTTTTTTTCTATGATGTAAATCTTAAACTTATTCTAAGTATTCTGGAATGTGTTTTCAGAGAATGTTTCCAGCCGCTATGTAAATTCTTACAGTTTTGACAATGATGTATTATGTTTTCATAGAAAAAAAAATTTCTCGATTGACAAGCATATTTTTAAGTATTTTTATCTATTGTTTTGAGCAAAAAGGAAGTTTAATATTTTCATGTTGAGAACTTATTCATCATACATTTGGATAAAAACAAAATGTTCTTTTAAAAGATGCACATATGCAAAGTAAAGATTCTTTGCATACATTTTTCCTTTCACTGATAAACAAAAACAGTGTTTTGTGTTTATGATTAAAGGTCGTGAACACTGTATAAAAACGATTTTTTAAATTAAAATTTATGTATGAAAGGTCATATTTTCTGGCACATTTCATTTCAATTTGATAGTTTTGATTCTTGATCTCATACTCTAGATTGAGATTTCGATAAACTTCGAATTTTGTAACAATGTTATATTGATTTTATCGAATATTTTTCTTCCGTGTTTCAAAATACATTCAGTTTTTTTTAGATTTTGTTTATCTAATGGTTATTTTGACAAATAAAAAGCGATAAACCTCTTAAAGAAACCATTATATAATTGTATTGTGTTTTGCTAAATAAAATGTATTTTATTCCGATTTCTATATATAATATATTAATCTATTTCCAGTTCAAAAACTGCTGTCAAAGGCAGGCTGTAAGTAGTAAACAGGAATAAAATAATTCACACTGAATAAAATATTTTTATATCTGTATGGCGAGACAATTATTAGATTTATCGCTTTTGATTTGTCAATACAACCATTACATAAATGAAAAAAAAAAAAAAAAAAAAAAAAAAAAAAACTAAACAAATTTTAAAATATGAAACTGTACCTGAGGTATAATATTAAAATCGCAATGTTATATATATATATATATATATATATATATATATATATATATATATGGGGGGGGGGGTTATTGTAAATTAAAGCTAAAAGTGATAATTAATAATCAAAACTATCAAAAAGAACCAATTCATTGGAAGAATGTATCTCAGTGGTCACTACTTTGAATTCCGAAAAAAGTTTAACATAAATTTTTGTTTGATATTCCTGCAAAATAATACTATGAGTGCTTGCGAGGAAGATAGTTTAAAAAAAGGACAAATAATCTGAATTATAAGTAATGCTGTTTTGGATATCAAATTTGCAAACAAAATTCAATTACTTAAAAAAAAAAAAAAAAAAAAAAAAAAAAAAAAAAAAAAAAACTTGAAATAATACAAATATAACTATAAAAAGTATCACCAAAATAAACGCTTGCCTATAATGGATAACAGAAAAATTCTGGTCCTCAAAAAGATCACAACATTTAGGTAATAGATTTTGATTTTTTAAACAAGCAGTTATACAAAACAGTTTTAAATTATTATAGATTTAATAAAATATGAGCTGAAATTAGCCAGATTGGAAATTTTGGTATAAAATGGTTTGAGCCGCCCTTTTCTTCGTTTGAGGTGTAATTTTATTGGAATAGTAGTAAAATGCCAGTATTCAGATCTATCATAATTTGAAATGGTGCTATAGTTTTATTTTACTTTATTTTTATTTTAATATAATGAAATTCTATGTTATACTTTTATCGAATTTTTCTTTTTCTTCAATCTCTTTAACTGTAACTAATATATACTAATATATTATCTTATATATATATATTCTTTTATCTACAGGGTTATACCAAGTTGCTCAAATAAATCACTTAATTAAATTACTTCCTTAATACACCAAAAACATTTAAATTATGAATTATAAATAACAAAAAAATTAACATTTCTGCTTAGATCGTATAGGATATTTACTTTTACTTTTAATCCCTACAAACAACAAAAAAAGGTTAAGTTCGCGTTGTGTTCTTAAAACTTAACCTATTACTTATTAAATTTTTAGTCGCAATAACACGAGTTCAGAAAAATGGGTAAAACAATACCCGTAGACAGGAGTACAACAACTCATGTTTCTCTAGAAAAATAACTTCCAAACGTACATTTCACAAATAAAAAAAACACAGATACTAAACTTTGATTTTTACAATGCACAAATTTTAATTGAGCTAAAAAACTGTATTTTACTACATTATTTAAACAGGGTTATACAAATTATTTAGTCTATCAACATTAATTTATACTTAAGGAAAACGACGTCAGTAGTAATTACAAAAAAAAAAAAAAAAAAAAAAACTAGTACAAATAAGCTGTTATCTCTCACAGACCACAGTTATTAAATAAAGGCAACCAATCTTTGTTCTTCGGACAAACTCAGCTCTTAAAGAAAAATTGCTACGTGGTCTTTCGGGTAAGAGAAAGCTAATTTAACAAGCATACAATAGATACAATTAAGTGAATGTGAAAGGCAAAATAATATTTCAAAACTTACATGATTATTTTCTTTAGCTGGATCAGTCGGGTCGAGATGGGATTACTGAAGGAATGGAGGAAGGCGTCACACCAACACATCAATCAACTGGGGAGACAGAGCGTTACGCCATTTCACAAACTGCAGCAAGTCACCCTTTGCTTTCATCCTTCTTTCACTCAGAAAACGGTAGTCGTCTGTTTCATACTCATCAACACCCTTCCTTCAAGCACCAGGCGAAGGTAGCACCTCTTAACTTTCTCAACAATAATCAACCGGCATAGCTCGTCCTTTTAGAAACATTCCAAAATCACTACTTGCTTCCTCTGGCATTTTACAACTAACCGCACAGCACTATAGCTCGTCTCGAAAGAAGTCGCTTATCTTCACGACGTCACTACATTTTTATCAGACCACCACCAGATATCGAGAGAAAAAAAAATCCAGCCACCGGAGAGCAACAATCACATTCTACACACCACTTCCCAAACGAAAAGATAAGATCAGCCCTTCTTTTTTTTTCTCTGCTTTTTTAACCAAACCGGGAGGGAAAGCAGTCGCCCCGCCTTCCTCCCCCCATGATACGTCAGCAAACCCACTACGCCGAATCAGTGCGTAGCGACACCACGAGGTACAGCTCGTAACACGCCCCCCGTGACTCTCAAATGATAATTCCAGTACGGACGTCACAGAACGGGGTGAAAAGAGAAACCTACCTACAAAATTTTTCTTAACAGTTCACCATAAGTCTTCATACTATTTAACGTAATATCCGTTCAAAGTGTGTGGAATTATAAATACAGTCTTTTAGAACACAGTCTCTTGGAGTACATACAGTCTTGAGCATATGATATAAACAAGCAGTAAATACACCACTTTACATTTTTTTTTTTTTGATCAACCTTGCCTTCTGCTCATTACGCGGATAACACTTTGTATGGCTACCTACCAGTTGTGACTAGCCCCGAGATAATCTCTAATAATGCATACAAATTGAATGGCAAAAGGTACTACTGAAGTAAAAAAAAGCAATGAAATAAAAATTGTGCACCCAGAAATACATTAAAACCAAATACATCACAATAGATTATTTAGTAAGTGCACTTGCTGGCCCGATTGTACAATTTTTTTTTTTTTTTTTTCTACGTTTTTCTATTTTTACACTTATTTTTTTTTTTTTTTGTAACATTACTCGAGGACAGCCGAACCTTACTCATATACAGGGCAAAGGAGAAAATATAAAAAAACAAACTTTTGACCGCCTGCTCAACAGCTTTAGGGCCCAATATGTTCTTACCCCCCCCCCCCCCCCATAACCTTTTACACTAATATTTCCCACTGATAGCACCCTTTCGAAAGTATTAAGACTACTAGTTATACTACAAAAAAAAAAAAAAAATGATATGATAAAAAAAAATACTAACAAATATACAACTACAGTGGAGCACCGTTTATACGTTTTTCAAGGGACCATTCCTAAAAAACGTATAACTGAAGAAAACGTACAACTGAAAATTCGTTTTAACATTAATACACAATAAAGTATCATATTAATAATAAAAATCTTATCAATTTTCATGACTTTCTTTACATTTATTCGAATAAGCTATATTTTAATTATATTTAAAATATTTTTAAAAGGTTGAAGAAAAATTAAATAACAAAAATATAGAAATTCAGAAATTTTTTTCGAGATTTCGATTTTAACCTTTAAAGACAAAGCCTTTTGTTCTCTAAATGAAGATGACATTTTTGCAAACGATTAAAAGGAAGGAAAGAAAAATAAAAATGTTTCTCCAACCATAATGTCAAATAAACACAAGAAAATCTTCTACGGAAGTGAGTAATAAATCTTCAAGTTTACAAAATGCCTATAAAGTTGTGGGCTTTTTTCCTTTCATACCCCATTCCTGGAATCAATTAAAAGAGAAAGTGGGAGGTCTTCAAGTGGTCACTGGCTACTTGGCTTACCTCTGAAAATTTCTCTAACCCCCCTTCCCCCCAGGCTATCGATGCAAGACTTTGTTACCATAGTTCTAAGAAAAAATAATCGAAAAAAATACGAATAAAACATAAAGAGCATTCCTCTTTTTTTTTTTTTTTTTTTTTTTTTTTTTAATCCTGGAATGAAACTCAAACTTGGGATTCTACAAGGAGGTAAAAAAAAAAAAAAAAACGTATAAGTGAAATTAAGAATTTACTTGTGTCGTATAAACGAAATATTTTAACATTAGAATTCAATGGAATGATTTGGGACCGAAGTCGAAAAACGTATAAATGAGAAAAACGTATAAATGAGAAACGTATAAAAGGTGCGCCACTGTATTTACAAAAAAAAAAAAAAAATTATATTTACAACTTTTGCCTAATTCCCATTTCCTCACCTTTTTTCACACCATACCAAAAAAAAAAAAAAAAAAAAAAAAAAAGACATATATTTAAAAAAAAACTTTCTTTGGCAGGATCACTAACACACAAAATTTTAGTTAGTTTTTAACCGAATCTCTACCTCACAACAGCTACAAATTGAGTCTTAATTACTACTCCCTCAGTGCATAACATATGAGGTAAACAAAGATTTTTTTCTTTTGAAATTTACACAAGGTGCAATGTTCAAAATTTGCAACATGTATCCGAATCCGGAAATACTAAACTAAACTTTAGAAGATAAATATTAAAAGAAAATTTTGACATTTTTACACTCTTTTTTTTTTTTTTTTTTTCACATTTTTCTATTTTTATTATTTTTAACATTTAGACCTCAGTTTACTCCAAACTATCCGAATTTACCTCCATTACCCCTCATAAAAGGAACCAATATGCACTGAGAGACCCCACTATTTCATAACTAACTAAGTAACTACATGCAAAATTCTTTACCTCACTAAAATTCAATTTTAACTACCTAGTGCATAACAGGAACAGTTTCTAAGCTTTCATAATTTTTCTAGGAAAAATTCCAACTATTATTATTAATTTGCGAGATATTTGAATAGGGTTAAATGGAACATACAACATGGGCAGCTCGAAAAAAAAAATATCTGAATGTCTACAATTATCTGGTTCACTTTTCCATAAACCACAACTAATTTGAACTTTTCGCAACTTAAACTTTTCTTCGAAAAGAAAAAAAAAAAATTCATCATAATAATTCTTTAACACTAGCACTATATTGCTATCAACACTACCCAATATCCAGAGCATACCCCCCCCCCCCCCTCCAGTCAGTGAGAACTTTGTGAAGTATTAGTATACAAAACAATAATTCAACAATTTTAATTTTTAAGTTTAACCTAGCTGACATGCTTTATAAAGTAATTTTTTTTTTTTTTTTGTGCCAAACTTTTTAGAATTGTGACCTAACCCCATAGTGACAGTTATCTCAAAATGCAAACTAGAAGATCAAAAGACATTTCTAACACTATAGAAATTTTTAGCGCTCAATTAACCTAATAATGTTTTTAAACCCTTGACCGTCAAGGCCACAGCCAAACATTCAATTTCTTTTTTTTTTTTTTTTTAATTTACAAACAAAATTTACTTTTAACAACTTAATTTCCTAGCCAACACAAATACTGAGCAGAAAACAAGGTTATAACAAATATAGCACCATAGAAAGCAAAGTGGGAAGAAAAAAAAATTAACTTAAATTGAGTCATAAAATTTACATATAACAAACAGTAAACATGTGTACTAAATTTATGTCTGTAACATATATCAAATTGTTATTGTATTAAAGTCTTGTATTTAATTAATAACAATGTGTTGACAAATACCACTTCAATATGTTTTTAACCCCTAATGTATTTGGTTTGTAAATATGTGTATAAGCATGTATAAGCAATACAGTAATAATAAAGCATACCAACATATAAGAAGGATTTTTTTTTTTTTTTGAGAGAAAAACTTTAAAATATTTACACTTTATAAGTTAACTATATTTTTCAAAGTTTTGGCCTGTAAATTCGGCCATAAGTTGTCTTCAAAGAAACAAAATTTCAAAACCAATGAATTACTAATTCTCGAACTTCCAAATTTTTTGCCTTACACCGAAAAAAAAAATTTAACTACAAAAATCCTTCTTGTTATGACTCAATTTACCACACAAGTAACTTAAAAATATAATGCATATGCAAGTAAAAATATGAATATCAAAAGAAAAATTTAACGATATATAAACTTGATTTTGCACAAGAAAAATAGAGTATCACAAAAAATAATTGCAATTCATAGGCTGTAAGAAGAATTCTGCAGATTATTTAGCTTATTTATTTATTTTTTTCTTCAAATACACTTTTTAAAAAAATTTTGAATTTTACCAACATTCCTAAACCTTTCCAAAAAAATAAATTTACTGATTACAATTTCCCTCAAAAGAAATTATTTTTTTGCTCTTTTTTATCACAAATATTGATTACATTTGACAAAATTCTTCCTTCCAGCAAAATGTATACTATAAAATTTCATTTCACACAATACATAAAAGCAAATTTTTTTTAAATAAAAAAAACAACAACAACAAAAAAAAATTCCACAATGATTAAAATAGATATGTAAAGAAAAACTAAAATGGTCTCACCACCGGAAATATGCACAAGCAGATCATACTTAAAAATCGACAGTCCACTAATAAGATACAGGTCAAAGAGTGTTGGTCACCAAAACCATGGGTGTCTCCATAATAATAACATAGGTTAGGAGAAAGAAAAAAAATATATACTGAGTAGATTTGCCACAATACACAAAAGTACACACTAAAATAATTCATTTAATTATTAATACACCTTAAGACATAAGCGCGGCGCCAAAATTATACCGCTAGGGAAACAAATAATTACTCCTGACTACCAAATGGGCACGGGGCCAATTATCATAATTTGAAATGGTGCTATAGTTTTATTTTACTTTATTATTATTTTAATATAATGAAATTCTATGTTATACTTTTATCGAATTTTCTTTTTACTTCAATCTCTTTAACTGTAACTAATATATACTAATATATTATCTTATATATATATATTCTTTTATCTACAGGGTTATACCAAGTTGCTCAAATAAATCACTTAATTAAATTACTTCCTTAATACACCAAAAACATTTAAATTATGAATTATAAATAACAAAAAAATTAACATTTCTGCTTAGATCGTATAGGATATTTACTTTTACTTTTAATCCCTACAAACAACAAAAAAAGGTTAAGTTCGCGTTGTGTTCTTAAAACTTAACCTATTACTTATTAAATTTTTAGTCGCAATAACACGAGTTCAGAAAAATGGGTAAAACAATACCCGTAGACAGGAGTACAACAACTCATGTTTCTCTAGAAAAATAACTTCCAAACGTACATTTCACAAATAAAAAAAACACAGATACTAAACTTTGATTTTTACAATTCACAAATTTTAATTGAGCTAAAAAACTGTATTTTACTAAATTATTTAAACAGGGTTATACAAATTATTTAGTCTATCAACATTAATTTATACTTAAGGAAAACGACGTCAGTAGTAATTACAAAAAAAAAAAAAAAAAAAACTAGTACAAATAAGCTGTTATCTCTCACAGACCACAGTTATTAAATAAAGGCAACCAATCTTTGTTCTTCGGACAAACTCAGCTCTTAAAGAAAAATTGCTACGTGGTCTTTCGGGTAAGAGAAAGCTAATTTAACAAGCATACAATAGATACAATTAAGTGAAAGTGAAAGGCAAAATAATATTTCAAAACTTACATGATTATTTACTTTAGCTGGAACAGTCGGGTCGAGATGGGATTACTGAAGGAATGGAGGAAGGCGTCACACCAACACATCAATCAACTGGGGAGACAGAGCGTTACGCCATTTCACAAACTGCAGCAAGTCACCCTTTGCTTTCATCCTTCTTTCACTCAGAAAACGGTAGTCGTCTGTTTCATACTCATCAACACCCTTCCTTCAAGCACCAGGCGAAGGTAGCACCTCTTAACTTTCTCAACAATAATCAACCGGCATAGCTCGTCCTTTTAGAAACATTCCAAAATCACTACTTGCTTCCTCTGGCATTTTACAACTAACCGCACAGCACTATAGCTCGTCTCGAAAGAAGTCGCTTATCTTCACGACGTCACTACATTTTTATCAGACCACCACCAGATATCGAGAGAAAAAAAAATCCAGCCACCGGAGAGCAACAATCACATTCTACACACCACTTCCCAAACGAAAAGATAAGATCAGCCCTTTTTTTTTTTCTCTGCTTTTTTAACCAAACCGGGAGGGAAAGCAGTCGCCCCGCCTTCCTCCCCCCATGATACGTCAGAAAACCCACTACGCCGAATCAGTGCGTAGCGACACCACGAGGTACAGCTCGTAACACGCCCCCCGTGACTCTCAAATGATAATTCCAGTACGGACGTCACAGAACGGGGTGAAAAGAGAAACCTACCTACACAATTTTTCTTAACAGTTCACCATAAGTCTTCATACTATTTAACGTAATATCCGTTCAAAGTGTGTGGAATTATAAATACAGTCTTTTAGAACACAGTCTCTTGGAGTACATACAGTCTTGAGCATATGATATAAACAAGCAGTAAATACACCACTTTACATTTTTTTTTTTTTTTGATCAACCTTGCCTTCTGCTCATTACGCGGATAACACTTTGTATGGCTACCTACCAGTTGTGACTAGCCCCGAGATAATCTCTAATAATGCATACAAATTGTATGGCAAAAGGTACTACTGAAGTAAAAAAAAGCAATGAAATAAAAATTGTGCACCCAGAAATACATTAAAACCAAATATATCACAATAGATTATTTAGTAAGTGCACTTGCTGGCCCGATTGTACAATTTTTTTTTTTTTTTCTACGTTTTTCTATTTTTACACTTATTTTTTTTTTTTTTTGTAACATTACTCGAGGACAGCCGTACCTTACTCATATACAGGGCAAAGGAGAAAATATAAAAAAACAAACTTTTGACCGCCTGCTCAACAGCTTTAGGGCCCAATATGTTCTTACCCCCCCCCCCCCCCCCCATAACCTTTTACACTAATATTTCCCACTGATAGCACCCTTTCGAAAGTATTAAGACTACTAGTTATACTACAAAAAAAAAAAAAAAAAAAATGATATGATAAAAAAAAATACTAACAAATATACAACTATTTACAAAAAAAAAAAAATTATATTTACAACTTTTGCCTAATTCCCATTTCCTCACCTTTTTTCACACCATACCAAAAAAAAAAAAAAAAAAAAAAAAAAAAAAGACATATATTTAAAAAAAAACTTTCTTTGGCAGGATCACTAACACACAAAATTTTAGTTAGTTTTTAACCGAATCTCTACCTCACAACAGCTACAAATTGAGTCTTAATTACTACTCCCTCAGTGCATAACATATGAGGTAAACAAAGATTTTTTTCTTTTGAAATTTACACAAGGTGCAATGTTCAAAATTTGCAACATGTATCCGAATCCGGAAATACTAAACTAAACTTTAGAAGATAAATATTAAAAGAAAATTTTGACATTTTTACACTCTTTTTTTTTTTTTTTTTTTTTTTCACATTTTTCTATTTTTATTATTTTTAACATTTAGACCTCAGTTTACTCCAAACTATCCGAATTTACCTCCATTACCCCTCATAAAAGGAACCAATATGCACTGAGAGACCCCACTATTTCATAACTAACTAAGTAACTACATGCAAAATTCTTTACCTCACTAAAATTCAATTTTAACTACCTAGTGCATAACAGGAACAGTTTCTAAGCTTTCATAATTTTTCTAGGAAAAATTCCAACTATTATTATTAATTTGCGAGATATTTGAATAGGGTTAAATGGAACATACAACATGGGCAGCTCGAAAAAAAAAATATCTGAATGTCTACAATTATCTGGTTCACTTTTCCATAAACCACAACTAATTTGAACTTTTCGCAACTTAAACTTTTCTTCGAAAAGAAAAAAAAAAATTCATCATAATAATTCTTTAACACTAGCACTATATTGCTATCAACATTACCCAATATCCAGAGCATACCCCCCCCCCCTCCAGTCAGTGAGAACTTTGTGAAGTATTAGTATACAAAACAATAATTCAACAATTTTAATTTTTAAGTTTAACCTAGCTGACATGCTTTATAAAGTAATTTTTTTTTTTTTTTTTTTTTTTTTGCCAAACTTTTTAGAATTGTGACCTAACCCCATAGTGACAGTTATATCAAAATGCAAACTAGAAGATCAAAAGACATTTCTAACACTATAGAAATTTTTAGCGCTCAATTAACCTAATAATGTTTTTAAACCCTTGACCGTCAAGGCCACAGCCAAACATTCAATTTCTTTTTTTTTTTTTTTTTAATTTACAAACAAAATTTACTTTTAACAACTTAATTTCCTAGCCAACACAAATACTGAGCAGAAAACAAGGTTATAACAAATATAGCACCATAGAAAGCAAAGTGGGAAGAAAAAAAAATTAACTTAAATTGAGTCATAAAATTTACATATAACAAACAGTAAACATGTGTACTAAATTTATGTCTGTAACATATATCAAATTGTTATTGTATTAAAGTCTTGTATTTAATTAATAACAATGTGTTGACAAATACCACTTCAATATGTTTTTAACCCCTAATGTATTTGGTTTGTAAATATGTGTATAAGCATGTATAAGCAATACAGTAATAATAAAGCATACCAACATATAAGAAGGATTTTTTTTTTTTTTTGAGAGAAAAACTTTAAAATATTTACACTTTATAAGTTAACTATATTTTTCAAAGTTTTGGCCTGTAAATTCGGCCATAAGTTGTCTTCAAAGAAACAAAATTTCAAAACCAATGAATTACTAATTCTCGAACTTCCAAATTTTTTGCCTTACACCGAAAAAAAAAATTTAACTACAAAAATCCTTCTTGTTATGACTCAATTTACCACACAAGTAACTTAAAAATATAATGCATATGCAAGTAAAAATATGAATATCAAAAGAAAAATTTAACGATATATAAACTTGATTTTGCACAAGAAAAATAGAGTATCACAAAAAATAATTGCAATTCATAGGCTGTAAGAAGAATTCTGCAGATTATTTAGCTTATTTATTTATTTTTTTCTTCAAATACACTTTTTAAAAAAATTTTGAATTTTACCAATATTCCTAAACCTTTCCAAAAAAATAAATTTACTGATTACAATTTCCCTCAAAAGAAATTATTTTTTTGCTCTTTTTTATCACAAATATTGATTACATTTGACAAAATTCTTCCTTCCAGCAAAATGTATACTATAAAATTTCATTTCACACAATACATAAAAGCAAATTTTTTTTAAATAAAAAAAACAAAAAAAAAAAAAAAAAAATTCCACAATGATTAAAATAGATATGTAAAGAAAAACTAAAATGGTCTCACCACCGGAAATATGCACAAGCAGATCATACTTAAAAATCGACAGTCCACTAATAAGATACAGGTCAAAGAGTGTTGGTCACCAAAACCATGGGTGTCTCCATAATAATAACATAGGTTAGGAGAAAGAAAAAAAATATATACTGAGTAGATTTGCCACAATACACAAAAGTACACACTAAAATAATTCATTTAATTATTAATACACCTTAAGACATAAGCGCGGCGCCAAAATTATACCGCTAGGGAAACAAATAATTACTCCTGACTACCAAATGGGCACGGGGCCAATTATCATAATTTGAAATGGTGCTATAGTTTTATTTTACTTTATTATTATTTTAATATAATGAAATTCTATGTTATACTTTTATCGAATTTTCTTTTTACTTCAATCTCTTTAACTGTAACTAATATATTATCTTATATATATATATTCTTTTATCTACAGGGTTATACCAAATTGCTCAAATAAGTCACTTAATTAAATTACTTCCTTAATACACCAAAAACATTTAAATTATGAATTATAAATAACAAAACATTTAACATTTCTGCTTAGATCGTATAGGATATTTACTTTTACTTTTAATCCCTACAAACAACAAAAAAAGGTTAAGTTCGCGTTGTGTTCTTAAAACTTAATCTATTACTTATTAAATTTTTAGTCGCAATAACACGAGTTCAGAAAAATAGGTAAAACAATACCCGTAGACAGGAGTACAACAACTCATGTTTCTCTAGAAAAATAACTTCCAAACGTACATTTCACAAATAAAAAAAACACAGATACTAAACTTTGATTTTTACAATGCACAAATTTTAATTGAGCTAAAAAACTGTATTTTACTACATTATTTAAACAGGGCTATACAAACTATTTAGTCTATCAACATTAATTTATACTTAAGAAAAACGGCATCAGTAGTAATTACAAAAAAAACTAGTACAAATAAGCTGTTATACCTCACAGACCACAGTTATTAAATAAAAGCAACCAATCTTTGTTCTTCAGACAAACTCAGCTCTTAAAGAAAAATTGCTACGTGGTCTTTCGGGTAAGAGAAAGCTAATTTAACAAGCATACAATAGATACAATTAAGTGAATGTGAAAGGCAAAATAATATTTCAAAACTTACATGATTATTTTCTTTAGCTGGAACAGTTGGGTCGAGATGGAATTACTGAAGGAATGGAGGAAGGCGTCACACCAACACATCAATCAACTGGGGAGACAGAGCGTTACGCCATTTCACAAACTGCAGCAAGTCACCCTTTGCTTTCGTTTCGTCCTTTTTTCACTCAGAAAACGGTAGTCGTCTGTTTCATACTCATCAACACCCTTCCTTCAAGCACCAGGCGAAGGTAGCACCTCTTAACTTTCTCAAAAATAATCAACCGGCATAGCTCGTCCTTTTAGAAACATTCCAAAATCACCACTTGCTTCCTCTGGCATTTTACAACTAACCGCACAGCATTATAGCTCGTCTCGAAAGAAGTCGCTTATCTTCACGACGTCACTACATTTTTATCAGACCACCACCAGATATCGAGAGAAAAAAAAAATCCAGCCACCCGAGAGCAACAATCACATTCTACATACCACTTCCCAAACGAAAAGATAAGATCAGCCCTTCTTTTTTTTTCTCTGCTTTTTTAACCAAACCGGGAGGGAAAGCAGTCGCCCCGCCTTCCTCCCCCCATGATACGTCAGCAAACCCACTACGCCGAATCAGTGCGTAGCGACACCACGAGGTACAGCTCGTAACACGCCCCCCGTGACTCTCACATGATAATTCCAGTACTGACGTCACAGAACGGGGTGAAAAGAGAAACCTACCTACAACTACAGCTGATCGGTGTTGTTTTCCGAGAACTTGCCTCTCGCTTCACTCAGGTAAAGGGGAAAAAAAGAACAGGGGAAAAAGGAAGCTTTTGAATTTTCAGTCTTTCACTGACCGGGTGCAATACGGATATCGATTGCATTTCACAGCTGTTTTTCATGGCAAGTTCCAACCCATTTCTTTGTAAATTATAGCTGCTTAACACTCCCTTCCAGGATTAAGCATTTAGAATACGCATTAAAAATGATAAAAAAAAATTTTTTCAGAAAAATGAATGGTTTACTTTATAAAAAGAAACAAAGAATCTCCTATATCCTATTCATTGCCTGACCTGCTTAATCGCCTTACATTTTAGGGAGATACTTCTACATATTTTACAGAATAAATTCTGTTTACCCAAATCCCCAAATGGAATTCTTTACTGATCATACACACAAAGGATGCATTCCCACTAGGATTATCCATATACAAAATATTATTATTTTACTAAGCATTTTTCCACCTAGTATTCCTTAACATTTACATTTTTATCACCCCACCAGTTAAACTATTTGTTTAATTGGAAAAGAAAAAATTCTTAAAAAGGAAAAGTTAATCACAGCACAAAAGATTAATTATACCTGTTAAACTATTTATTTAATTGCGAAAGATAATTTCTTGAAAAACGAAAAAGTTAATCACAGCACCAAAGACTAAATATACGCTGTGATAGATCGGCGGTACTGGGCTGAAAAAGTTATTTTGTTCTTTTTAGTGCATTAAGAAAAGGGCATTTTTTTTTTTTTTTTAATAAGTGCTATTTTTTTTATTTTTGTAATATTTTTTAATTTTTTGTATTTTTGATTCGCTACCTAGATTAAAATCACTGTTGCTAAATTAAACTTCTTGGCGAAAAATGTTCGGTGGCAAAAACAAAAAAAATCGCCCCCGAGGATCTATAAATAAAACTGATTTTAATACAACAAATATTTGTATCGTAAAATACATTAGCACTTTATCAAAGTCTAAAAAAAAACATTAAGTGACAATGACGCCAATTTTTGTAAGATGCATAATTTATTTTTTTACAATTTTTTATTGTTCACGTTTAAATAAATGTATTTATTTTCCTGTCGGAAAAGGAAAAAAAAAAAAAAAAAAAAAAAAAAAAACGAACTCGTAAATTCTTTTGGCAACAATTAATTTATGGATAAAATTTAAATGGTTTTGCTATTATTAGCTTATTATTTTAAGATTTTTATTAATTAAAAGAAAACTAATCAATTATGTTAATTTTTTTTTGTATGTTAAATTGTAGTGTCACGCATGATTAATATTTTAGTGAAAACCCGAAGTCTGTATGTGGTCTGATTGCTGAGATTTAAACAAAAAGATGTTACACATTCGGACAAGCGCCGGTGACAGACAGAGCGGGTATGAAAAAAGGTCTTAATAAAAATAAAAATAAATTTTGAAGCAATTGTAACGATATAACTATTAATAAAAGCGTACTAATCGATAGAAAATAAAATATACTAAAACTTCAAGTAAAGCATTTTTTTTATATTTTTTTTTTAATAGTTATATTTCAGGGAAGGTCTAAAATGTAAAATAAATTTGGTTTAATAGGATTAATTCTTTCGATCTGCTGTTTTAAAAAAAGCTTTAAAAAATATTTCACTTAAATAAAATTATACAATATTGAACATTTTTTAGATTTTTAAGCATGCTTTTGCGTTTATTTTAGTTAAGCAGTTATGTTCTCATTGTAACACATTTCCGCAACTAATTTTTTTCACGGTGAACCCCTTAGAAAGATTCCCATGGAAGGCATCACTTGGTCCAGATACGTCGTGCAAGCAACTGGCCTCAGCCCGAACACAAACTTGCGGAAGGGAAAAATACCCACCTGTCCGTTTCTAAAACGCTTTAAATGTTTGAATTTAGTAGCTACCTTATTGGCTTCAAAAATCTCAACCTTGTTCTTCTCATAGACTCTTTGACGACTTTCTTCCGCCACTAAATCTGTGACTATTGTCAGAATTTTAAACTTCATATCCTCCCAACTTCATATTCTTTGTACTATAGTCAAAGTTATTAAAGAGGTACCTAAGAAATTCAAAGACAACATATTTTTTCAGTATTTCTTCACCGATTTCCCGGAGTTGGTCCCTTATGATACACATTCTAGCTGCTTAGACGTCAACGAATTCTTTTGGTTTAATTTTGCATGCGCAAAGTTCAGAGAACAGAGCCATATGCTTGTTATCAGAAGCATCTTTGGCTGTAAGACAACCAAAAATCATCTGCTTAAAGTTCTCATTTAAATTGAGAAAAATGGTTGTTAAAGCTGTATGAGCTCTAGCACGGTATTCGATTACCTTTTTCGAACTGGATTCCTTGTTTTGTAGTGAGACTCAGCGTCCTCTTCTGTGACGATAATCCAGATTCTCTTTGAAGGTCAAGATGAATTCTATGTCATGTGGCCGACTCACATATTTGGTGTAGTTTAGTTTAGCAATGTTATGCTGTGTGATCGAAGGCATGATGTCATTTTAGAAAAAAAAAAAAAAAAAAAAAAAAAGAAAAAAAAAAGACTAAGGCAAGAAGGGAAAAAAGAGAGGGTAGAAACTGCACTAAATTACAGCCCCTTGTTCGAAATACCCCGTCTTAAATTATTGTGTCTAAACTTTTCTTTCCGGTTTTTTTTTCTTTGTGCCGACTTACATTGCTTTATTTAAAAAGGCAAAGAAAAATTATTGTGTATAAACATATATATATATATAAGTACGGACGCTATGCGTATACACACTGTGAAAAATAGTTTCTCAAAAATGAGCAAAATTGTGTCAAAATAGCTCCAAACAAATATACCCGAACTTGAAAATACCATGTACTCATTTTTGAGAATACTGACATGCTCAAAAATGGATGACTATAGTGAATCCCAATATCTTAATCATAGAAATTCTAATTGGTGATGTACTTTTCCGTATTCCAGTATTTATTTACAAACTTTTGTATCAATATTTCATTACTTAAACTATAAATTATTGAAATTTTTCAATTTTCTTAATTAAAAAATACATTTTTTGTTAAAATGAAAAAAAAAAAATGTTTCTATTATTTAGAAATATCAATACAAACTTTTGAATAATTATATTATTATAAAACACGCCTGTTACATTTATGAATTATCGCATGTTTTCAAATTGATAGCTATTCATTTCCTAGTTTATTATAAATATGTCAAATTAAAAGAGGTTCTGTTACAGAATTTCTACATATTTAACAAAATAAATCTCTAAATTTTCTCTAAAATTCAACAATTTTGATAAAATTTTTCAAGTAACAATCTTATATTAACTTCAATATACAACGTTTGAATTGCTTGAATTTATTTGTTTTAAAGTTATTCTGATAAAAGCCATAGACAAAGATGTTAATAACATATAACACAGTCTAAAATGCACTTCCATGAGTTTCGAAGTTATATCCCACTATATTCTAGTTATTTTGTGTAGTCCTGTAAAGGAAAGATGGATGAATTTCATATCATATTCTACATGCTTTTATGCCTATAAAAAATATGTATTCATTTCATTTGGTTTAGTGTAGCCTATAGATGTTAAACTCAACTTATTTGCAACTTCCCCGTAAGCGTAATGTATTTGAATCCTCTTAGATGTCCCTGTACACGAACCATTTGCTTGATCTTAACGAACAGGTTAGTTTTTGATATTGGGAATCCTATCAAAACACTTGATCTATTTACTTTACCAATTTTCTGCAAATGTTCATGAATGGTAGACCACGACCGGTTAAGAATATTTGACAGTTTTCGATTATTTGAAACGGATTTGCTCCCACCTCCATCCATAACATGTCATTGTCTAAAGTTTCTTGTAATCCTGATCGAAACGAGTCAGGAAGATCAAATTTATTGAAATCAAACAATAGCAACCATCTTTGGCATTTAAAAAGGTTTAATGAATAAACATCCCAAATGATTTAGGTAGCAACTTTTGCATTGCTACCATTTCGAAACTCGAAAAGCATGCAATGCCGGATATGTACCTCTTCTTTTATTTGCCTGGAAATTTTACTATAAATTGAAAAAAATAAATAACTAATAAATAAATAAATAAAGTAAGCTTTAATAATTTACGTTAACAAGTCACTCTAACCTTGAAATGTCTTTGGCTCCAGTTGAAGCACAGAGTGACCTGATTGCATATGCCGAATATCGACATACGCAAAAACGACATTACTTTCCGATCTCCCTAATATCCTGCATGTCCATAAATTTGTTGTGTAATGTTGACTTTAAACTCTCTTATTTCTAAGTTTTTGTGCTTCCGTTTTCATTAAGCTCCATATTTATTTTTATGTTTGTGTTCCCATTCTGTTCCCTCCCTCCTTCAATTTGGCATTAATTTTAAATTCAGGACTTTGACCCCCGTTAATTACCATCCTTATGAAGCTACACTCAGTCGCAGGTGCTTTCATTCCACTTTTTTTGAAGTCGAAGTCGTAGAGATCGAGTGAAAAGGTGAGTCGTGAAACTTTCGTCGAGACTTATTACGTCTCACTTGATATAGGACTCGGCAGTAAATAACTATAGAACTTTAGAATGGAAGACAAGCGAAAAAAAAAAATGTAGTCAAAAAATATATATATAATAGCATGGGGAAAAAACCTCACAATCACAAGTTTTTGAAATGAAATAACTTACACCAATCAGAAAATGAAAGATAAATGGATAAGATAAAGGAACTGATGAATTTAAGATTTTCATTCAGTTTTTTAAACTATAGTTTTATATAAAATTTACCAAGTTATGTAATTTTCTTATTTTTTCTCAAACTATTTTCATTACATTTAACAGACAAATATAAAACAATAAAAATAAAAGTGCATTATTCCAACGAAATACTTTTTTTCTGAATTTTTTATTTCAACTAAACATTAATCTAAATTACATAAAACAATTTGTTTTAAAATCCAAGTGAAATCAGTAATTTAACAATGAAAAAAAATCTTGAAATATTTACAATTTTATTGAAATTTTATTTTTCCGTCTGAGTGAAAATAATGCATTAATAATAAACAAATATTTCAACTTGAAATATTTGTTTATATACGTATATTTTAGCTTTTGTTGAAGGCAGTAAAAAAAGGAATGAATAAATGCACGTATTTATTATTATTATTTTTTATCTAGATATTATCGTAAGATATATACATATTTGGCAAAAATATTTCAAGTCTTTAAAACTCCTTTTAGTGAAATAAAAACAACAAATGTAATATGAATTGTTTCTTACTACTCTTGACTTCTTTTATTCAATTCATTTTATTCAATTTAAAATAATGAGCTGCAACCGAAACAATCGTTGATATATTTGTTTTTCCTTCTCTTAAAATATATGAAGATTTTATTTATTTGACTTTATTGTCTAAAAAAATGTCATTAGGTTAGTTCCACAATAATGAGACAAACATTTTAACTTCCTGCTGCTTTCGAATATTTTTATATAAAAAGAAAATGTTTTATTTATATTTAACTTATCTCCTTTTACTTTTTTCTTAAACATAAATACAGAGGGGGAAAAAGGTTGATTTTTAAAATCATTGTTAAAAATTCTCTTTTTAATAGCTTAAGTGAAAAAGAAATATTCCGAATGAAATAGCTATAGAAAAAGTTCAATGAAAGTTTAGAGTAATTTTATCTTGCCTGGCGATTAAAAAATGAAGAATTTAAATATTATGAAACCAATTGCATTTATAAGAATATTACAAAGAACGATTTTAATTATATATTTTCAACAATGTGTAAATGCTAATCATAATAAATAGAAAAATGCATATTATATTCAACGAGTTTTATGGATGTAAAGTTACCGTCCTAAAGGTGATTGAATGAAATGTCATTTTATGATAGTATACACTATCTACCAATAAGCAATTACACACTTTAGAATTGAGACATTTTGTCAAATATCTAAAAAAGAAAAAAAAAAAACTTTCAAGAAATCATCTTAAAACTTTGAGAGTATAAAGAATATGTTATACCTCGTATATTTCAGTAAAAACTTTGTCCTGAATAGACAAAGGGGGTCCAGTAAAAATTGAAACAAAAATCGAAATGTTCTCAAACACCTTGTAAAAAGTAATGATTGAAATTCGTTTTTACTGTCGCATGTGATTATGAGGACACTTTTAATTATCCGTATAATTTTTTATGAGACTACTACATATATTCATGGAGATATAATGGTTTCTTTAAAAAATTGCAAAAATAAAACCACTTTTTATTTATAATGCAAAGGGTATTAAATCCAGTGCAAAGAAATTTTTTAGAAAACTTATCATACTACAGTAAACAGAGCATCCTGTAATCTGATTGCAAATATATTAAATATATTATGAAATGTGAGCATTTTTACTAAGTAATTTTTAACTACACGTACCCAAGATTTAAAAGAAATTTCATCTGCATAATCTGATAGCCAAATGTATTCAGTTTCTTAAATGAAAGCATAAAAACATAAACAAATACCTTCTAAATTCAAAAGTTTTGAGTTAGAGAAGACAGAGAATTTCAGTTTTTTTCTCTCTCACTCAAAAATAATAATAATAATAATAATAGGGCTTTGATTAATACTTTTTGACAGTCAGCGAACACTGTATTAGCATTGGGCACTGTTTGTATAAAATTAAGAAAGTGAGTAAAACTTTTTATAGTTTAGATATTATTTTATGAGGAACTGAAATTCTGTTCATTCTATCTCTCATAATGGGGAAATTGCACATTTTTCATTTTGACTTGTAAATGATAGAGCATGAAAATACAAACATTTTGATACCATTTTTATGCATATTTGAAAACCGGATGCTTTAATAAATTAACTTTAAAAGACGTAGTTCTCATGTTGGCGGGAAAACGCTGCGTCACGTGATAAAACCTATCGTGACGTCACTATCCATGAAATGAACTGCCGGCTGAATTTCTCCCTCTTGTATTGTAAAGAAATATCGTGCATTCAGAGAAATTTTGTATTCTTTCTTTAAAAAAAAAATATTAAAAGTATTTGAACTCATTAAACATCACTTCATTCTATAAATGACACCAAGTTTCAATGATATTTTTTTGTACTCGCCTGCTGTTATTAATCCAAATTAAACTATAATCGAAATAATAGTTGATCAATAGAATTTTCTTAAAGAATGTTTTTAGTATGCTATGCCAAAGATGTATCTTTTAAATACTTGTTTTGTTTCATTTTATTATGTTTTATAGATTTATTATTATTTTATTATTATTATAGACTGAGTACAGAAATAAAATATTGGGATTGAGTAATAATATTTAATTGAATAATATGCATATTTTCATTGCTTAAATAATCTAGAATAGTTTATGCTAAATTAACCTAAATTAGATTACTTTTATAATTATGAGATGCCAGTATATCTGTATATATATATAACTTTTTTAATACATTTCAATATTATAACTTGACAATATTTCTATTAAAATAGCAGCTGAAGATTGTGAATAATTAAAAACATTATAATGATGCAGTTTGAGAAATTGAAAAGCATTTAAGGAAAATTACATGCGCTTATCATTCTAAATAAATAAATAAAATTAAAAGAAGGTCTCCGTACAAAAAATATTAATATTATTTATATATGTATATATATATATAGAAACGCGTTTAGTTATTTTTATAATGTAATTACTTTTTTATTTGGAAAAATTTAAAAATAGAAAGAAAAGATTAATAGAAATAGAAAGTAATAATAATAACAACATTTAGCAATAGGAAAGATATAAAGTACTTTAAAATAAAATAAACACATGAAATATATGTTAAATGTAATAATACCTTATAAGTTATACATGATCTAGTTATAAATATGAATGGTATTAAATAATTAACTAAAAATTTGCAGTAAATTTCAGGAATCAAACGCAATATATACACTGGTGGACAATTGCTAAGGACGGATGACAATAACTAAGCTATTGTCATCCGTCCTTAGCAATTGTCCACCAGTGTATACATATATATATATATATATATATATATTAAATTCATTTATCAATGAAGCCTTAATGTAAAATCCAAATATATTTAGAATATATCAGGGGTCGATCCAGGTAAAAACTGGGAGCCATTTGCTTCCCCTTCACAAAATCCAAATATCTAAAATGGGCCCCTTTAGAAAATACAAATCCATAAAATGGGTCTCTTCACAAAATTCAGATTCATAACAACAGGCCTTTCTCAAGATTTATTTTTAAAAAGATGATGATTTTGTAAAAGTTTTCCGCGTTAACAATATTATTTTTAATGAGTGTGTATACTTGGCTCAGTAATATGCTGTTAACTTGATAATGAACATTAGGAAGAGTAACTTCTTAAGTGAACGGTTTCGTGTGATAATTCTTTTTATCACAAAAAGAAATAAATTTTCACAAAATTATTTTGTTAAAAAAAAAAAAAAAAATTGTTTTTCACAAAAAATGAGCCCCAAAAGTAAACCTGGAACAACACTTGCATATACTATAACTGACGGTCTTCGCCTGCTTCGCTGGTCGCTAAATTTAATAAATTAACCAAAAAAAAAAAACTTTTATTTCTTTTATATCATTCTATAAACAAAAAATAAATAAATAGAAAATTAAAAAATAAATTCATTGAAATCGCTCTTAACATCGTTTTGGTTATTCGCAGCCTGCGGCAACTTCTTTCCCTCCAGTGTACCCTGCTTTTTTGGATCTGGGTTCTTATTGCCCGCAGCAATGTCTTTCGTGGGCACTTCAATTTGTGTACATATCAGGAGGCGAAAGCTGTTATTATTCAAAAACTAAGATTTTAAGGATAGCTGTATCTCAGCATCTATTAAATATACTTTAATTTTGAACCATGTACTTTATTGCAATCACTTTTTCTGCTATATTACCATTTCATTTCGATTAGTACAATAAATACATAAATAACAAAAGATTTTCCTTTCAAAGGCATTAAATAAATAATAAATAAGTTTTTATTAAACTTAAATTTTAATAAGACTAATCCTTTATGTGATATTAACATTTTCCCGATAAAAACATTTAATTATATTTTCCTTTTGAAATGAATTAATTAAATAAATAAATAGTTGTGTAACAGCCGTTGCTAATGTAAACAACGTAGAATAATATAATTCAAATAAATTTAAGAAAATTAAATGGAAAAATAAATGGATAAAATTGAAATATATATATATATATATAAATTACTTAAAAAATTATAAAAAGTAAACTTTTTTTTTTTTTTTTTTTTTTTTTAATAAAATAAAATAAAAATAATAAATAAATAATGCAATTTGAAAATAACATTTTTTTTTTCGTTGCAAAAACATGAATTAAATATTAAATACATAATTAATGACTGCTCTATAAAATAATCATATATAATTTATAAAATAACATAATTGAAAAATTCTGGTTAAAAAATAATAATAATAATAAAATAAATAATCAGTAAGATATATTTTTATGTACTATGGAATTTTAATTATAATTAAATATTTAAGCATACATTATGAAAAAAGAAATATTCTCACATACAAGCATCTAAAAAATTAGAGAAATGTAAAAAAATACTACTAATATATTAAAGTAATGCTAAAATTCTATTATGAAGACGTTTATAATTTTCAAAATATGAATACAGAACAAATCTAGATCGTTTAGCTTTAGCTACTCTTATATTTATGCGCTAATAAAATCGAGGTTTCTTCTCAAAAATGAGAATATGGAAAGAGCATCTATTTTCGGAACATTAACCGATTGCTCTTTTACAAATCCAAAATCGACATTATACAAATAAAAATAGAAATAAATATATATATGTAAGATATAAGATATAGTATAGTTATGGAAGGTTTAAGTTATTTCTTACAAAAGGTAAAAATTTTAAGAATAAACTATAAAATACAGATTAGATAATAGAGCGAACAAAAAGAAAAGCAAGCGGTAAAAGAGTGTAAACATTCACACTTCGTGTACTGTGACGTCAACCCCCTCACACGGAGCGTTTTCGGATCACGTGGTTTTGTTTTGGTTTTTAGCGATTTTAAAACGTTAATTAAAAGTTAATATGAAATAATTTTACGATTTTAATTGGATTTTTCGGATTCCCAAGATTGATTTTATCGATTACAATTAAAAGAAATTGTTTTTCCTTCAGTGTGCAACTTCCCCATTCACTGAGAAAAAAAAAATACCGCCTTCATCTAGAATGAATAAATGGTTATTTTCAAAATCCTTACACTAGAAATATAGATTTCAGCTATGCGCATAAGGCACGCCAATAAACTGAATAGACGAAATGGTCGAGAATTTCTAATCTACACATTTCTAGATGGTGAGACAATATTCTGAATATTGTAGTACGAGAAATTCTTGCTTGATTTTCTAGAACTGTGTCATAAACCACGATTATAGCTGCTAAAAACCCGCCTTTTGTATTCACATCTATTTGGAGATATTTTCAAATATGTTTGTTCTCGATAATATAGGCAAACGCTTAAGAATTCTAATAGAGATCTCTAGAATTCGCCTTCGAAGGGGACTAGAAATAATTTTATAAGAAATTCATAAGGATGACATGGAACTACTTTTTCTAGAGCCACAATTAAGATTATAGACGTCAGTTTTAGAATTTTTTCTCAGTCTATTGGCGTGCCTTATACTCATAGCTCGGAAATCTATAATTCTAGTTTAGGGATTTAGAAAAGGGCCACCTATTCGTTCTAGATGAAAGCGATATACTTTTTTTCTCAGTGTAACTTTGTGAACTTACACGATATTCTTTTGGGGCTTTCATGTACGTAGCTCAATATGTTTGGCTATTAAATTTTGCAAATGAAATTTTTTAAAATCTTGCTCATGTATAGTTAAAAATTATTTAGCAAAAAATGCTCATTTTTCGTATGATATTTGACTCCTTTACATTTTGATTGTAGTATGCTGCTCCTATTGTAGTACGCCAAGTTTCCTTAAAATAGCCTTGCATTGAGTCTAATAACCTGCTGTAATTAAAAAAAGTGATTTTTTTTTTTTTTTTTTTTTTTTTTTTTAAGCAACCGTTTTATCTCCAAAAATACATGCGGTAGTCACATAAAAATTTATATAGATAATTTAAATAATTCTTATAATCACATACTACAGACAAAACGCATATCAGACATTACTTTTTACAGGGTAAAAGAAAACATTTTGACTTTAATTTAATTTTTACTTGTTCTCTTTTCCTCTTTAGAACCTAACTTTTGCTGACATATATGAGGTATAACATGCTCTTTATACTCCCGAAGATTCAAAATGATTCCTCAGGAATTTTTCTAGATATTTTAACTATTTGTTAAATTTTTGTTTCATAAATACCTCCTGAAAACTTCACTTATAAAATTATTTTGTTTTGAATATAATTTGGACTGGAGAAGGTAATTTTTTTAAAACACTAAAAATTGTTTCTTTTCGATTTTTTTTTTTTTTTTTTTTTTTTTTTTTTTTTCTTTTAAGAACATGTCAGAAAAAATTTCACAAACATTTCTAAATTCCAAGAGATTTAATTTCCTGTTTTGTTTCGTTTTGAGCATAACAGATATATAAGACATAACTGAAGATAATTAATATATTAGAAATGTATAAGAAATAAATAAAAATGTAACAGACTTGAAAAACTTGGCATCCTCTCTCTGAGTCACAATAATTATTATAAAACACTAAATATGTCTCTTACCAATTTATAAACTAAAACATCAATCCTCTTTAACACAAAAGAAGAAAAAAAAAATTAAATAAAAAAAAAATGAATATAAAATTTATGTTTGACTAATATAAACTTAGTATGTTTGACTTAGTATGTTTGACTAATATAAACGTAGGCATATAAGGGATATGATTAAGCTTGTTTATCAAGAAAACACATTAAAAAAGCTTGAAAAGCACATAATTGTTTTTCTCGTAAATTTAAATAAACATTAGATATCTTAATTTTTTGTAAACTGAAGTGTTTACATAAAATTCTGTTCTTGTTTAAATTCAGCAAATTCTTTATTTATTTTTTTTTCTTATATTATTTAGTAAATCACAGTCAAGTACTAAGTAGTAGCTAAATGCACGATATATTGAAAGAAAATTATAAAAAATTATTAAAATTTAGAATCAACCATTTTTTTTTTTTTTTTTGAAATTATTGAAACTATGTATTTAATAATACTTATTTATAAGATTAAAAGTAAATAAAAATATTCTTAAACAGCTCTAGAAAATACATAGCCCCAATGACAATAATATTACTTTACATTTATGTCAGAATACTGTATTTATATCCAATTCAGATCTCGCTATAGGAGGGTTAAGAAGATAAAATTCTTACATATTTACTCTTAGAAAATGTATAATTCAAGAAAACGGCATGGTCATTTTAATTTAAATATTTTAAGCAATGCAACCGAAAATGAGGTAAAATACAGGGTGCAGCTTTACATATTTATTATTACAGAAACAAAATTTTGAAATAACAAAATCCATTTCTTTAATGCATCACAATTTTTAAAGTCAAAACTTATGAATCTCGCAGCAATGATGACTATAGGTGAAGAAACAATGGTTTTAAGCACAACTGAAAAAGAACAATTAAATCGAAATATGGAAACAACACGTCTCAAGGAAATTGATTAAAAAAAAATAAACAAACAAACAAAAAACAGTTTAAATACTCTTCATTACCATTCAAACATGATTCTCACTGTAAAGAATATTTTTTCCAACAATTTGTTTAACGTGTCTGCCGCTATATGCTTACATTTCCAAGTGATATACTTCTGTTGAAAAATTCAAAAGAAATTGTATTTACAATTTTTTAATGTACCTGCTGTTGTGCAGGATAGCAATTTACATTTTTAGGAATTTTCTTTTTTTTTTTTTTTAAGCGATTAAATTTTATTTGTTGTCTTTCAAAACTCTTCTATAACAGCTCTTTACACTATGGTGTCTACAACAATCCACGTGTAGAGACAGCATGAAAGATACATGACTTTTTTCTTTAGTTTTTAGTTTCCTTGAGACTTGTTTGTTCCAATTTCTGTGCTCATTTTTTTTTTTTTTTTTTTTTTATTTACTTTTTTCCAGTGAGAATAAGGTTTAAAAGATAATGATACGATTTTAATTAGTATTTCTAATTTTTAATTATTTCCTTTTAACTTGTTACTGCTCATTAATTTTCCTAAGCCATTATTTTTCCAGTTAACGTCACGGGACGGTGTCATTTATGTCTTTTTCACTTTCAAAATTGAGATGGGAAGCGAAATAGATGCTAATATTTTATAAACAAAATATATTCTTTCTTTTTTTTTTTCAAAAACAATGAGAGAAAAAAGTTAAAAAAAAAAAAAAAAATGGCAGTGTAACTTTTGAACAAGACTGATATATTTCACCGATTTATCGTCTGCATATCCTTAAACATCTAAATCTAAAAGGACATGCTAATTTTACCTAATAGTATGCCCTGTGGCAGAAATTTATTATGCTTTCTGCGACAAGCTTCAGCAACACCAAAATCTTTCTGCAGGAATAGTTTGTGAAGTTAAAATTTACGGAATCAAAATAAATTATTTTTAAATATTTAATAATATTCAGAATAACCAATGTATTTAAATTTTAACTAGGCACAAATGCATATATCTGCACTATTGCAAAAAAATACTTTTTTTTTTTTTTTTTTTTTTTTTTTTTTTTTTTTTTAAGAAAGGTGAATATAAATCTATTGATTTTAATTGCTTCAGATTTTTTGTTCACATTAATATTGTTTATAAAATATTCAATAAATTCAAACCATAAAATGCAGTAACACATCAAAAATAATCTGCAAAATTTTTTTAAGGAATTTAAATCATGAAATGTCTAAATTAAACAAATGTTACAAATACTTTTAAAATTTCATTACTTTTTTTTATATATTAAATACACAAATGCACTTATTTCATAAGGTGCAAACCACACAACATAAAATATAATACAGAACTCAAAATTAAAGTACAACATATTAAAAGTAAAAATTAATATAGAATACTGAATATCATAATGAAATATAAAAAATTTACAACATTTATAGTTTATGAGATTATTAGAAAGATGCACTATAACATTTTAAAACACAAGATTTATTTTTTGTATTGCATACAAATAGCATAAAGATGTGTATTTGAAATCTAAAAACATACATTAAAGAAAAAAAAAATCTAGATGCAACCAATTTGTCGTGTGTAAATCAGAAAATGTATGAAAATCGGTACAGCAGCAATCCCGCACTTAAAAAAATAAATCTATAATAATAAAAGAAGATGTTTGTCTGTCTGTCGCCCCTACTGAACGCAGAAGTATAAAATTTGACATACGGGTGCTCAGAAGCCTTCCCGAGTTGATAGTGAAAACAGAATTTAAAAATTTTAATTAGTTCCGGAGATATTAATTAAAAACGTCGACCAATGTCTAATTAAAAAGCGAGCGGAACGTAATTTCCAGCCTTCAGCGTGTTCCTCAAAAGAGAAAGCAGAGAGAGAAAATTTTCGTGGGTTTTTGTAAAGCGATCGCTGCCGATCTGTTGGAAATATCGAAAATACACCTATACCACGAGAAAGAACATTTATTACCGTTTCTTACGGTACAATGTTTTTTTTAAAATACGCATTTTTTATATTTTTAAAAAAAGTTTTAAAAAGGGAAGAAAATTTCTCTTTTTCGCGATCGGCTTTTTTGAAACACCCTGTACGACCGAGTAACTGTTCCATTTCTTAACAATGGTATGTAAGGAAGGGTCATTTAATCCTCTTTCGAACCATATAAACATTTTTACAAAATACGGATTAGCGATCCATATTTTTAGATTTCACGAAACATCGATTTTTTCACAAAACATTTTATAACCCAAAAGCGTTTATAGATAAATATTTTTTTTTTTTTTTGTATATAGATCTCGCTTCAATAATTCAATTCCCAAAAGATTGAGAGAAAATTTCAAAAACTGAATGAGTTATAATTTTTTTAGTTTTAGGCATTAAACCATTATCGCCACGATGCCGCTGTAATATTTTAAAATTTCAATATTTCAAATTCTAATGAGCGAGAAAGGTGTCGTAAGTTCTAAAACGGGGATAAGGCGCCGCAGGCGCCAGCGAGCGGGGACTTAGCTAAAGTCAGAAATTTGAAAGATCATAACATGGTGAGCGAACAGGCTGTTTCAGATATTGAAACGGGAAGAGGGCGCCGAAGGCGCTACCGCAAGGGAATTTACTGCGCTTTCAATAAGCTATTTTCACAATATATCAATAAGCTGTTATTTGACCTGAAACGGAAAAAAGGCGCCGCAGGCGCCACCGAGCGGGAGTTTCGTAAAGTCGGATTTTTTAGGGATCGCGAACCAGCTGGTCGCCGAAGGAGGCTAGTAAATAAATGAATCACTGGATGTAGCTATTTTTTAACATGCTTTTATTAGCTTCATCTGTATGTATGTATGTATGTTTGCATGTATGTTTGTATGTTTGTAACCGCTCCGGGAGCAAACAAAAAATCTATATTGTAAAAAAAGACTTTCCCTACGTGAACACCGTGGCGTTGAGGTATAGTTTCGCGCTACGAACCTAAAGGTCTAGCGTTCGATCCCAGTTAGGGGAGATATTTTAAAAATGGTTTTTGTTTAATTCTAAATTATTTTAATCAAAGATTTAAATGTATGTAAATATTATGGTGTGTCACTCACACGATTTTCTCTTACCCTGCATTTTAATACTAAGATAGATATTTTGTGCTTTTTAGTTCACATTTCTATAAAAGGGTGTTCTTTAATTTCTTAAAACTATGATATTATATTTTTCAGGTGATGTGTGTGCTCTATGGAAAAACAGGACATTTTATAAAACCGGGAAACTTACCTTGAACTCCAGAAAATCAAAATATTTGATAAAATTTCTCTATGCGACTCTATTTTTACTTTAACGCATGTATTATTTTTGGATCAAATTTTGGAAATCGTATTTCTGATATAATTACACGTTTTATGCTCCCCTGAATTCGAAAATTAGGCTTTTAGAGTTTGGTTTATATGTGTATCGTGTGTGTGTCTATTTTCATCATGATTCAAAAATAAATACTAGCAGGAAGACCAAACTGAGTATTTCTAATCTGTATCATATAGAGATGCTATAGTTGAAACATTTTTGTAAAACTCTTTTAAATAAATTGTGTATAGGAACATCCAAAAGAATTATATTACGTCTATATGAAATTACATCGCATATAAAGATATTTAGAAACCACGTGTCATTGTAAAAAACCACTAATTTGATAAAAAGTACACTTCAAAACACGTACAAAGTTCTCTTTTAAAAAGACAATTTTAATTAAAATCATTTAAAATTACAGTCGGTAACAAAAGTGTCCGAACACTAGCAAAAATCCCTATGTAAAAAAAGTACACTTCATACGGTTTTGTTAAATAAATCTTTGTCGAATCCTGTTATTAGTGTAAAAACATAATTCGATAAGGATTTATTTAAAAAAGTGTACTTTTTTAACACGCTTTTATTAGCTTCACCTGTATGTATGTTTGTACGTATGTTTGTAACCACTCTGGGAGCAAACAAAAAAACTATATTGTAAAAAAAGACTTTCCCTACGTGAACGGCGTGGCTGTGAGGTAAAGCTGCGCGCTACGAACCTAAAGGTCTAGCGTTCGAGCGCAGTCAGGGGAGATTTTTAAAAAATGGTTTTTGTTTAATTCTAAATTATTTTAATTAAAGATTTAAATGTATGTACACGATTTTCTCTTACCCTGCATTTTAATACTAAGATAGATATTTTGTGCTTTTTAGTTCACATTTCTATAAAACGTGTTCTTTAATTTTTTAAAACTATAATATTTTATGCATGAATCTGAAAATGCATGAAATATGAAATTCGGAAAATGGTCGCAAAGCCACATTCTTTCGAAAAAACATTTTTTTTTTTTTTTGCAATACAATAAATACACACGACACGAGCGGCAGGCGAGGGGCGAAAACAAAGCTTGGAGACACGAAAATGCAGTTCCGATGTGAAGAGGTTACCAGTGGAAAGTGTCGATACACCGAATCATATCACCGCATCACGAATCGCTAATGCATGCCGTATCAAAGCTAACCCAAGTGAGTTACATCCGCTTTATCTCCTCTCCTTATTCAGGATTGAGGCGATCGTATCTGCAGAAACGAAAATTTGTTCTGCAGAACAGTTTATAAACCATTCTTTAAGTTTCTCTCTCTCTCTCTCTCTCTCTCTCTTTTTTTTATTTTTTATTTTTTTATAAACACAATGGCAAAATTTATTTGACTTAAGTAAAATCTTTCTGCAAGACCATTTCTGTTTCTGCGACATTGTCGCCGTGTCGCCGTGTTTCTGCCACGGGGATAGTATGTTTGTTTGGGGGTTAATATAGAGGGACAAATTTTCATAATCTGAACTTCAATATTCTATAAGAATCTAATTCATCTAATTAAGGATAGAAGGCTATGCAAATTCGAAAAATGAATATATTTAAATAGTTATTTTGTAATATTAAGAAGATTTGAATTCGTGTCATATTCCACTCAGCGGTCCGCGGTGCACTGTTTGATATACCGCCGAGCTCTTAATTGGAAGATCGCAGGTTTAATAATGGGGCAGGCAGAATTAACATAAAATTAATTTACACATCGAAATTGCAACAAAAACTGTGCTATATTCGTATGCCACAAATGATCTATAGTATTTCAATAACGATGAGGAGAAATATAATGTTTATATCTTTTCATTTAAAAAAGATAAACGTTAGAAATATAATTGATTTAAACAAAGTAAAAGAGAACAAGTAACAAAGCCGACATTACTTTCACGTTCGCATGCATATTGTACAGAACAACGGAACAAAATAAAATAGAAAATTATAAACATGTAACCAAGTACGCCAACGCACCAAGCTTCTTTTCGGTAACCATAAAGTGTGACGTCTTTTGTTTGCACTTGCCGCTGCACTTGCCGCCTAAAATGTCAAAGTTAAAGATTTTAATACACGGTTCACAATATGTCGGCTGGTGGCAGTAGCTTCAGTCTGGCATCTTTAACAGGCTTTCTAAACGTTATTTCCCTTTTTTATTGCTGTGTTTATCAGTATTTAAAAAAAAAATGAAGAAGACCGGAATATGAAAAACGAACTGATTAATTACAAGGAAAAAAATTCATTTAATAAATTCTAAATAAAATTTATTTGTAAAAACCAAACTGAAATCTTGATTTATTCGTTAATTTACTGCAATTAGAATTTTGTATTTTAACAATCTTCTTTTATATTGAAATAAAATTTCCATGTATCCTATTCAAAAGAATATTTTATTATTTTAATAGAATTAAATTTCTGAATAAAATAGTTTTACATCATTAAATAAAATAAATTAAGTATTCAGTTTAAAAAGTCATTATTGGAACTTTTGTTTTTTAAAAGCTTGAAAAAAAATATAATTAAAAAATTACTTTATTGTTGATATAATCTAAAATAATCGGTTATTATAGCTAGTTTTCATGAACTCATTTCAAAGATATATTAAAAATTTAATTAATTTTTACATATGAAGGACTTTGGCTCAGTTTATTTCGTCAAAATTTTAATTGATTTCATAGAATATCTGTATGTAATAATCTTGTTAAATGGGATTAATTTATTTAATGACAAAATTAATAAACTCATACGTTAATTGCTTTCAGGTATAATTAATTTAAATTTTCAAAATAATTTTATCAGTTCAGAAGGCTGTAAAGAGTAAATTTATTATGTAATTTTAAGAAGAAGAATTGCAAAGCAAATTCAATTATTCTTTTTCCTTTTAAGGAAATCAAAATGAAAATATAATAGAATTAACTTTAAAATAATAGTCTTGGTTATTACTAACTGAATGTTAAATACCAATACTTTAATGATAAATTAGATTTTAAAAAGCAGAAATTTTGCAATATTTTTAAAATCGCACTCTTATTTTACTTTTTTTGTACCGACTTCAATAAGGAAGAGGTTCTCAATTCAAACCGTATTTTTTTTAAAACTTCCTTATACAAAGTATAGGGAAGTATAGTAACCCCGATTTGCGAAATGAATTTTGTATATTAAATTGCTCGAAAACGAATGATCGCTAAATGTTGCCAATTTATACAAGTGACTGTTATCATGTCTAGTTGTACACCTACAAGTGTCGTCTTAACACGAGCTCTCGTTTTAGAGATATAAGCGACTTTACACGATTTTTCGTGACATCTGTACGTATGTGTGTGTGTGTCTGTGTGTGCGTGTGTGTCGCATAACTCAAAAACGGTTAAACGTAGAAAGTTGCGAATTGGTACATAGGTTTGTTATAACATCCAGTTGTGCACCTTCCTTTTTGGACTTGGTATGATTTTCTGTTTTCGACATATTTAGGAAAATTAGGTTCATAATGACCAAAAATACATAGGTTTTGGCCATAATGTATCAAAAAACGGTAATAACTCAAAAACGGTTTGGACAAGTCTTGCAATCGATTTTTAACTGACTTCCCGACTAGCTAGACATTTGAAACTTTCAGAAAAGCTCAGAACACGTTGACAATGCATTTTTTAAATATTTTTAGACAACTTTTTCGCATACCTGCTGCCTTCAGCAGCGTTGATATGATTCAACAGAAACAATATTTAACTAACTTCCCGACTAGCTAGACATTTGAAACTTTCAGAACACGGCGACAATGCATTTTTTAAATATTTTTAGCAAATTGTTTCGGGTCACTGCTGCCTTCGGCATCGTTATCAGTATAGATCTTGGAATCGATTTTTAACTGACTTCCCGACCAGCTAAACATATGAAACTTTCAGAAAAGCTCAGAACAAGTTGACAATGCATTTTTTTTATTATTATTTTTAGCCAACTGTTTCGGAAACCTGCTGTCTTCAGCAGCGTTTATATGATTCAACAGAAAATTTATTTAACAAGCCTTCCGACCAGCTAGACATTTGAAACTTTCAGAATAATTCAGAACACGGTGAAAATGCATTTTTAAATACTTTTAGAGAACTGTTTCGTGTCCCTGCTGCCTTTGGCAGCGTTTATATGATTCAACGGAAAATTTATTTAACTAACTTCCACACATTTGAAACTTTCAGAAAAGTTCAGAACACGGTGGAAATGCATTTTTTAAATACTTTTATCCAACTGCTTCGGGTCCCTGCAGCCTTCGGCAGCGTTATCAGTATAAAGCTTGCAATCGATTTTTAACTAACTTCCCGAATAGCTAGACATTTGAAACTTTCAGAAAAGCTCAGAACACGGTGATAATGCATTTTTTAAATATTTAGGCAAATATCTCGGGTCCAATGACAATGCTTTTTACTATTATATATATATTTCTAAAGGTGTATAAGGAAGTCATGTGGTGACAACATCAGATTTTTTTTGTTTTTTTCTGTTTCTGTTTTTTTCTGTTTGTTAGCTTATAACTTCTGAACGTATGCTACGATTTTGCTCCGATTTTGTTACTTTTTGTTTTGTTGTAAAGGTCTTGGTCTGAAATAGGTACCATTGTAGTAACTTTACGATCTAAAGAAATTACAGGGTGCTCACAAAAGTCAATCCCAACTCATTTAACTACTGAATGACTGCTGCTATAGTCATAAAAGTGGTATGTACAGGTATTATAAAGTGGCAATGTGCTACGAGATTCAACCGGTTAAAATGCCACTTTGGGAAAGATGGCAGAATTATACCTCCTATCTCAAAAACAGTTTAAGTTGAAAAAGTAAATTACAAAGTTGAAAGGTATCATCGATTCAGTATCAAAAGACAGACTATAGAATCGATACTTAAACCGTGCCACTTAAAACGTGCATATGTTTGGATGAAATTTCCTACACTATACGCACTAGAACTACGGTTAACGCATTGTCACGCAGCGGCTGACATGTATGCTATATAAATTTTAAAGTACGGTCACTGTAAGCGGTCACATCGATAAGCGCATACTCGATTTTAATCGGCTTAAAAAGGATAAGTTTCTTAATTCAAGCCGTATGTTTCTGTTGCTTCTGTTGCAATTTGTTAGCTTATAACTTCGTCACAGATGATATGATTGTAATATTTTTTTGCCGTTTAAAAGGATCTTGGCCTAAAGCAGGCCCCATTATGATTTCATTAAGATTCATAAATAAATTACAGGCATCTGTAATGTCATAAATAAATTACAGGTGCCCAGAAAAGTTTGTTTTTACACTTTTAACAGTTTCTGGAGTGGATAATTTATGAGAATTGGATATAACGTGTTTTGTGCATATTCATATACTCTTCAGTGACATAAACTTAAAATTGCCTTTTTTTTTTTTTTTGAGTTGTGTCACTTTTGTTGCTGGTTGCGACAAGTGAAACTGCAATCTAGCGTCTTCTCATGTTTTCCTGTACTAATACATTTTCACTGAAAAAAAAAAAAAAAAAAAAAAGAACCGACTCCAAAAAGCAATTATTATTCAAACAACTAAAAATAAAATGAGAATTAGCATAAAATGAAATTGCAAATTGCGCCTAAAAGTATAAAATGCATTCTTTCGCCAAACAACATAAACAGTACAATTATTCATAACTTTTGAAGTCGGCGCAAAATTAAATAAAATTAAATATTTTTATTCAATACAAAAATCGATATCTATTTAGAACATACATCTCACTACACTTTGGCATCTATAGAACTCAGCCGAAAACTACTTTGATTCAAATAAACAATTAAGATTTCGTAAGCTGCAAAAGTTCGAAAAGCAAACTTACGCAAATTCGTAGAAACATTAATACCGAGTTACGAAGAATATTCACTGTTCTACGTAGATTTTAGTAATGGACTAATTGTATACAATTATAAAATAATAAAAGAAACTATGAAGATGGGTCATTTGAGACAACAGCGTTTGTATCTATCGGTATAGAAACAAATCTGTAGAAAAAAAAAATCAAATTTTATTTAATTTTTTGCCGATTTAAAAAGTTATGAATAATTGTAATGTTTATATTGTTTGGCGAAAGAAAGTATTTTATACTTTTAGGCGCAATTTGCAATTTCATTTTTTTCTATTTTTTTATTTTTTTACAAAAAGATTTTATTATAATGTCAAAAGAAATATATTGAATAAATTTAATGTTGGATTTTTTTTATTGTTATTATTTTTCAAGAGAAAATAATAAAACTTGCATCTTTCAGAGAAAAATAGAAAAAAAAAAAAAAAATCATAAATCCTTATTTTTTTTTTCTATTTAAAATTTTGCAAGCATCCTTAAACATCTTATATATGATAGGTACAGTGTAAATCTTAGTTTGTAATTCTTTGTAATTGTAATGTAATTTTCGTCTGTATATGAAATAATTACACTGTGAAAATATTATACCGCTTTTATCTAGAACGAATAAGTAGCCATTCTCTAAACACTTACACTAGAAACATATTTCCAAGTCATGCGTATAAGGTAAACAAATAACCTGGATAGATAGAATTATCGAGAATTTCTAGTCAACACTTTTCTAGATTTTGAAACAGTATTATGAATATTATGGATCCTTTGTATTGCAAGACATTTTTCTTGATTTACTTGAATTGGTTTATAAAACAACATTATAGTTACTAAAACTCGCCCCTTGTGTTCGCATTTATGTACAGAGACTTTTAAATTAGATTGACCCCCATAATACAGGAAAACAGCCTAGAAACAATTTAGATACTAGTTGTCAGTCATATAATTTTGTCTCCGTGTAATTTAATTTTTTACAAGCAATTTTAAGCACATTTAGCAAAGTCTCAGTATCTTATAGAGATGAAAAATCTGAAAAAAAAAGCATCAACTGAGTTGAGTATGTTTTAAAATTTAATTAACGTACTACTTGCTAAAATACCTGTAGCTGGAATTTTAATTGGAATGCTAATAGACATTTTAAAGAATAATATCAGTTATTTAAGAATTTTTTATTTAATTCTTAGATATGTCAACCCTCTAATTCATACCACTATTTCCGTATTTTATTTCGCCTTCTGTAACCACCGAATTTTCGATAAAAGGTAAGTTAAAAAAAAAAAAAAAAAAAAAAAAAAAAAAAAAAAATCCACAAATGTGGTTTAAATGTAAAATAATCGAGAAAGTTGACCGCTCTTTACTCACTTAAAATGGAACTGTTTCTCCCGCCTTAAGGCAAAGAATAAAACGTCATTTCGTGAAATTTTAAAATTATCAAAGAGAGGTGGATGTCGAATAAACAACATGTCCCCTTAAATACCCCCCCCCTCTCTCTCTGTCTATATATATATATATATATATTTTTTTTTTTTTCTCTTTTTTTATGTTGTTTTGTTTTACCCTTAATTATGTTGTGTGCTTGTATTTATAACTGCGATCGAAAAGCTAGCATTTAAATTAATCTGTGATCTCATGTTTATATTATTTATTATCCTAATAATTACAATTATATGTATATATATTTTTTAATTATTAAATTTTTAACTCATTCATACTGCAAACTTACTGCATTACACGAACGATAATTTAGAGTTACAAATAAGTTAGATAAAATGACACCTGTAAAATGTACTCTTTTTCAATTCCTATTATTAGTTCACACTCTCTCTATATATATCTTATACAAATCTTGCAATCGATTTTTAACTAACTTCCCGACTAGCTAGAAATTTGAAACTCTCAGGTTTGCTCAGAACGCGGTGACAACACAATACTTCGACGTCCGATTTTCGAATTTTTTATTAATTTTCGATCAGTTAATTAAAATATGAAAATAATAACATCCTAATAGCGTTAAAATAGCCAATAAAATATTAGCTATAATTTAATTGTTTCCAAATAAATAAATAAATAATTACGAGTTCATTTTCTTTCGACATAAAAATAAATACATTTAATTAAACGTGAACATTAAAAAAATATAAAAAGTTAAATAGTTAAATTATGCATCTCCCAAAAATTGACGTCATTATCACTTTAAAAATTGTATGCACATTGATAAAAGCACTATGATTCATCAGAAAATTTTAAACATGGTATATAAAAAGTTTTTTTCGTTATCTTATAATTATTTTTATTTCATTTTCCACGCGCGCTTTTTATTTCCTAATTCACAGAAGGATAAAAAAAAAAAAAAAAAAAAAAAAAGATCTAAAGATAACATTTCTTTAACTGTAATAATTTAATAGCATCGCAATCCTATACTATAATTTTTAAGAAACTATTGATTGGAGAAGTAATTATTTAATTTGGATAGTAATTATAAATGCAATTAAAATCATCATTTCTCTGTTTTTTTTTTTTTTTTTTTTTTTTTTTGTAATTTAAAAAATAAAATGAAATATACCTAAAATGAATAAAGTATTTAGATAAATAATTAAAAACAGTTTCTTTAGTTTTACCTTATTTTAAAGTTAAAATAAAACAAAAATTTTTTTTTAAGTTATATAAATTTATTGTATTTTTAAGTTATAAGCATTAAAAATAGAAAATGTTATTTTATACTCAAGAAAATTAAATATTTTTTTATTAAAATTTTAAAATTTTGAACTGAATTGTAAAATAAAGTAAAATAATAAAAAGTTAAGATTACATAAAAAGTTAAAGAAGAAAAAAAAAAAAAAAAAGTAGTCCCGCAGGTAGCCTCGAACCCAAGTCATCTGGGTGGGAAGCTCGCGCTTTAGGATCACACCACTGAGGCGCTTTCGCGGTTACGAAATAACTTGTATTTAAAGATTACTGAAACTTGAAATGCTTTTTTCTCGAAATTTTGTGGATAGTGGGTCCTACTGCTTTAATATGTTGTTACACTCATAGTATACTACAATCCTGCGCAATTTCGTCCCGATCTAAATTTTCCATGTCGTGACCTCTCCTTGTAAGTTTCTTAATAACAAAATTTGAATTCAAGCAGTTGTATCACATAAAATTATATTTTCAAATACTTAATCCTTAAATGCCTGACTACTTTTTAAACAATTTAAAAATATTTTATTCTTAGCTCTATTAAATAAATCACGGTAAATATAATTTTAAAAAATCATACTTTATTTTAACTATGGTTTAAAGCTAAAAAGCAA
Source organism: Salticus scenicus (assembly GCA_963930645.1). Taxonomy (NCBI): domain Eukaryota; kingdom Metazoa; phylum Arthropoda; class Arachnida; order Araneae; family Salticidae; genus Salticus; species Salticus scenicus. Next base: position 307,390,918 of record OZ005654.1, read on the forward strand.
TTTGCTGTCAATGGGCAAACATGCACTGAAAAAAATTCTGTAGCTGACATTTAGAATCTAAATTGTGGCTCTAGAAAAAATAGTTCTGTGTCACCCTTATGAATTCTAATCCACTTTGAAAGCGAGTTCTAGAAATTCCTATTAGAATACTTTAGCGTTTGCCTATATTATCGAGAGCAAAGTTATTTAAAATCTCTTCAAATAAATGACAACTCAAGGGGTGAGTTTCATCAACTATAATGACCCAATTCTAGAAAATCATACGAGAATGTCTCGTAATACAAAAGATTCAGAATATTATTTCATCATCTAGAAACGTGTAGACAAGAAATTCTCGATCCTTTCATCTATTTAGTTTATTGGCGTGCCTTATGGTGTGCTTGGAAATCTATATTTCTAGTTTAGGTATTTAGAAAATGTAATAAAAAAGCACCACAAAACTGGCGTTGTAAAAAATATTACTTACAAACTTTGAATAAACACCATAAAATGCAATACACTCGCAAAAATTGTTTCGGGTCGAAAAAACACTCGACCCTTCATCAGGCGAATAAAGTAAGCACGAGTGCTGCAGTCAAAGCGGCAACCGACCCGAAACATTTTTTTCGAGTTTATTGCATTTTATGGTGTTTATTCAAAGTTTGTAAGTAATATTTAGAAAATGACCACTTATTTATTCTAGATGAAAGCCTTATATATATATATATATATATATTTTATCAGTGTGAGGCATTAGAGTTTGAATATTTTTCTACTAATACTTTAGACGATAAAATTGGGTATTTTGCCGAAAGGCAACACTCATCATTTGAGGGTTAAAACATAAAGTAGAAAATAATCTTTCTGTTTTAAACATATTAACAATTTAGTTGGGAAATTGTATTTTCCAATAGAAATTTATAGTTTATTATTATATGGTTAATGGTTATTTGAACAGTCATGCGTCCTTTTACTAACTAAGATTTCTGGAATAGTTAAAGAAGCAAAGAGCACGAATATAGATTTAAGGGTAACACCCCCATTTTTTCATTCACTTGTCTGGGATTAAATCTAAGATTATCCTAAAGATTACTTAGTGGGCTACGGCTTTTTCTAGAAAAATCATTTGTTTAATGTCCGGCGGAATTTCCGGACATACATTTTACTAAGCCTTTTATTATATCTTTAAATAGTAAGTCACTTCAATTAAAACATATACTCATATTTCTTCAGTGCATTTTAGCTTAATATATTTTTCCTTGTAAAAAATAAAATAAAATAAAATATTTTACTATTTCAAGATATTTTGTCTAAGACAGATTTTTTTTTTTTTTTCAAAACAATACAATAAAAAAAAATGGTGATTTATATTAATTTAACAAAAAAAAAAAAAAAAAAAAAAAAAAAACTGTTGCTATAAAAATATACACTGGTTCTCATAATTATATGGACACCTGTTTTTCTATATAAACTAAACACTGAACACTATTATTTAAACAAATATATTTTTTATTAATTTGAATTTCATTAATAGACTATATTTAAAAAGTTTTATCGTTTTTCTATCTTAAAAAACTTTAAATACTTTTCAGGTGTTCACAATTATAAGGACAGCTCGAATGTTAGTATTGTTTTTCAGTTATTCTTTAAATTAATATTTTATGGGGACTATTTTTAAGGTGAAACAGTCAGACATTCTCTCTATATATATACACTTTCTTTAATATTCAGTTTCAATACCATTTCATACAGCATAGATGATATTCTGAATACATTTAAACTGTTTAAAATAGCTTTCCACTTGCATGCACTTTTCTAATATGATAAGTTAAGGTTTTTTCAACTCTTAGGCCACGGGAAAGGCAATAATACAGAAATTTCTTTCTTCAAACTATTTCCTATTGCTCTAGAAATAGAGAAAAAATGTAAGTCTTGTTGAAAAAAATATTACTACCCCCAAAAATCTAGCAAAAATCTGATAATTCCACCTTTAAAATTTGCGGATATTCTCTTAATGTTCATAATAATAGAAATAATTACTACATTCATTCTGCCTTCAGTAGAAACAGCTCCTCAGAGCACCGCAGATCAACCTTTAAAATGCCTGACTCATACCTGCCTTTAAAAAATCTGCTCTGTCTTTCGCTATCTTCAGATTGTGCCAATAACTGTTAAAACCATTTGTTTAATCAAGAATAAAATGTTTTTCATCCGAAAATGCAACTACTTACCATTTAATATTGTCTTTATTCAACTTTGACACAGACGTTCTTTCCCCAATTAAATGCTTATTGATTATTACAGGTTATTTTAATTCATTTTAAAATATTATTAATTATTTTAAACATGCATAAATGTGGAGCCCAACCTTTAGTTAAAAATTGCGAGCAAATTCAGCAGCAGTCATTATGTGTAGAACAGTAAGAGGAATTATGAGTCTTCGATCTCTATAAAACAACTCTGATTTTGCATCAGATCTCTCTCCTATCGAACTAGCAGTTCAACGTTTGATCACATTTCCTTCAGCAATTTTAGATCTTCGAATTTCATTAGAAATTCGGCGGATTGAAATTATCCTTCCACTTAAAAAACTCATTTATCATACTTCACTACATGAACGTTCTTTTTTTCGAGGAATTATCAGTAATGTCCGTCCAAGAAAAATTGAATGCTTATATATGAATTAATATAACCCAGTAGTTAACAAATTCGCATGTCAACTTGAATTTATCCGCTAGTAAGTTAAATAAAATGAAAAAATCTTGATTGTCCTTATAATTCAGAACATCTAAAAATGTGGAGAAAAAAATATTTTGCATTATTTTTTATTAATTTTGTTTCATATTAAAAAAATTATAGCAGTTTTGGTTTTTAGAATACTAGATATATTAAGTGCACTTAGTATAATTTTGTTCACAATTATTTTTACATTAGTTATTTCAAAAAAATAAGTGTCCTTATAAATATGAGAAGTAGTGTATATGTATATTTAAACCAATCTATTTGAAAAGATAACTAAAAAAATTTCGTAAAAATTTTTAAAACACTTTTGCCGTTAAATTATTCATCAATCATTTTTTTTAAACTTTTTAAACGTGTTTTCAGGCATAACACATTTAATTTGCATTTCATTCTTATGAGGTTATTTTCTCTCAAAACTGTTCTAGAAAAAGTTTATTGAAATTTACATAAAATGACCATTATTAAAGGAAACTCTAAACATGATTAGAAAAAGAAATTTGTTATATTTCACTTTCTTCCAATACCATTTTAAAATTAATGAATGCACTTCCTTGTTAGCGTGTTCAATTAGTAGCTCAGCATATAAATGCATATTCAGAGATTGTTCTAGAAGTGCGACCCAATTAGTATAATAAAGCAATTAATTTAATCATGTGTTTTAATGAATAAGATATAACGTGCTTGCTCATTTTGTCATTTAAAATATTGTAGATAAAGAATAATTAAATTTTAATGATTATATAATGGATAGAAATAGAAGTAATCTATATTCAAACGAAAAAAATGATATCTGAAATGAACTATTATTATTTAAGATAATGATTTCCCATTGAATTAGAAACTTTACTTATACATACAGTACAGTTATTTAAGTTAATATGTAAATAAAATAGATATCTTTATACATTGCATTACTTAACTCCTTTCTATTAAGCACTAGGAAAACAAATATTTATCGTAAAATAAGTATTATATTTGTATCTACAATTTTAGATCAATTACTTTATGTGTATTACAAAAAAAAAAAAAAAAAAAAAAAACTATAAGTTCAAAGAAAGATTACGTACTAAAATACTATCGATCATAGATTTTTCAATAGAATGGAATATTTTTAGATTGTAAAAAAAAAAAAAAAAAAAAAAAAAAAAAATGGAGTGACTTCACTTGATTTTCCGAACATTCAGCAATTAATTATTGCATAAATAAATTAATGTAAGACAAGTCGTTAAACAAACAAAAGTGAAAAGTTTTATAGGATGTTTGAATCCGTTGTTTAATTTTACGCTATTGCACTTCGAATAATTTGAGCTTATAGATCATAATGACAAAGAATTTTTCGTTGTGTCCCTGTAAAAAACTTTAGAAGCTACACTCACCCAAATCTATACAGTTTGTGCAAATGTAACCCATAATATGTGTATAAATGTTCAGCTTAGCTCAAGTAAATAAGGCGATTAGATAGTTTAAAAAATGTTGTCCCATAGACCATAACGATAATGAATTTTTCTTTGTGTCTCTGTAAAAAAAACTAAAAGTACTAGATTAACCAACATGTATACAATTTATTTGATAGTGACTTATATCATGTGTATAAAATTTTAGCTCCGTCGAATAAGGCATTTAGACCTTTTCGCAATTTTAAATATTTGGGCTCATAGGTCTTAATTATAAAGAATATTACTTTGTTTCCCTGTAAAAACACTATAGGTGCTGTAGATTCACCAAAATCTATACAGTTCGTGTGACCGTAACCTATAACATGTGTATAGTTTTTCAGCTTATTTGAATAAGGCATTTAGACACTACCGCACTTACAATAATTTGAGCCCATACATAATAATGATAAATAATTTTTTAATGTGTCACTGTAAAAAAAAAAAAAAAAAAAAAAACTATAAGTGCTATATTCACCAAAATCAATACAATTAGGATGCGGTGCCTTATAACATGTGTATAAATTTTCAGTTTGTTTGAATAACTCGTTTAGGCACTATCGCACTTTAAATGAAAGTATGTGTGACAAAAGCCTTTGTTGCTAGCCTGCTGTTTGTGTATCGTCGAAGCCTTTTCAACTTAATTTCACACTGTCTTTTGATGGTCCCTATGTCCTGCGAGCTCACCAATGTGAGACGACTTAGTGGCGCCAAGCTCGCGTTTAAACGACTGGCCCAGTGAAAGTTCTCAGGTATGGTCCTGAATCCCGGGAACCTATGGGGTTCTTGAAAAGATAAGGGATGTTTCTTCCATCTCCAGACCCAGGAGCGGACAAGAGAACAGATAGAAGAGGATCTTTGGACCTGAGAATGCAGTAGAGCCGAAAATGAACGATTAATATTTTATTTTAAATAAAATATAATGCCTATTCCGTTTTACTATACCTTTTTATGATAATAGTGTGAATTTATTCCAAATTAAATTAGAAAATGTGATCAAATGGCTCTGTTTTATTCCAGCCTAATCATTCGATTATTAACTTATAGCTGTTTGGGGAGTTACGCTACCACACATTCTTCTTCCTCTGAGAAGCAATAATTCCTTTCATATGTGTAATTTTTTTACTGCTGCTTTTGGCTGATTGTTTCATTTATTGCCAATCAGCGAATATTGTGCCAAAATAAAAGTAGGATTCATTGAATTTCTTTACGATAATGCATAAAACCTGTTCTTTCAGTTTTTCCTGATGTCTTTCTTTGTTATAAGTTTTTATATTATAAACGCAATGTTAGTGTATTTTTAAAAAACTCGTTAGTTTATTTAAACCTGCTGTTGTACTATTTATGACTGTTTTACTTTATTCCATTCATAGTAATAAAAATGGTTTTACTCCAAAGTATAAGATAGAAATTTTTGTTCTGAAGTCAAAACTCTTACTTAATATATCCTATTATACAACAAAACCGTGAATAAATAAAAAATAAATAAATAAATAAATAAATAAATAAAAATCTGGATCACACTGAAAGAAGTTAAATAACAGCTTACAGAGTAATATTTTTAATAGTTAATTTAAGGGAAGATAACATCAACAAATATTATTTATTTATTTAAGTAAGCTTACCTAAAAGACCAAACTTTCAAAATATTTTATTTTATTAAATCACAATAATTTATAATAGTAACTAACTCGCTCTTTTTTTTCGATCTCACTTATAATTGTCCTTAAAATAACATTATTATAATATATATATATATATATATATATATATATATATATATATATATATAATAGAAATGCAGGAATGTGGAAACTTTAATTTTAAATACAAAAAGTAACATTAGATGAGCGCAATGCTGCTCCTTGCTAATGTACAATATAAATCCAAATAGAATGAAAAAGAAAAACATCAACATATGTAACTGAAGAGGAGCGAAAGAAAAAATGGAGACAAATGTATCTAAATGGCAGGGGGGAGTTGTGACCACCCCACTCCGGTTAAACATGTTTTACGACCGGTCAACACTCCCGGATACCAGATACTGTGTCAAAACTCAGAATAAACGTACATGAAATTGGCAAAATAAGGAATAAATCCCAAATAAACACATTTAAAAAAATTTATAAGAAAAACCAAATCATAATTTAAAACGACATACAAGAAAATTCATGAAGCAATATGCCACCCATTCAACACAATTCAAACGTAGATACAAACAGTTAATGAAAGTTACAGTTAATGAAAAGAAGAAATCTTAAAATCGAATTGATAAACGATTCAAAAAACGTGTTTTGCAAGTAAGATAATCTAATTGGTAATATTGTTTAAGAATATTTAACAGAAAATAAAGAGGATAATTATTATCTATGGCAATTTGTATAAAATTAACTACAAAAGAGTCACTGTCATAACTATAAGTAAAAATTCGACTGCATCGAATAAGTTGGTTAATTATAATATTTCTGAATATATTTTTATGTAAACAAGAAGACCAAGGAGAAATTCGATTAATTTTAAATTTAAAAGCATCACGTTTATCATAGATTTTAATTACGATTGTTTCATTATTAATACAAGTATTAAGGTCGAAATCAACACTATTATCATTGTTAGGTGCAGTTTCAATTAAAATTAGATTATTGGGGTAAAAATTAAAATTCAGTTTAAATTCTTCTTGTTCATATCCAATTAGAATATTATCAACATATCTTATATACAAAATTTCATTTAAAACATGAGTACCAAATTTATAATGATATAAATAGATATCTGCAAGGGCAGAGGAACATCCTCACCCCATAGGGATACCGTAGATTTGTTGGTAATATCCAATCCCATTATATAAAATGTTTTCATTTAAGACGATAGTCAAAAGGGCTTTAAATTTTGGAAATGTAATGAATTCTTGTAAATCATATTGTTCAAAGTAATTTAATAAAACTTGAAATAAAACGTGAATGTCTATAGTATTAAATAAATCAGCATAATCAAAACTTACAACTTTTTTAACTGTGCTATTTGAAATTAATTTAACTACATTTTAACTATTTTTAACAAAAAAACAGCCAACGATCCTAAATTTGTCAATTAGTTTATTTAAAATTTTTAACAGTTTGTCGTTAGCTAGAGTAAGGTATGTATTACATGCTATTGTGACAGGACGAAACTTGATAGGGTTTTTATGTAATTTGGGAATGAGAGCTAAGTTGGGAAATTTAAAATTCTTGATTGTAAGACCAGTTTTTTTATATAAAGCAGAAACTCCATTTTTAATTTCCCGTTTACTTACATTTAAAGGTTTATATAAATTGATGTCATTATAAGACTGAATTTATAAATCGTAATAGTATTTTTTACAAGTGAAAGCATAATTAGATGCAACTTTATCTAAATAGAAAATTACATAATTATCTTGTAGATCATTAATAGCACATTTTAATAAACGCATATTTAAATGTTGGCCTGTATATTGATGTGGATAATAACTAAAAAAATGCAATATAAATTTATCTTTCCATTCATCAAATGAACATAATGGTAAACTATATTTTACAGCCATTTTATATATGAAGCATTCCAGATTAGTTTTAATAGAAGTTTTAATATTTCGTTTTTTTTTTTTCAATTTTAAAATTTGTGCCCAATTTCATAAATTTTTTAAAGTAGAATTCTTTACAATATCTAAATTACCAGTTATTATATGATTATGATTATTGTCAAAACCTATAGAATCCGGTTTACAACAACATTGCAGTGGAGAATTACAATTTAAATTGCGTGAGATTTCATTATAGTTAAAAATTGATCTACCAAGAGGGGTTTCATCTTTAAAAGCTGCACTTATATTTATATTATTTAACGAAAAATATTTTTTAATATTTCTAAAAAGGTTTGCAAATGGAATATAATTAAAAGATTTATTGTAAAAATTAAAGATACAGAATTTTTTAGAATAAGTAATTTGATTGTCATTATATTTTAAATCGATATTGTATTGAATAGCTCTAACCTTAAGGTGTTCTAATACTATAGCATAAACAGTAGTACTCAAATCTGTATTGGTTTGAATAACATCTTGGCAGTAATGCCACATATGTTTAATAAGTTTAATTCTTATACTATAAACGAAGTTTTTAATCCAATTTGTTTTTATTAATTGGAATTGTTTTAACTTGTTAACTAAGTTCGTTAAAGTGGTTTTTGTAACATCTAAAGAACATTTATTTCTACGACCACCCCTGCGATGTCGTTTAACTTTGGTTTGATTATTCAGAGATGTAGAATCATTAATCAATGGATTATTATTGTTTATAATAGATGAAATGGAAACAGTTTTGTCAACAGTTTTGAGTATTTAAAACAAATGGAAATAAAGTTTTAAATTGATGTATATGGAAACTCTCCCACCATTTACGAGTATTTTCATTACTGACAATGTCGATAATTCTAACTACCATGTTTTCAATACCGTGATCTGCAAAGTGTTTGATTTCTAGAGAAGGGGGGAATTTTTAGTATTGACATGATTAATTTGACTTCGGTGTAAATTGATTCTAATGTTAAGAGTGTTTTTAGTTTGCCCTATATAACCAAAATTACATTTTTTTACAAGTAAGTTTATATATACAGTTGAAAGTTTTACAAAAAATCTTATTTTTATGTAAATTACCGATTTGTGTTGGATCTGAAACTGGACATAATTTACAACGTAAATTATTACAAAGTTTATATTTAAAGCAAAACATTTTAGGGTAGAAACTTTCGTAAAATAGAGTGTTATTACTACATGTATTTAAGTTATTAGGAGTTGAATGAACAGAAGATTGACTAGGCAACACACCACCTCCATGACTTTCATTACAAAAGGCAGTTTTTCTGTGTATGGGGTTCCTTGATGCAACAGGTTTAAAAAAGCTAGTAATTTTGGTAGGGTTACATTTTAACGATCCAACAGTACCCCCAATACCACGCGACCGGGCTGTTGTTACCTTGGTACCAACGTTGCCAGGCACTTTACATAGATTTTTTGACATTTCATAATTTTTTTTCAAAAAAAGCTAAAATTCAAAAAAGGATCAACAGAGACTCTCATCAAGTAAACTTGAATTAAAAAAAGCTAATCCTCAAAAGGAACTAACAATAGTGTTCCTAACTCAAAGAATATCAAAAACTAATGTAAATAAAAGCTATCAAATAAACGCATACATCTAAAGAAACCCCCATACTTTTATACAATTTTTAATAAATTTTTTGATTTTTTTTTTTTTTTTACATACATAACATTGATAGAAAAATGAGTTTTAAATATAAGATAAAAAATATAGAAACCATCATAAATTACAGTAGACAAAAAAAAAAAAAAAAAAAAAAAAAAAAAAAGTCATTCTAAGTTATACAAAATTAATCCAATCACTCCTGAATCACCCACCGTTTTCTAGATACACCCCCTCCCTCATTTTTATTATTATTTTGTAAGTTTATACCCATCAGTTTGATTTGGAGAAAAACGATAATTATTTTAACCGTTAAATGTCTTCTGACTTGAGGAGCTACAGAGGTTGAAAGTTCTAAAACACGAACATTTGTAGTAAGGAGGAAATTTGAGGAGATTTGTGCCCAGAAAACAAAAGAAAACCAATAGAAACAACCAGTCTCTCTCTTTTTTTTTCCCGCAATTTTTCTCTTATTTTCTACATATTCCAGCTTTCAGTTTGTCATTTTCTTACCAAAACACCCCAAATAATAAAAATTGTACAGTGAATTTTTTTTTCAAAATGTTGGTGAGTAGAGAAAAGTTTCAAAGCCCTCGCAAGAAAGTTTGACTGATTCACTGTACGACATTTGATTTCAGTAACACCCACGTTAAATGTTTTGGGCAGTGAAACATGAACCGTAAAATATCCTTTTTTGACATGTGTTAAAGATCACCACCGTCAAGAACACCATAATTTTATCGCAAAACGTGTACTAAAGGTAGATAACGACTGACCACTGCAATGTCAAGAGCAATGATCTTTAACACGTGTCAAAGCAGGAGATTTTACTGTACATGTTTTTACTGGATAAAACAGTTAACGTGGGAGTTATTGAAAGCAAACGTCGTACAGTGAATCAGGCTAACTTTCTTGCGAGGGCTTTGAGACTTTACTCCACTCACCAACTTTTTGAAAAAAAATTTCACCGTATAATTTTTATTATTTGGAGTGTTTTGGTCAGAAGATGGCAAACTGGAAGCTGGAATATGTAATATATATAGATAGATATATATTGCGAAAAAAATAAAGAAACAGAAACCGATCGTTTTTATTGATTTTCTTTTGTTTTCTAAGCACAAATCTTCTCAAATTTCCTCCTTACTACAAACGTTCGTGTTTTAGAATTTTCAACCTCTGTAGCTCCTCAGGTCAGAAGACATTTAACGGTTATAATAATCACTGTTCCTCTCCAAATCAAACTGATGGGTATAAAATTACCAAACAATGATAAAAATGAGGGAGGGGTGTATCTAGAAAACGGTGGGTGATTTGGCAAAATGCTGGTCATATTCGAATTCAGAAGGTCATTTTACATAAGCCTATGCTGAAATGGTGTCAGAGGCAATTTTCATGCCGAGCAGTGTTATCTTACATGCACGATACCGATCAGCTAACTCATCTGGTAGCCGATTGTTTAGCATTTCGATATTTTATTCTTTTAGATTAAGATTTTTTTTTTTTCTTTGTAATTGCAGTGGCTGAGTTATTTTCTCTATGTAAGTTGTAGCACCTTAAGTTTTCTTTTGTTTTTACTTGTAGCTTTTAAAACATCTTACTGCTTCGACTCTGCATTGAGGCTCTTCCCTGACAATGGCCTCAATGTTTGTTTGGTTAATTATTGTTTTCTGCTTTCATTTATAATATTACCTGAAAACATTTTCATTTTTTTTTTCCTTTTTCAGTAATTTGCTTTCATTGTTATTGTCATATTGTGATATTTTCTTATTTACATTTAATTAATCTGCATTTGATATGTTATTTCTGTTTTATATGTCTGTTCTTGCCATTGTTACATATACTTTTCAGTTCTTATATTCTCTCTCGCTCTTTATATAATCTCTTTTTTTTTTTTCTTTTTTTAGGAATGAGGGCCTATTAGTCTCAATCTGGGATTTTTGCGTTGTCGTTTTCGATAGTTGGACATTTGTCGAAATCATTTTTCGATAGTTAGACCTTTATTGAAATCTAAAATTTATCAAAAATATAATTGAATAATTTGAAAGCGATGTTATAATTGGGAAGGAAAAAAAACTAATAGTCCTCCGTCCTAAACTAAATTCTGCTTTTGCCACAATTTCATCAAAATCTTTTATTATTATTATTATTATTATTATTGAAAGAAAAAGAAAAGAAAATTAACAATAATCAGTATAGTTACAGGCGATATCGAAAAAACTTTTTTTAATAATTTAGAATTAGGAAATAAAAAGTGCGCGTGAAATAATATGAAATAAAAATAAGTAAAAAAATGAATTTTATTGATTTAATGTTTTTGTTTTTCGGGAGCTGCTCATGCATATAAAAAATGTGTATTAAAACGAGTCGAAGAAGGAAGCGAAATAAGTATTGAGTTATATTACGATAAATACGATATATAATATGATACGATATATTAGATCTATCGTCCAGGGTTAGTAGGCATTTTCGTTGAAAGAAATAGTTTGTTCGTTCGGTGCAACTTGCACATTAGTCCCGTGAGGTATAACTTTCACATTAGTCCCTTGAGGTACAACTTTCACTTTAGTCCCGTGAGGTACAACTTGCACATTAGTCCCCTTTAATTTCCTTTTTGTGTGTGTGTGTGGGGGGGGGGGGAATAGCACAATTATTATTTATTTTTATTTATTTATTTTATTTATTTATTTTGAAGCTGCAAAATACGAATTTTCAATATGAGAATTTTTTTCATTTTGCAATTTTAAAATAAAATATTAAAAAATAAAAAAAATACATTTTTAAAAAAGATCCGTCAATTTAACAGTTGGGAATTTTTTGAATGTGAAAAGAAAATTTTAAAATATGTATTAGTTAATAAGTTATTTGTAAAGAAAATTTCCCCATAAAATAACATTGGTTTGGGCTTCCGAGTGAAGAGGGCCGTTAATCTGAAATCTGTTTCTATAAGTATTTAAATAAAGTATAAGAGAATGTTGTACAGATTTTTTTTAAATACCGTATTCTTATAAAATTATTAAGTTGATGTTTCAAAAATATCTTAAATAAAATATAAATGTATTCAAAAATGTATACTTCCTTGAAGATTGATTTTGTGCTTTGGTTTACCCTTAATTTTTATAACTTTATTGTATTTTATTATTATATTTTATTTTTTTTTACCTTTATTTATTAATTGTCTTATGCAATACATGAATTTAACTACTTTCTTTCATCTGCCAAAATAATATTTGTTTTAGATTATCTTGAGAAAGTTTCTGTTGGACATTAGAATTTAGTTAATAGTTTTATTAATTTTTAATTAAAATTGGTGAAATATTAGTTATTAATTAAAAGTCAATTCATACCATTTTTAATTCACATATTAAAGTAGTTATTTATATATTTAAGAATATATATGTATCAATTTTTATTTAATTGTAACGTAACTTATATTGGAATTCAAGTAACAGTTTAATTTATAGATTTTCCTTAATACTTACATAATGAAATATGAATCTGTATATATTTTTAATTATTTAATTATTATTTTTTTAAGATCAATTGTAAGAGTATGGACTAATTATAAAGAAAATGGATATACCTTTATTGAAAATGTACTTTAATTTTAAAAATGTACTTAAAAAAAATAATATTATTTCAAAATGCATTTTTTTTTAAATTAAAATATCATTAAAATGCTTGGTAATTAAATTCTTTTAGATTTCATAATGCAACAGTTTCCTAAAAAATATGAAATCATATGAAAAATTTCAACAGTTCTTATACATATTCATACTTTTATTATTTATAGCACTTTTAATTATGCATAAAACCGTCTGCTTGTGCAAGTCAAATAAGCTTCAAAAGAACTTGTAATTGTAAATTTGAATGAATAGTTCTATTTTTTAATTTTAAGAACACTGAATTTTTAAAAAACAAAAAATTTGAATAAGTCTTTAAAAGATTAGGAAATAAAGGTATGGAAATTAGTAAAGAATAATGCATAATATTAATCTTGTGTAATAGATTAAAACACATTTTTTAATGGTAATCTTTAAAAGATAACAAGGAAAAATATTTTTTATGTAAATATTTCAATTCATGAATGTATTATAGATCAAATTCATAGCAATGTATAAAATGAAAAATAGAACAGTTGTTTGAATATTTGTTGCATTAATTTTCCCCAAGTAATCTGTCTTGATATATTATTTTGCTATTTATTTACATATACAAAAGAGAATGAATATTTATTTTAGTAACAGTGTTTCAGTTATTTGTAAATCCTCAAATACCTAAGATTTATCTCTTTTCAAAACTGTATGAGAATCTTTTATTGCAATGAATGTTTTATGCTACATCATTTATCATTCATGATAAAGACTGTACCGGAATGTATTGGATGATGTTGAATCATTAGATATCTCATGCATTCATATGGCATCTCGTGATTAATGAGATTTTAAGACCTTAGTTCCAGGTTCAGCATTTATTTTCTGTCTTTGTTGAACAAAAATTATTGCTACAATAAGATACAGTAAGCCGTAAGATGTTTATAATATTTACTTATATTAAACTAGTTGATCACGTGACTATGTACATATATATATGAATATGTGTGTATGTGTGAGTAAGTCTTGAGTTTCTTTGAAACTTTTGTTACAATTTTAAGGAAAATGTGAGGTAAAACATTTTGTGGGGACGAAAAACCGATTGACTCCACATAATCATCAAAATTCTCTTTAACCCTCATCGGTTTGCAAAATACAGCAGAAAATCGGTTCACGCAGAAATAGATTTAATGATTTAATAAAAAATATATAGGATTAAAAGTTTTTCAGAAAAAAAAAAAAAAAAAAAAAAAAAAAAAAACTTGAAATCTTATCTTGAAAAAAAAAAAAGAAAGAAAGAAAGAAAGAAAGAAAACAAACAATGTGTTCCCTGTTTATTATTTACTTCACGGGTGTGCAATATATGGCAGATTTTGTGTTTACATGGTAATGTATCGAACGAATTTAATAAAAATTTTAAGGTAAGCATAATGATATCTATAAAAACGAACTTCTTAATTTAATTTACATTTAAAAATACTTTTTATTTTTCCTTTCGCTCGAAGTTTTTTAGACCCGCTGCCGAGTCATCTTCAGGAGCTAAACTTGCAATGAACTTTGTCTCCAGTAGATTTTTCTTTATTTACCCCACGTGACGCCATCGCTTGTTTAAGTTCCAATTGGGCTCCCTGTCACAGTAGCTCCGTGAATTTGTTAAAATTTCGATTGCTTCACGCATCACAGAATACTTCAGTGATATTTGCTAGAATTTTTTTTTTTTTTTTTTTTTTTTTTTTTTTTTTTTAATATTATAGACAAAAACTAACCAAATTTTTGATATAAACATTGACTTCCGTAATTTTAGAAAAATAGCTAACGGACTGGATGAGGGGGGAAAGGTGGAAGCCCAATGAAATTTTAGACAAATGATGGTGTCACATGTTGGCAATAAAGAAACGGCAGTCGAAGGAGAATGTACATACATATTTACCTACTGACGATGACACAGTGCCGGGTCAAAAATACTTCGAACGAAACGAGCAATAAAATGTATTTTTAGATTTAAATTTAATTTGAGCTAAGAATATTTTAGGAAAGAAAAATGCATTTTAATATCCGCATCTTTAGAAAAGTTACGTTCACTGGCAATTCTCACTTTGCTCGCTGAAATTATGACAAATACCAGGTTTTCTTAAAAACTGATGTAACGATTTAGGTAAAAAAAAAAAAAAAAAAAAAAAAAAAAAAATGTTAAGGGTTTGTTGAAACGACAAACTCTAATGAATTATATTTATCTTGGAGAAAAAAATTACCGTTCATTTGTAACACTCATTCCACCTTAAAAAAAAAAAAAAAAAAGTTAGAAGCTTTGTTTTCTCAAAAAAGGCTCTAACCATTTTGAAAAAAAAAGTATATATATATATATATATATATATATATATATTGTTCACTGTTAACACTCAACCATTACCGATGGCAAAATATGGCAGAAATCTGTTTTACACATAAATGCATCAGAGAATTTTTATATAAAATAGAGTTATTATTTTTTTTTTCTTTCTCAGAAATGAAACCTCTCAGACACATCTTTATCTTCCGGAAAATTGGTTTTCACAGTTATAGCTTATTCCGCCCGTTGAAAAATATGGGCGAAACTTTTATATTTAAGAAGTGACTCGAACGATTTTGATAAAATTTTAGGGTTAAAGATTTATTTGGCTGAAAAATCCTTTTGACTTATTCTCAGCTTTACGAAAGTTAGAGTTTATTGTTAATCATCGCTTCTTTCATTGAAAAATATGGGAATTCGAATTTTGTTTTCTATGCAAATAAACCAATCAATTCTAATAGTTTTTTTTTTTTTTTTTTTTTTTTATGGAGAAACATATCTGACTTATCTTTATCTTCAGAAAAATTTGCGTTCACTGCTGTCAGTCATTCCACCTATAGCAATACATAGTAAAAACTTTGTTGGAAACTGCTTGAACGATTTTCATTAATCCTTAATATTTGGGTTTTTAAGATGAAAAATTGATTTGAAAACAGCAAGTTCTGGAAAGTTTACTTTCACAGTAAACTTTCACTTCACTCGTAGCAAAATATGCTTAAGATTTTGTCTTCTCAGAAATGAAACTCACGATTTTGATAAAAATTTAAGATTGAGGAATTTTTCAGATGACAAACCCATCTGAATTTCCCCTACATTCATAAAAATTAGCATTCACCGATATCATGATTATCGCCTGTAAAAAAAAAAAAAAAAAAAAAAATGCAGAGATTTTAGTTTCTTAGAACGTACTCGAATGGTTTTGATAAAATTTTAGAGTTAGCGTGTTTTCGAGATGATAGTTTGATCTGAAATCCCCTCATTTTCATGGTAATTATTTACAGGTGACCCGCACTCCACGGAAAAATTACAAGAGAAACTTAATTTTCTTGAAAATCGCTGGAACAATTTTATAAAAGAAACGGGGTTATAGGGTTTTTACAGACGAAAAACCGATCTGACTTATATTCTTATTAAGGAAAATTAGTGGTCGCTGGCCCAAGAAGAAAATATCGGAGAAAATTGATTTTCTGGGTAACTGGTAGGACGGTTTTGATAAAAATTTAGAATTGGGTTTTTTAAATGATAATTCGATTTGAATATTTCGTAGCTCAAATAAAATTAGTTATCATTGGTAACCCGAACTCCATCAGGTTAAAAAAAAATAAGAAATGTATTTCCTAATACAAATCAATGTATTGTAAATACAAATGATTTTTGTATTGCGACCGAGTGAATTGTGCCATCTAGGTACTCTAGTTATTGATTTCTTTATCAACAGCGATTCTTGGCTAAGGATTTATTTTTCATTTTAAATATTTAATTTCTACTTTTATATTACTTTTACATAAAAAATTCAAATTACCTGCTTTGCGATTGTAGGCCAGGGGTTTTTCCCATATAGTCATGGAGGTATATACATGGCACATAAGCAGATATATACAACATACAAACAGAAAAAAAAATGCAAATTTTTTATAAGCATGTAGGGGAAACTAGGGAGACTTGACCAATTTCGGTTTTAATTTTTCATATCTTTTGTATAACAGTTGGAGCTGAATAAAAAATATGAATAAGTAGTCTGTTATTTTGTACATACTGTGGATAAAAATTACAGCATAGTTCATACAAGAAATAGTGCAAAAAAATAAATTCCTTAAGTCAGCAGTCATGAGAAAACTCATAGGTATTGAAAAGAAAAAACAAAGGTTTTGTAATTTAAACGTTTTCTAGTTTTATTTTGCTGAAGATTTTAGTGAATACAAAAAAACTGTTCATTGTTTTTTTTTTTTTTTTTTTTTTTTTTTAGACTTTGTACTTTCACATTAAGAGCCTTTTATGCCTTTCTTTTGTTAGCATATTTTTCTTTCTTTTCTTCTTCCTGCCTCTTTCTTTTTATATTTCTCTTCTGTTTGGCGTGGCAGTAGCTAACATATTCTTATCCTTCTTTTCAGTTATTTATTAAGTAACAATTTATTGGGCTCAATGATTAAGAATATTTTAGCTATTTCTGAAATAAAAACATTTTATTAGGCCTAAATATTTACAATGTTTTACTTTTATTAAAATGAAATCATTAGGTCTAAGTCGCAATACTTTAGTTATTCATAGGATAAAAATCCATTAAATGATACAAAGAACATTAAATTAACACTTTCATTAAATCTGTAACTCCGCCAGTTATTCGCAATTTGTACGTTATTTATTTCTTAAGAATATACCCAATATTCATATTTGTTCAATCAATATACTATGGATACAACTACTTTAGTTAGAAAAAATATACAGTTGGCAGCAAAAGTATCCGAGCACTAGATATAATACCTGTCTAAAAAAATTACACTTAACACTGCTTCGTTAAATAAATCCTTGTCGAAGGATTTATCTAACAAAAGAGTTTTAAGTGTACGTTTATGATATCGGAATTATTGGCTAGTGCTGACTGTAACTATAATGTATATCCATTTGTAATATAAATGTGAATACAGACAATTTTGTCCTGAAATGTTGTAACTCAGGAGAATAACGCCCACAGGCAGGTCTTGCAATCAAAATGACAAAAGCATGCGGTCGTGAAAAAGTAAATCATTGTGTCAAGTCTCCTTAATTTGCGTTGCTTTGTTATTCCTATTTTTTTAACAACTAGCATTACAGTTATATGAAGCTACTATATAGGAATATGTAACTGAGACAGTGAGTTGAACAGTTATATTTTTGAAATTGACTTGCCTCAAAACTTAAGTTCAAATTTAACAAAGACCAAGATCTTCAAAATTTACCTGAAATATGCAGTATCAATCAACACTTAATTGCTAGAAAACAACTGACAATTCTGCATCCATCATCTTCAGGAACTAGATGGAACTGCTACGTCATATCTGGGCAGAAATGTGACTAGAACACCAGAGCTCAGGAATTGCAGGGTAGCGACTTCTGCTTCTTGGACACATAGCTCGACTTGCACACAACATCCTCCAAGATAGCCACGGTGGATTCCATACAAAATGCTGTTGTGTGATTAGTCAATCAGTATAATGACTAACATTTTCCAAAAGTTTCCCTTTTCATAGGAAAAACCCTCATGGGTGAAGTGCCCTTATTTTCCCCTATAATATATGGTATACGCGGTTGTGCATATGTGGAGCATAGAAAAAGTTTTCATTGGCGTTTATAATCCAATTGTAAAATTACTATCATAACGGTAATAGTTTATTGCATTTTATATGTCTACGTTTAATAAAAGAAAATGTGTGAGTTAGCGCATGTCCATCCCTTTGTAGGCAAACAACTGATCCCAGAGTACAAAACTTTGCATGTAGTTCCTTATTAACTTCTCTTGATACACCTCGAAGACCGATTTCCGAATTTTTTAAATAATTTTTTTAATTAATTGAAATCCATAAATTTCTTAAAACGTCGACTCTGCTGAGGAAATCGTAAAAATAAATAGACTTTCTGAGGCGTTTTAGCTGAGTTGGATAAGAAGTCTTAATTATAACGCAAAGGTCATGGTTTCGATCAGCCAAAGGCCAATGTCTTAATTTTTGCAAAGAATTAATTAAAATATATATATATACCAATTGATAAAAGAAAATAAAACCTTTCAATGTCTTCATAGTATCCTAAACAGCATGGATGACGTGAAAGTGACCAAAAAAAAAAGAATCGAGGTTAAAATTAGAAGTGTGTTGGTCGCTTTGTAGACAAACAGCTGGTCACAGAGCAACACAGTTTTGGATGCAGATCCGTTTCGGAGAAAGTGACAAAAAAAAAAAAAAAAAAAAGAATCGAGGTTAAAATTAGAAGTGTATTGGTCGCTTTGTAGACAAACAGCTTGTCACAGAGCAACACAGTCAGAGCCTGATTAAGGGGGAAGCACACATTATTTATACTTACACCGTTATTTTTTAACAAATACTTTCCTCCTATAATAAACAGAAAATTCTCATTAAAAATTATTTTAAAAGAGTTCTGGTGTCTAATAACAGTGAGTAAATTCAATTGTTTTACACCGTTCATTTTTTATAAAAAATATTTCCTCGTCAAAGCGTGGAATTTCTATGACATGAAGTAAAAAATAATTGTAAAAATATTCCGGTGAGAGCGGAGATAATGTGTGCTTCCCCTATAATCAGGCTCTGAACACAGTTTTGGATGCAGGTCCGTTTCGACCTTTCCTGATTTACCTCGATGCCCAATTTTCGAATTTTCTATACATTTTGGTAAGTAACATTTGGTTTATAGATTTTTTTTTTTTCTTTTTAATCAAGTTATAATTTAAATAATGTTTGAAATATCATAAATTTAAAATCGGAGCATTTGGGATGTTAGGAATTAAGAATGCTTATTTTCCAATAAATTTAAATATTTTTATTTAAAAAAGAGTTTCATTAAAATATTGAAAGCATTCAATTCCTTTTGTTCATGTTACAAATGCAAAAGTTTTGTCAGGAGTTCTTTGACATGAATTTATGAGAATGACGCATTGAATAAAATTGAATAGAGTTATACTTTCATAAATAATGAATTTTGCTATTTTTAGAATTTTCTAGTTGTCTTTATGTTATTATACGAAAAGTAATTTGTTTGTTGTAAACTTGTTTTTAAGGAAAAATAATACTTATGATTAAAGACCTAAATTTTTATAACAGAAACTAATCAGCAAAGCTAATTAAAAATCATTTCGAAAACGAATGAAAATATTTAAATAAAAAAATAAAAAAAAGTAAAGGATGCAGATAATATTAATTGTCAAATTCTTTAGCATTTTTTAAATTTATTTATAAAGTATTTTTTTTTTTTTTTTTACCTAAGAAACGCCCCGGATAAGAATGAGACAATTACTTTCATTGAGCATGAGCCAATTTGAAAATATATATATATATATATATATATATATATATATATATATGTAAACTCTACATCTTGCTGTGTAAACAGCAACTCAATACGTACAAAACAAAATTGGTTTGAGTCTAATGTTACAAATTGTTCTACAATGTCACCTCTTTTAATGAAAGCTATTAAGAACGAAAATGTACGTTTTTATATTGTGATACTAAATGTATAAAATGGCTGTCTTTAAGATTTCAAAAATAGTTAAATGTCTAAAGCAATAATTTATTGAGTGTTAAAACAATGAGATGAACAGGGACATGTTGATACTAATCAAAGTTTTGGAAAAGGAGGAAAAGTTTATGAAAATGGTTAAACGCAAATTTATTACAACACCCGACATATTCTTTAAGTTGCTCAAAAATTGAATATATCTGAATCAACTGTTCACCGAGTTAAGAAATATCTGGGATTAAGATCTTATACAAATTATAACTTCAAAATATAAAAATGGGCAAAAACCTCCAGCAAAGAAAATCCCTTCAAATTTATAAGAAATTGATTCCATCTGGAGAAGGACGGAGACTCATCATAGATGGTGAGTCATATTTTATATTTGACCCAAATTTCTTTAGTGGTACTAAATTTTACAATGGTACAAGCCCTAACTTGTACCATATACTTACTCGTACCTTTTGCCCGCTATGCAATTCAGGACAAAACCTAAGGAAAATTTTCCAATAAAAGTAATGTTACGGCCTGCCATAAACTAAGACGATATAGTTTGTAAACCAGTCACTTTTTAGGGAGTAGTAATGGTTATGTTTATTTAAAGCCCTAACTTGTACCTTTTGCCCGCTATGCAATTCAGGACAAAACCTAAGGAAAATTTTCCAATAAAAGTAATTTTACGGCATTCCATAAACGAAGACGATATAGTTTGTAAATCAATCTGTCTTTAGGGAGTAGTAATGGTTCTGTTTATTTAAATCAGAATATTAAAAGGTTTTTTATTCCTTTAATCAAACAACATCATCAAAATGAAGATATTTTGTATCGGCCGTATCTGGTTACCAGCCATTATACGAAAGATGTCATTGACTATTTGAAGACCGAGAAAATTATGAATTTATGTCTAAATTTGATAATGCCCCCAACGTACCCCAAGAGGGGAACATTGAACGGTACAAGCATACATGCGGATAGCTAGAAAAAATCTTTGTAAATTGAACTTAAAATGAGTTTACACAGATATTTAGGTGTGGACAATGAAAAAGAACTTCTTGAATAATATTCTGATATAAGTTTAAATTTAATTTGGTTTGTAGATTTAAAATTAATAAATATCAAACCTGTCACATTCTTATCCGAGAAGCTCCTTAATTTAAATAAATAATGTTATTTTTTAATTTAAAAAAAATTGCAGGATTTTAATGATGAATAATGTATAACATTTTATTTTATTTTATCACTTCTATTTTTTTATGATTAAAGAATAAATATTTTTTTTTTAATGTAAATAAAGTAAATAAATGAGAATCGATATATGTTTGTTGCTTTACCATAAATATAAATATATATAAATATATATATATATATATATATTCATTTAAATATATAAAAGAGTACATCCAATCACTGTTAGACTCAACAAGTTCGTTACGATTTTATGAGTAATTAAGTCACGTGTTTTGGTATGATGGCTGGATTCGGGTTTCTGCCCCCCTTGCCCCCCCCCCCCCACTGAGGCATTTTGAGAAATTTCACCCTTTCATTCCTAAAACGGGCGTATATGACAAAAACGCGTTCATGAGCATAACTCACATTCAAATTGCTTCACTTTGAAAAAATTTAACATTGGGGACTAATCTTGAGTACACACACAAAAACACACACACACACAAAAAAAAAAAAAAAAAAAAAAATATCCGGCTATTTTGTATATTTAGATTTTAAGATAAAGAGGGAGGTAGGGTTGGTGGCATAATTTCACAAAATCTTGATTTTCGTGTAGAACTCTATCTAAAGTAGTATAAACACGTTGAAAACGGCTGTGCGTCTTCTGGAGGATTTTCATGTTTATTTTTATTTCCCATTTTTCTAAAAGATATATCAACAAAAACTTACATTGATTTTTGCACGAATAGAATAAGGATCATTGAAAGTATGCGTTTACAAATTTACAGCCCATTCCTAGCATACTTTTTCGAGTTGAGATGATGTGCCTTTTTTTATTGGTGTTAGAGGGCCAACACGTCTTTATTTCATATGTTACCTTGAATACATAGAAATTAAATATTTATTCAAAGAAATTTAGATTCACATATAACTTCATAAATACATAAGTTGATTTTACTTCAGTTTATTTTATATTAGAAATTGTCATGCATGTCTTTCGGTTATTATCTGAATGAATCTAATACATATCTGTAAGAGGTTCAATTTTTTTTTTTTTTAATGTAAGATGTGCCCTTAATATACTAACCCTGTCAAGAATTAATTAAAATTACATAAACTATGCCATATTCCGAACGACCTTGATCTTAGAAATTCGAATTGAGTCAAAACATGGTGTTTCTATTTGAAGACATGAATTTTATGCGAATTTTATAATATAGACTGACTCTTAGAAAAATTAAACTGTAGTAATTACAACCAGACATTATTACGAATTCCATGGCAGCAACTGCATAGGGTAAGGTGAAAAGTTCTCAGCCTGACAACGAAAGACTGTGATTTTCAGTTAAAAAGTGATTTTACTTTTCTACATACTCTCTCTTGACTTCAACACACTTGGTCCAGTGTTTCTACAACATTAGTATTCCCTCCCGGAATTGAGAGTCTGGAAGTCTGTGAAAATATTCATCTACAACCCTCTCAACATTTTCATTGTACTCGAAGCGCTTCCCACAAACAAATTTCTTCAAGTTTGGGAACAGAACAGAACACAGCCAATGAGAGGCCAACCACCTTTCCGTTTAGAGTCTGGATCTGTAAGCAGGGCCCCAAGACAAATCCTATATGGGGTCGTACGAGCTAATTTTAAAAATCTTACATGATTTCAAAAGGTATGAATTATACAATTGTTTGTGATTTCCATGGACATAATATGAAAATTTGTATTATACTAGGTTGTTACATAAGATTTTGCAAGCATTTCATTTCCATGGTAGGTGTGATCTAATAGTGTTGATAGATTTTTTTTTTTCAATAAATAAAATTGTCTGCAAGACAACAAAATAAAGTAAAGAAAAGCCAACAGTTAATGAATGATGCTTATACGCGTGGATAGAAGTCTGATGGTGCCAAATCAAAAGAATAGGAAGGATAGCCGAGCAAATCGTACCACAAATCCTGCAGTTTTCCCATCGCCAACGCACCGTTGTGTGCATATGCGTTAACATGGTGAGATATGACGTTTTTTTTCTTCAAGCCAGGCCTCTCTTTGCGAATTTTGGCATCCACCTTGTCAAAAAGGTTTGAGTAATATTCACCTGTAATTCATTTGCCTTTTTCAAGGTAAATCAATTAACAGGATCCCCATTCGCATCCCAAAACACGCGTGCAAAAACCTTTCCGGCAGATTCAATCGACTTCGCTTTCTTTGGCGCTGAATCACCGGCTTACACTCACTGCTTGGACTGTTGTTTTATTTCTAGCGTGTAGTGGTGGACCCATGTCTCCTCCATGGTGACAAATCGCCGCACAAAATCGGTCAAATCCCTGTCGTTTCGTCCAAACATTGCTGCGAATATTGTTGTGCATTTGTCTTCACCGGCGTTTAGCAAAGGCTGTACCCATTCCCTAATTCTTTGTGCAAGATGTTTCGCATCCTTTCTTCCGATATCCCTACAGCCTCAACTATCTTACTCACCTTCACTCGCCTATCGTACAACACGATATCGTACACTTTTTCTATGATTTCTGATGTGGTGGCAGTTTTTAGTCGTCCTTCCCGTGGGTTATCTTCTAGGGACATGCAACTACGTTTAAAATCAACTGCCCATTTTTTAAGGGTTGATATGGGAAAATCAGAGTCCCCGTATTCTTTCGTAAACTTCGGATGAATTTCCTTAGGAGTTAATCTATCCAAAACGAAAAATTTTATGACCGCATGAAATTCAAGTTATCCATTTTAACGAAAAACGCGCAAAATGTCTGCTTCAAAAATTCGTGTAGATAAACTTCTTGAGAGAACAATTCGAAATTTGTCATTCGAACTAGTGACAAGTGCACCCAGGCAGGAAACACAAATGTTTGCTTATTGGAACACCATCTGTGTATCAGGCCTAGAACTTTTTGCCTTACGATAATCTACGGCAGATTTATTGAGGGTGTGGCTTTTTTAAATTTTTTGCTGGCAGTAAACATATAGAACAAATTGCTCTGAAAAAAAGCTCAATTAAGATTAAATTGTAAACTCAAAATGCTCCTAAATCTAATTTTTCATTAAAAGCATTTCAGTAGTTTCTATGAAAACCAAATTACTGTCATATTTTTCCACAAAAGCATTGAAGATAAGTAATGAATGCTAATTTTCCTGGCGATAAGAATAAATCAAATGGATTTGTTACCTCAGAAACTCTTATCGCATTAAGATTTTATAACAGTCGTTAAACCCCTTTTCCGAGAAATCGAAATTTCTGCAGTAGATTGCAATGTTCGATGTCGGAATTGGAAATAAACACACATTTGCAAGTGTTTATTAAAACTGTTATACTTATTTCTGATTAAGCCCAATTTCTGCCATGTTTTGCATTTGGGAGATAGAAAGTTAATATCGAAAGCAAACTTTACTGAAAATGAAGATAAGTCTAATTGATTTTTAACCCTATAAGCACTTAGCCCTGAAATTTCATCAAAAATGTTATACCCACTTCCGAGTAAACCCGACTTTGGTCATATATTGCAACTACAGGATAATATTTTAACAGCAATCGCAAATTTTCCTGAAGATAAACCAATTCATTTTTCACCACCAAAAAGCATGTATCCGCGAATTGTCATCAAAATCATCCTGTCTGTTTTCCAGCAAACCTAATTTCTGAATAATTTTGAAACCAGTAGAGAAATGGTTAACAGCTGATGCTAATATTTTTCTTATTTTGCTACATTAGAATTTGTCCAATCGATTTATCAACCAAAAAAGCACATAACCCCAAACTTTCATCAAAATTCTTTTATCCAGTTCTGAATAAAACCAATTTCTGCCATATAATGCAACTGGTCGGTAAAGGGTTAACATCGAAAGTGAAATAAAAAAAAAAAATAATTATTATTATTAAGTTTATTTAAAAATAGTTTAAGCCATTTTCGATAAAATCAATTTTCTGCCGTATTTTTCAACCGGTGAAATGAAGGTTAATAATAAACGCAACTTAGCTTTTTCACTTTTCGAACACTATAGTGAGGAAAGTGTTGTAATCATGTCAAGAAACCGAGTTTGAGATTTTAGTGTTTATACACGTTTTAAGGTATCCTGAATTCATATTCACTATTTTTAACACGATGTATGTGTGTATGTATGCAAGTGAAAGCGATTGCTTCTAAACGCTTTGTTCGAATGAGCTGAAAGTTGGTACGTATTTTGTAGGTCACCATAGCACGAACCAAATTGATTTTGGTGAATCCAGCACTTATAGTTTCTTTTATTGGGACACAAAAGAAAACTGATTATCTTTATGGTCTATGGGCCCAAATTTTTTAAAGTGCGATAACGTCGAAATACCTTATTGCATTAAGCTGAAAATTTATTCACATGTTATGAGTCACCGTCACACGAGCTGTAAAAATTTTAGTGAAACTAGCGTTTACAGTATTTTTTACAGGGACATAAAGAAATATTATTTATCATTATGGTCTATATGGGTCAAAATATTTAAACTGCGGTAGCGTCTAAATGCCTTATTCAGTTGAGTTAAAAATTAATACACGGGCAATAGGTCATATTTTCCCAAAGTGCTTAAAATTCGGTGAATCTAGCGCATGTAGAATTTTTACAGGGACACAACAAATAATTCTTTACCATTATGGCCTAAGGGCTGAAAATATTCGAAGTGCGCGATAGCGTCTAAATGTCTGATCAGATTGAGCTGAAAATTTATATATTTGTTAAAGGTCACTGTTTTTCGAACTGTATATCTTTTGATGAATCTAGTACTTATAGTTTTTTTACAGAGACACACACACACACACAAAAAAAAAAAAATACCATTGTGGTCTATGGGCTGAAATCATCAGCGTTTAAATGCCGTATTTGATTAAGCAAAAACTTTATACACATCTTATAAGAGACACATGAAATATATAACTTTTCGTGAATCTGTCATGTACAGTGTTTTTACAGGGACCCAAAGAAGAGTTCTTTATCATTATGCATTAAGGGTACAAAATTTTTAAATTGCTAGAGCATCTAAATGCCTATATCGAATGAGGTGAAAATTTACACATCACATGTCTTACACACGTCGCACGAACTGTATAGATTCTGGTGAATCTGGCGCTTATAGAATTTTACAGAGACACCATAAAATGTTCGTTAACTAAAATTCTTTGAAGTGCAATAGCATAAAATTAAACATTAAACTATAAAGAGAAAAATACTGAAACACCCTATTTTCACTTTTGTTTATTTAACGACTTTTCTTGCTTTATTTCTACAACCATTAATTACTTCATTTTCGGAAAGTTAAGAAAAGTCGATCAAGTTTTTTTTTTTTTTACAATGAGAATAAATTAGGTGAGTTTTTCATCTCAAGAAACACTTAACTCTTAGTTTTTACCAAAATTGTTCAATCCACTTTTATAAAAACCATGTTTCTATCATATTTCATAATAGACGAGATGAGGGTTCACAATGAACGAAAACTTTCCTAAAAATGAGTTTATATCCGATTGATTTGTCTTCTCAAAGAACCTTTAAACCTAAATGTTAATTAAAACCATTATATTTATTTCCAATTAAACCAAATGTCTGCCACATTTTGCAACTGGAGGATAGAGAGTTAACAGTGAAAGCAAATTTTACTGAAAATGAAGATAAGTCTAATTGATTTATAACCCTAAAAAGACTTAGCTCCAAACTTTCATCAAAATTGTTATATCCATTTACGAGTAAACCCAATTTCTGACCCATATTGCAGCCGAAGGATAATGTGTTAACAGAAAACACAAATATTCCTGAAGATAAACATCTATTTTTCACCCCCAAAAAGTACGTATCCGCAAATTTTCATCAAAATCATTCTATTTGTTTCCAACCAAACTTAAGTTTTGACGGATTTTGATACCGCTAGAGAAATGTTTAACATTTAATGCTAATTTTTCCTATTTTGCTAGATTAGGATATTTTCAATCGATTTAGCAACCCATAAAGCACTTAACTCCAAACTTTCATCAAAATTGTTAAATCCACTTTTAAGTAATCCTAATTTCTGCCATATTTTACAACTGGTGGATAAATGATTATCAACGAACATGAACATTTCTGAAGATTACGATAAGCCAAATTGATTTTTCCCCTAAAAAAACCTTAACCTCATTGAAAATCTTTTGGGCTAAATGATAACTTTTGACTAAAGTTCTAAGAAACCCAAGACAAATATAGATAACAAATCACGTGAATAAGTCGTTTAATGTTTACGAAATATACAAAGATGAGAAAAAAAATCATGATAAGAAAGAGAATATATTTTTATAAAATATATGATTTATTCTTATTTATACTATACATTTTTAAAATCTATTTTATCATACAATAAACAGAAGACTTTTATTTTAGTTGTTATATCAATAAAATATCAATAAGAAGTACTTCTTATTCCCTCCAGAAGTGCAGAAGAAAGAACATATATTTGTATTTGATCTATTTGTATTTGATTCCAATTCGTCTCAGAAAGACGTTATTTGAATATTTATAAAGAGAGCTTATTCTTTATGATTGAACAATAACTATAAAAAGTCAAATAATTTTATATACGAATTCTTATTAAGTAAACCGTTTTGTTCAGAAGAATTGGTAAATATTGCGATTATAAATATATATTGAGGATAATGATAATAGTAATAAAAAATTACAGGAAAAGAGAATATATATTTCTTGACGAAACTAACAAACAAAAAGACATAATTAAAGTGAATAGTTCGGTAACTTTAATTACTCAAAAATCTTCAAAAACATGAAAATTTAATGAATGTAAATTTGACAAGATGGTGGATTCGCATATCAAAAAGAATTTTGTAAATGTAGGAACGCTCAAAGTAAATTAATCAACGTACTAATCATTTCGTAGTATTTTACAACGAAGTCAGTTATAAAATTTTTTAGCAAGAAGTATGTTAAACAGCCATCCAAATTAGAACTCCAGTAAAATACTTTTCAAAATATAGTTTCCAAAATCGTTTAAAATTAATCATATAACAAATACGCTGTATACAAAGTATTTTTTGAAGTTACTATATAAGGTAAAACTAGGAGAGATTGTGCACATAGAGCATCGGCGGGAAAGAAGTGATTTCAGGGGCTGCGAGTTGCGATTTCAGGTGGTTGTACAACATTAATTGTGAAGTGCCGACTTTAATGTGTATGTTGATTGCTTCAAGAGTCTAAGATAATAAGTGGTTATTTTGTCCCGTTTTCAAAAATAAATTTTTGAATTTTCACAGCCCTTCCTATGAATTACAATAGAATGGTAGCGGTACAAAATATTTTTAAGTTAAACAATTTTCATAAGCGATTAATCTAGACTAATGGTACGAGCACCAAAAGCGAATAACGATTGAATAAAAGATTGCGCAATTTCCCCTACTAAAATGGGAGCATTTGCACTTCTGCCGTTTAGAAGAGACTGCGCATTGATTCTGTAAAATTATATATTAATAGAGATTTTGCAGCTTATTGTTAATGACAAAACAATGAGGACGAATTTTCTGAATGTCTGCGAATATACTAAGAAATAACTTTGATAAGTGTATGAAAATTTTCAATGGATCTTCTTGGAGATTGTCACCGGAATCAGAAATTTAACATTATTCAGGAGAGGCGCCATCGAAAAATATCACATCTTTAATGGGATTTACAGTCGACAGCAAAATCATTGATCCACACATCCATACTTTTCATATATATATATATATATATATATATATATATATATATTAGTTTGATCGCCAATTTCTATCAATAACTTACTTTTCTATAAACAGTAGAAAACAAAGATCATGACTCGACAAATATTTATTTAACAAAACAGTATTAGGTGCTCATCTTTTAAGTAGGAATTATCGCTAGTGCTTCAATAATTTTGCTACCGGCTGTACCTCTCAAATACTAATGCTAGCCTATGGAAAATTTATCGCAAAGTATTTAAATGTTATTGTATATCTGTTTAATTTTGCAATATTTTCAAGTATGATGCTCAAGTTTTGTGCAGCTGTCGGCTGCTTAAATAGAAGTGATAAAACTGAACGCAAGCAAAAAATATCAGCCTACACAAACTTCTTTTGAACGACAGTAATCGTTTAAATTTCAAATAAAAAAATAAATAAACATAAAGGATTTTAAGGTTGAAATGAGAAGGTTTCAAACCAAGTAAAATTTAAGTTTTGTGTCTTGAAAATTTTTGTGCGGAAGATTTTGAGAAAAAATATCTTTAATAAACAATAAACGGTAGACGGAATATCTTCTTGAAAGTGTACAGGATCAGCCATATATCATTGTAAACACGGTCTGCTACACGTATTTTTTGTTCGGAAATGCATTGCTGTGCAATACGCCTCGAACAGGTGAACTTTTGGCAGGTGGTTGCTCGATAGATTCACCATTTACAACAAGAAGTTCAACGATTGTGGACAATGAGAGATTCGTCCA